>CM062815.1:139729328-140116828 GCA_031772625.1 Pinus tabuliformis
CACATCTTCCATTTATCCATCATTTTATCCAACAAAACTGTTAAATTTTTAATGTTCCTGAGCATCACTGATTTACAACCTAGGTGAGTTTCTTGGGGTGATAACATTAATTGGCGCCGTTGCCGGGGAGAGGAGAATCGAAGCTCAACTTCCCTGGGAGACAACACAGCTTCAAACTTTGATGACAGACAAGGTTTGAACACAGATTTTGGTTGTAATCATCTGTCTGGCGACTCCACTGGAGGAAGGCCATCCTTTGGCGACTCCACATTGAAGTTCTGGCGCAGTTTGTGAGGCATACTAGAAGAAATCCGCAGAAGTCTCCAGTTGTTCGAGTGCCTGACCCGGAAAAGATAGTTAACTTGAAGAAAACATCGCAGAAAGGAGCATCTAGATCAGGTAAGCCCAAGAAATCTAATTTGTCTCTGTATGAGGAGTTTTTAGTTGAAGATACACAGTTTGAAGATTTAGAGCCTAGTACTGTTAAGGAAGAAATACCTACAGAGACTCACAAAGCTCCTTCTCCATTTAATTCCCCTTTAAAGCTGAGTCCGAAGCAAGTTTCCCATACTGTCCAAAACATCCCAATATCATTCCTATCCATTACATTATCTCCTACTGCTCCATCTGTTAGTATTCTTCCGCATATTCCAAACATGGCAGGACAGCAAGCACCTACTAGGATTGAAAGGATTGTTGCTGCTAGATATGGACCTTTGATATTGCCTACACCTTTAAATGCCATGCCTACAGGAGAATATCAAAAATATATGCCCAAATTTACTGGAACAGAAGGAGTTACAGCAGAAGAACATCTTGAAGCTTTTTATAGTTATGCTGATAATTTAGACATAAGTGAGAACGATGTATGGATGAGAGTTTTTGTCCAAAGTCTTGATGGAGAGGCTAGGAAGTGGTTTAGAGAACTACCCCAGAGATCTATAACAGATATAGAAGCATTAGATAATGCATTTTTGAAGCAATGGGGAGATAAGAAGGACTTGCTGTATTATCATACAGAGTTTGGAAACTTGAAAAGAGAAAAGGGTGAGTCTTTGCCTGACTTCAATAAAAGATTTAATAGAATGTATAGTAAAATACCAGCTGAGGTAAAGCCTACCCCTACTGCTGCCAAACTCACATATGCCAATGCTTTTGATTCTGACTTTTGCTTATTATTGAGAGAAAGACGATGTGTTACGCTGGGTGATATGCAAGAGGCAGCCTTGGAGGTGGAATCAAATATTATGGCAGCAGAAAAGTTAAAGAGTCAAGGTGACAGAAGAAGGCCTAGAGCTGAGGCTTCTTCTTCCACTGCATCAACTTCCGAGCCTAAGTTAGACAAAATGACCAAAATGATAGAGTCATTGGCTGCTGAAATTTCTAAGTTAAAGGTTGATCAGACCTCAGGCAAAACAAGGCAGCAAAACACATTTGTCCCAAGAAATCCAAACCCCTTCAGAAAAGCAAATGAACAGCTGCAGATTATGCAAAGGGGTGAAGAAGCAAGAGAAGATCATAAAGTAAAAGCTCCCTTTCAGAATGCAGTCATGGAGGGTGAACGATCCGAAGAAGACGAGGATGAAATTCACTGCTTGGAGGATAAAGGGAATGCTGCATTTTTAACATTGGCCGAATATGAAGAGTCATTGCTGCAAGGGCAAAACAGCCAGAGGTGGGACAGTGGTGCTGTTCTGCAATCTGATGAACAGCAGCAAAGATATAATCTAAGATCCAATGCAAAGAATGTCAAAGAAAATACTGCGCAAGAAGCAGCTGCTCGAACAGTGCCACAAAATAGCAGGCAAAGAAGACCAGCAGCTGATCCTGTCACCCTCAGAGCTCCAGTTCAAGAGGTAAAAACTGCTGATAAAGTATCCTCTTCTTTTAGTTTTGAGTCAGAAATTCAGAAATTGAAAATAGCTATGCCTATTGCTGAGTTGGTGAAGAGTGAATTATTTAGGAAGACCATCTTTAAAGCCCTCGAGCTAGAGCCTAACCAACCCTCCATTGACTCTGTCAATTTGCAAGACGACAAACCTGCTATTGTGCTTAGCCCTATGATTGAACCTGCAGATGATACTTCTCCATCTTTTTATGTTTCATTAACTATCCATGATAAAATCCTCCACAATTGCCTGCTAGACACAGGGGCCAGCCACAATCTAATGCCAAAAACCGTCATGGATGGGTTAGGCCTTGATATCACTAAACCTTATCATGATTTGTTCTCATTTGATTCAAGGAAGGTAAAATGCCTTGGATTAATTAAGGATCTGGCTATTACCTTAACCCAGCTGCCCATGAAAAGTATGATGATGGATATAGTGGTGGCTGATGTTCCTCCTAAGTTTGGTATGCTGTTGTCTAGAGGGTGGATTAAGAGACTAGGAGGGACATTACAGAATGATCTGTCTTATGCAACTGTCCCAGTGTTTGGAGGAGAAAGCAGGAGGTTATATAGAGAAGCACAGCTGGCATATGTTATTAGTGATGAGAAGAATCCTACAAACCATCCCATATATGCAGTGGACACTGATTTTGGGGCTTGCATCCTCCAAATAGAAGAATCTCAGAAGGCTGCATTGCATATCCGGAAACCGGCAGCTCAGGCTGAACATGATATGGGTGGTCAGATTTGGGAAATGTTTTTTGATGGAGCATGTACCAAGGAGACTGCAGGAGCAGGGGTGGTGCTAGTGTCTCCACAGCAAGAAACAGTTCAGTTATCTCTAAAGCTGGTTTTTCAGGTGACAAACAACGTAGCAGAATATGAAGCACTGCTGTTGGGCCTTTATGAAGCCAAAGATAGAGGAATAAAAAATCTGAAGGTTTTTGGAGATGCTGATCTGATAATTCAGCAAGTAAACAGAACGTTCCAAGCAAAGCACCCAAGGCTGAAAGCTTATAGAGATGAGGTATGGAGAGTCAAAGAGTTCTTTGATTTTTTCTGCATTTCATATATTCCTAGAGCCCAAAATCAGCTTGCTGATTCCCTTGCTGTCTCTGCTAGTTGGTTCATCCCTCCATCGCCTCCCAAACTAGTTTATGAGGTACAAATGAAGTATAGACCCTCTTTGCCTGATAATGTCCACCATTGGAAGGTTTTTGATGATGATAATGAGTTAAGTAGGTTCCTTCAAGTCATTGATGAGTTCTCTGAAATGCAAATTGACCAAAACGATGATGCTTTGTTAGAAGATCCCAAGTCCCAGCTTAGAAATAAAATTGGCAAGAATAGCATAGTCCAGCTTCCTAGTAACCATATTCCTAAGGGTCTAATTCCCCTGGAGAAATTGTTTGACCACAATGATGTGCCTTACAAAACTGCCCAAAAAGAAGATCAGTCTCAAGTCTGCAAGCATGATATAGGAGGTCCAGGTCAACCCAAATTCATAAATTTTTCCACTAAGCTATCTGCTGATCAGAATGCTGAATATTGGAAATTAATGAGGCAATTTGCTGATGTGTTCGCTTTGGAGTACAGTGATCTGAAAACCTATGACAGGAGTATAATACAGCATAAAATTCCGCTTGAAAAAGGCACTATTCCTTTCAAACAGAAGCTGAGGCCAATGAACCCTATGCTCCTTCCTCTGGTCGAGAAAGAAATTAAGAAGTTGTTGGCGGCCAAAATTATAGTGCCTCTCAGATATTCTAAATGGGTGGCCAATCTGGTTGTTGTGAGGAAGAAGAATGGAGAAATCAGACTGTGTGTTGATTTCAGGAATCTAAATAAGTGCTCCAAAAAAGATAATTATCCCTTGCCCAAAATGGAGCATTTGTTGCAGCAGGTCTCAGGTGCCAAAGTGATGTCTTTCGTAGATGGGTTTTCAGGCTTCAATCAAATCGCTGTGCATCCAGACGATCAAGAAAAGACAGCATTTACCACTCCTTGGGGCACGTTCATGTATGCAAAAATGCCGTTTGGGCTAATGAATGCTGGAGCCACCTTTCAACGCGCTATGGATATTGCTTTTGTGGGTGAAAAGGATAAATTCGTGTTGATTTATCTTGATGACATAACTGTTTATTCTGGCAGCCACCATGATCATTTACAGCATTTAAAAAAGGTGTTTTCGAAGTGCAGGAAGTTTGGAATTTCACTCAATCCCAAAAAGTTCCATTTCGCTTTAGAAGAAGGCAAACTGTTGGGGCATGTAGTGTCTGCTGCAGGTGTTCAGATTGACCCAGAAAGAGTAAAAGCAATTCAGGCCTTGACTCTTCCACGATCAAAGAAAGATATACAGTCTTTTCTTGGCAAAATTAACTTTGTACGGAGGTTCATCCCAAATTTTGCAGAGCTGGTCAAGCACATAACCTCTATGTTGAAAAAGGGAGCAGAGGTGAAATGGACTGATGCGGCCAGAAGATCTTTTGAGTCCATTAAGATGGCTATTGTAGAAGCTCCCACTTTAATAAGCCCTGATTATAGCAAGGAGTTTCATCTTTTTTCATTTGCCTCCAAGGATACCATTGCAGCTGTCCTGTTGCAGCAAGATGAAGCAGGGCAAGAGCATCCAGTTGCCTTTTTCAGCAAAAATCTGAGGGATGCTGAACTAAGGTATGATATTATTGAAAAGCAGGCTTATGCGCTTATCAAATCTTTAAAGGCTTTCAGAGTATACATATTGCATTCCAAAATAGTTGCATATGTCCCTTCTGCCGCAATAAAGGATGTTTTAACGCAGCCTGATGCCGATGGAAGAAGAGCGAAGTGGATTGCAAAAATAATAGAATTCAACATAGAGCTGAAACCCACCAAGCTGGTAAGAGGTCAGGGGCTTGCTAAGCTGTTGGCTGAAGAAAATTGCAGGTCTTTGGACATTGATTTCTTGTTCAATATAGCAGAAATTGGCCAAATAGAAGAACATGAAACAGCCGAAACGCAGAAGGGACAGTCAGTGGCCAAGAACCTAGCCTCATGTAGCTGGTATGCTGCAATAATTAATTTCCTGCTAAAGCTAGAAGTTCCTTCAGAATTTTCTCAAAGTCAAGCAAGAACGTTAAAGCTCAAGGCAACGAAATATTGCATCAATGGTAGCTTGCTTTATTGGAGGGATCCATCTGGTGTGCTTTTAAGATGCCTGGATAAACAACAGTCAATAGAAGTTATGCAGCAGTTCCATGACAGCATGTGTGGAGGACATCATTATTGGAGGACAACAGCCCAAAAGATTCTCAGAGCCGGGTGCTATTGGCCCTCTCTATTTTCTGATGTATTTGCTTCTGTTAAATCTTGTGACAGGTGCCAGAGATTTGAAGGTAAGCAGCAGCTGAAATCCCTGCCCCTAAAGCCAATCATTGCGAAAGGACCTTTTCAGCAGTGGGGCTTGGATTTCATTGGTGAAATCAACCCACATTCCAGTGGCCAGCACAGGTGGATATTAGTCGCCACTGATTATTTTACAAAATGGATTGAAGCAATCCCAACAAGGAAGGCTGATCATAATGTGGTAATGAAATTTTTATCAGAAAACATTTTCAGCAGATTTGGTTGCCCACATAAGCTTATAACAGATAATGCAGCAGCCTTCAAGGCAAAAGAATTGGTGGAAATGTGTGATTCAATGGGCATTAAACTTGTGCATTCCACCCCCTATTACCCCCAAGGAAATGGTCTAGCAGAATCCTCTAATAAAAGTCTGATCAGGATTATAAAGAAGCTGTTAGAGGAAAATAAGAAGAATTGGGATGCCAAGCTCAAATATGCACTTTGGGCAGACAGAGTGACTATCAAAAGATCCACAGGTTGCTCTCCCTTCAAGCTGGTATATGGTACTGATGCTATTTTTCCAATTCAACTTACCCTCCCCGTGGCAAAGCTGCTCCAAACAGCACAGAATGAAGAAGATGATATGGCCAATAGAATCACTGATTTAACAGAACTATACCAGATCAGAGAGCAGCTGATTGAAAAGGCTACAGCACATCAACAGAAGGTCAAGGAAGCCTTTGACAAGAAGACAAAAAGAAACAATTTCCAGGTTGGGGATTTGGTCATGAAGTGGGATGCTTTTAAAGAAAAGAAAGGCAATCATGGGAAGTTTGATGCTCTCTGGACAGGCCCTTTCATCATTTCACAGATTCAAGGGAACAATACCTTCATACTGAAAAGTATGGGAGGAGAAACAGTCTTTGATGGCCCAGTTAATGGGCGGTTTCTGAAGAACTATGTGATTTAAGGTCTTTTGGCCTTAAAAGTTGTAAATATTCTGCTTTTATCGGTTTTAGTGTAGCTGTAATAGACTCCATGCCCAATGGAACACTAGGAATTTTGGCTAATTTGCTTGCTGCTGGAAAGGCATTGATCTGCAGGTTCTTGAGACCTCACAGGGAGGATCTCATCCCCAGAAGGAGCCAGTGTTAGCGCTGCTATGCAAAAGGCATAAAAAATGAATTTAAACACTCTCGAAGGCTGCAAATACCTTCATAATCATCCCGAAGGAACCATCGATGCTATCAAAATCCTCATTGTTGGGCCAAAATGATCTATCGGGAGGCCTGAAACACTCCGAGACAAGCAAAAATTTAAAATCGCAGGCCTAGCAGTTCAAATGAGCGACAGCCGTTTGATCCGGCCGATCATCGGTCCAGATCGCATCGGCGGGTTGCAATCAGAGGCGGCAGCGGCAGTGATGTGGTATCACCGATGAGCGATCGCCGATATCGCATCGGCATATCGCTATCGACATTTCAATGGAGCATGGCCTGTGCATATATGAGTGACCGCCGATGGGCCGGACCCGGCGACCATACAGTGTTGTCTTCTATAGTGTTTTCGGATCCGCAATGTTCGCTGATATCGCATCGGCATTTCGCTGTCGGGATGCCAAAGTGGACAAGGTCTTTACCTTCAGTTATCTGCCGATGCGATGGGCCGGATCCGATGGGTGTACTGAGGTCCTTTTTATAAATTTCAAATCCGCGCTTAAGCCACTTTTAATGATTTTGGGCGCATTTTCTGTGTTTAATGAAATATAAAAATACAAGGGGCGGACCCGATAGAAAAGATATATGTGTGAGGGCCTTTGACATTTAAAAATAGTAAGGTGGGCAGTATTTATAAATGGCGCGGAAATGATTAATGCAAGCATGCAGCAGTACAGCGCAGTAGGTAGCTGTCTTCAATCGACAGTATGGCCTAGCAGGAAAGAAGATGTGCCCAAAACAGATCAACATTTATCAGTCATGATTGACCCGTGGTTGGGACTTTCAAGTCCAGATAAAGCATTGTGGGCGGGAATGAACAGTGTAGCAGTGTTTCAGTGTCGCCAAGCCAGGCAGTCATATTAGAGCCGTTCAATAATTCAACAGCAGCATTTAATCAGCAGTATGGCCGAGGAGGAAATAGGACGCCACAGATCCAGTCAAAGCATTCAATGGTTATGGGATTTTCCCATACTTCGTCTCACCTTCCCTAGAAGGATCACAGAGCACCAGAGAGGGACAAACCTATTCAAAGCACTGCCAGATTTGTACCAGAGGCCCATTCTTGAATGTAAATATGGTTGGTGGGCATTTATATGCTCCTCCACGCATTGTTCAGCAGAGATATTTTGTATTGTAACAGTATATATACCCAGAACAGAGATGTAATGGATTGATGAGTGTTTGATGAATGAGAGCTTATTGTAGCCTTTTAACTTCTGGAGACTGTAAATACTATGAGACCTGCAGCTTCTAGTCTTGATTTCTATTAATACAAGCTTCTTTTGCTATCACCTGCTCACTTTCCACTTCTTCTTCTTGTTCTAGACTGCGCCTGCTTGCATTTATTTGATGTGCTGTGAATTTTTGGCACCGGAGGGGCTGTCATCCCACCTCTATGTTAAAATTTAGTAGTTTATTGAAACTTGTTTGCAGGTTGCTATTGTTCAAATAGCAGAGAGCTGTCATCCTCACTGCCTATTGAATAATAGTCGTGCTGATCCTCTAACTGATTGCAACTGGCCAGCACAGAGTTCAGTGCATCTGCTGGTGCAATCAGTCTTCTCCATTATCACTTTTATCTTAAACTGTGAGTAGTTGGTGGTTGAAAGCCTTGTAGTTTGGGGGTCTTCACCCATGCCTGGGGTAAATCATAGTAGGAGTGGTTATTCAGCTTAAAGGTGCTGCACATCTTCCATTTATCCATCATTTTATCCAACAAAACTGTTAAATTTTTAATGTTCCTGAGCATCACTGATTTACAACCTAGGTGAGTTTCTTGGGGTGATAACAAGATCTAAGATTAGAGTGTCAAACCTATCATCATAATAACTAAGCTTAACTTTCTCCATTAATTCCAACACTCCCACTTAATGGAGAAAGGCTAATGAACAATTACATACGCCTGCTCCTGTAGTCTCAGCTAGGCTTACAATTAAAACGTGAAACAACCTAGTAACATATGTTTTAATGTTTGTCTTCCTGTAGCAGAGCGCATACTTGTTCATCTTCAGTCGAGGCTTCATCTTTTCTTTCGAGGCTTCATCTTTTCTTTCCTCGCCATGACGTAGTGATGTATCTTCACCACATTTCTTCCCGAGTGATGGAAAGCTTGATTTTTTATTCTCTCCCTTCTCAAGATTATGACAGGCTCGATAGGAGAATTTTCCCTCTCAGTATTTGTGGTGTCAACCATCTGAAAGTCATTTATGATGTATTCATCATTCATTGATGTAACGAATACACAGAAATATTAATGAGAGCATCACAATTTAAATTCTCTCCAGCTTTTGCCATGTCTTTGCAATCAGCTTCATGTGGGTCATCCAATTGACCTTCAACACTTTGTTCCTCTTAACATCCTTCTTGAACACCAGCTCATGAATCTTGATTCTCATGGTCATCAACAAAACCACATTGTTTTACTTTTTCTCACTAGAACATACTACCCATGCTAATGATTCCAAATGCCCACATGAGGAAATCATCATCATCAGAATAAAAAATATCTGAAAATATAGACATGTTGTTAAAGTCCAGTTTATCTCGCTTCGGGAAAGAACCTTGTAGACTGTGGCTGTGCCACCCAGGTCTTAGTGCCCTGGCAACGAGCAACTAAACTACCTCTCACAAGCTGGAAATGCTATCAATGTCTAATTCTGATATATGTAATTAGCAATAACACATATTTATGAAGATGGGTTCAAAACAGAAAAAAAAATTCGCATTTCTTGTAGCATATAATAATTTAGAAGAAAATTTTCTCAATTGGTTTTCAGATCTCCACAACCTACACCTTCTAGGTTACTCAAAACCATAAAAATTTCCAGGACAAATCTGCTGTCAGCAATACCTGATTGTTGCTGCCCAAGTGCTTAATCAATGGATTTTATTTTCTTTGTGTACATGAATGGCTAAGCATAATTCTTCTGCCTGATATGTACCGGACTTACATGTTTAATGTGGATGATTAAAGCGAAGATCTAAGTGAAGACTTCACTGAAATGACGTCGCATTGGCATTACTTGGGTTGTTTATATGTAGCGCGCAAAAGATACTCAATGTTCACGCTGGAGGTCTCATTATGCATTTCACACGATGAATTCGAGCTTTTCGCAACAATAGATGATGAACTAGGGTTATCTCATGAATTATGATTACATATCGAGTATCCTAGTTCAGCGCCGAGGGAGACCGAAGTACTATTCCTCTTGTGACAAGGATTAATTTCCTGTTCAAGGCTTGCCAAAAAAAAATGTGGCCTCGTGTGATCAAGCCATCGGCCTCTCATGCAAGAAATTTCACCTCCTGCGATCAAGCGATATTGCCTTCTTCATGTAGTGCTGGCCTTGATTGTTCGGCCTCAATCAAGCAATTCAGATCCACCAACGCGGCCTCCTCCACGCAGCTGCAATTTCACGTAGAGATCTTGGTGATCTTGCAGCGATCCAAACCTTAGGTATTTGGCCTTTTTCACGCATTGGTCTCCACACGATTGTTTTCCAAGACCGCAACAACCTCACGCGGCCTCCGTGGAAAGTCCTCTCTCCTTTTTGTTATTTTAATTGCTTTAGCGATCTTGCCTTACAAAACAATGGTAGCAGATCTTCACTCTAGCCTCAGCTTTCAGGTTTGAATCCTCACGCTCCCTCTGCTTTCTTTCCACTTGTTCGCAGCCTGAATCACTCGACGCTGCCACAGCGACTGAGCTTCTCTCAGTCAATACACTTCCTCTGCGCAAATGGCAGAACACCAACCCACTCAAACTCAAACGTGGTGTTTTTGTTGAGAAAAGAAAAAAAAACACGCAAATCCCAGCATTCAGCTTGTGAATGCCTCCACGCAGCCTTTCGCACAGTCGGCACTTTTACCCATAGGTATGTTGCGAAGCTAGTCGCAGAAATACACGTGGAGTCGCGAAGCTCCAACCAATGCTCGCGCAATGGGATGGTCGCACATTTCCACTCAAATCTCGCCACGACTTAGCCTCAGTCTCTTTCAAATCCTCCACTCAGCGTACACGTACCTCTGTCCTGTAGCTCCTATTAATTAAATAGCTCTCCAGATGAGATAATTGGACAGTGCCCAATCACATCACAATGCATATTGTATTTAATGAGGAGAACAATTTAGTACATACAGGCTCTCACACAATCAGGGTCAACCACTCTTTAGAGTAGGATATGAGATATATTAGAGTCTCAATCCTATCATAACAGTAATCTAAATTTAGCTTTTTCCATTAATTCTAACATAAAATATGCCTCAATCAATTAGACTATGTATAAAATAACTATGTGCAATATTGTAATATTCCAGAAATTTTTTAATGTTAATTTACATTAGACTATGTATAAAATAACTATGTGCAATATTGTAATATTCTTGAGGGAAAATTTTTAATGTTAATTTACATTACAAAGGAGAGTCACTTCGTTTAACTCTCATTGAGTGGTTTTTTGTACACATTCAACAATTTAATTATGACTACTTTTTCATACTCTGATGTGTTCTTTGGTTACACCTGAAGGCGTCCCTTACGTAGCTAAACTTGAATTTTAAGCATGGCGCCTTTCTAACCCAAATAACTTGGTAATTTGTGTTCGAGTCATCTAAAATTTCAAACGTAAGTATTACTTTCCTATTGATTCAAATTCAACCTTTGTGGCTATGAAATATTCCTATTAGGATTATTTACGTTTGTATGCCATGCTCTCGTCTTTTTTTTTCTCTCGTTACCTACTTCCTATACCCGCTACTGAATAAAATTTCCACTCTCACCAGTTTCCACAACCGGGATAGCTGGATGAATAATAATCATGTTATGCCAGCCATGAAATGACCTGGGGTCCGAGTTGAACCTCAGTATCTACTTACCGGTTTCTCCTCCTTTCAGAGCATACGTGTATTTTCATATGGCCACATTTTCATTAATAAAATTTATTCTATACATCATCATTTTTTTATTGTTCACCTTCGTTCAATTCCATCCTGCCTTTCTACCCAGCAAGTCTAAGAGTAGTTCCGTCTAAAAATAAAAATATATTTACATAGAGACAAGGGGTATTACAGTCATTGATGAGAGATTAACATGAATGATCGCTTAAGGGATTGTCACACAAGTCTTAGAAGGGTAACGCATACAATATTATTCCCAAAATTTCATATAAAAATATTGAATAAAAACTAGCACATAGGAACCTTAACAATATCCATTCCATGTCATAGCCATAAAGATATTTAAATAAATTACAAGTAAATGCATGAACTAATCCTTTATTATTCCAAATTACTTCTCCAAAGTAAGCAAAAGTTTCCAAAATAAAATATTCCACAAAAGATCACATATCCACAAGAAACATATTTTTTTCAATTAGGTTCAAATATCTTAGACGGTCTGAATTAATCCACAAGTTATTGTGAAAATAAAAATGGCTTGACCTTCATTTATATGAGGTATACCGAAATTAATTTATGAGAATTTACGCTTGTAAATCAACCCTGATACAAAATACCCTTGGCTTACAAGCTAATGCACTAGCTAAATGGCATAAGAAGACATTGGCATCCTAATATGGTATTTGTAGCCTACAAAAGTGTTGATGGCATGCCCTTTTAGGGATCTAAATTCCATTTCACTATGAGTTGAGTGTGAAAAAGTGTGAAAGTTCCTTTATAGTATAAAATTTAAGGAAACACTCTCAAATGTAACTCAAATACTAGTTTGGCCCCACAAATCCAACTAGGGTCCCATCATGTCTACTCCATGAGTCTTCAACAATGAAAATTATGCCTTCTCTCGCCAATATTAGGGACTATTCAAATGAAACAAGTTGTCCCAATTATTTGAGTTGGAGGCCATGCACATGAGGGCTCTAAATTAATTCCTTCCCATCCATTTCTATCCATGTTTTATTGATTCTAGTCTAGGGTTGGATTGGGTCCATCAATGCACTCATGAAGAATCATCTATGATAGATCAAAGAAGACCAATGTCTTAGCTCCTATGTGTACTCGAGGACATGTAGCATCTTCTCATACAATTAGGAGGCTCAACTCTCTCATCGTTGCATCTAATAAGACATATATCTCGCTGAAGATCCTGGTACCTATGGAGCCAGATCCCTCAAGACCTGAGCTGCAATGGACGACTTGACACAACAACATGAAATCAAGTGAAAGAAATCATCCATCCAATTATAAAATAATATACAAATATAAGTGAACAACACTTGAATGTTATGAGCATATTTATACTTCAAGAAAGGATCCATTTTAGATATCTAGACCAAGTCCTATAAAGGTGTTTCCTAAGTTTGTAGAGGTGGTTAAAGGTCAACCCTATGAGTTTCTTCTAACCCTCAAATGGAAGTGATAGTTTCAAGGTCCACCCATCAACGAATATGTGTTAGCGTAAGATATATGATAGTGGAGGGTAAAAGGCTTCATGCCCAACTGCCATGGTCAAAGGGACCAACTAATGGGGAAGGATAAATCATGGAGGCATGAGTTACCGTGCTTAACCTATTATTTCCACCCATCTTGTGGACCTTTTACTACCTCGTGATAATACTCTTTATTATCGCATATAGCTCAAGGGTTACAACTTCCTCTTTATGATGTAGTATTTATATTACACCTTAATATGAGATAGTTTATCGCTCATCGAGGTTGGGATATACACAGGTTCCTTTCGATGTAAAGGAGCATCATGTGCTTAGGAAGTACATGATGGTTATTGAGGAGGGTGGAGCTCATGCTAGTCATTTTTCCAAGCACTAAATTGTGTCCTAGCCATATTTTGCATTTTCATTTTCTTCTTTTTCTTTGTTATGGCCATGATATGCTTTTCCATTCTTTTAGATGCATCAACCTCCAAGGAAATAGATTTTTGGTTGTATGCAAGGAGTGTGAAAATTTGTGTGCCAAATTCCAAAGAGCCAATGACAAGTTATACCTAGAAAATGGATGTGGTGTATAGGGCTTGTAATGTGTGAGGAAAAGTGTCAAGTATGGTATAACAAAAAATGGACACAATATCTCAATCATGGATTTTGAGGTAGTGCCCCTCATATAATGTTAAGGTCTCAAGGGATGTCCCACTAAGCTAGAGACAAATATTAACCCCCATATAAAGCCAAGAGAACAAAATTATAGTCAATATAAGTCAATATTCTAGATCAGCCCATTATTCATACTAAATTACCAAAAAAAACATGCATAAGAAATTGATTGCAAAATGATGAAAGTAACTTTTGAATAGGATCCCAACTTCACCCAAATGGTAATGCTATATTGTGGTAGGAATATGGTAATGCTATATCGTGGTAGGAATATGGAATACCATCGTCAAAAAAGGTTTGTAGGGGCTACTCGCTGGCTAGCAGGTTATCTAGTTCACTGTCAAATGTAGGAGAAATGTTTTATCCTATGGGGTTACCCATTCTGGTGCATAACATCTACCTCAAACTTAGGGCCATGAGCTCACTCTAGATCACGTGATCCATATTATCAAACAATAGGTTCATGAGAATGACAACAATCTCTCATATCACAAACCTATAATGTGCATGTCCAAGTAAACTAGTTTGGGAGCATGTGAACTAGGTGTAGGTTGTCAACCTTATTATGTATGATGATAAAGAAATCCATACATAAAATAAAATATATCTAAATTAAAATTAATCTATAATGAAACAAAATAATATGAAAAACATATAATTTTATAATTCTCACATAATATGCAATACAACTAATATGCATTATTAAATTAGTTTCAATCAAACAAAGTAAGTTGGCTCCCATGCACTAGTGAAGGAAAGAGTTAACCATTGATTTAAGTAATGTAGAAGTACAAAAAAAGGATCCTAATAGGAATGGCATCCTTATCGATCAAAATGAGATCACAGACATGGTAATTTATTTTCATTCTTTGTGCCCATATCTTCTTAGAAATTGGCTATCTCTTGTTGATGTTTTGGATATAATATACATTCTAAGAAGGGGAAGCCTTACTGAACATTGCTAGAAATTTAGAATAATCTTGGAATTTTCAATGGGTTTAGCACAATTGGAAAGGTTCCATATCTTGTACATAATCAAGCATTTGTAGTTCCCTATACAAGTCAAACATTGTCTCGTCAGAAGTTGGTATTATGGCATATGATAAGTCCATTTGTAATTTCCATCCAATTGAGGGACACCACTTTCTAGGCAATAATATATCCAAGGCACTGGGAAGATCAATGAATATAATATCTATTAGCAAACATATATCTTTATTGGCTACGAGAGACAACTTTTCATCTTTAATAAGGCCATAGAGAAGTATATATTTTGAATCAAAACCATATACATTTTTGTAAGACCTAGTGATATCCATATCCAATTCATGCATAACTCTCAAAGGAATTACATATGTCGAGTCACCAAAATCAATCATGCAATTATGTAATATGAGATTATCAATGAACAAGCACAACAAAAAAGGTTCATGTCATTCATTCTTCCTTGAAATATACATGTTTTTCATAATGATGAGAGGATCCCCAAGCTCTAACTCAAAGTTGAAAGCTTTCCTATTTTTCCTCCTTTGGGGCCCAATATTTTCCATATCCTAAGGAGAAACCTATAAATTCACCTTAGCATAAAAATTCACTATATGAACATCCAAAGCAATATCATGGTTTTATGGTTTTTGTTACGGCATAATTGCATAATCTACATGAGTTTTATCCTTCTTTTGGGAAATAGTACGAGAGCCCGAACTTTCTTAGAATTGGTCTACAGTTATTTGAGAATAGCACAAACCCTTAAGTCATCAACTTATTTTCATAGCCATGATTGGCTCAGCATGATCATTATCATCATAATGTTTTTAATTATGCTCTAAATGGAAATAAGAGTCACCAAGCAAGACATTGAATGGAGTACCATCATTGACGACATGTAGATGCTCATGGGTTTCTTCCACCTCCACTTTATTCTATGGAAAACCCTCTTGGGTATGATATCAAAAGTATACCACCATGGGGGCTATTCATGTCCCACCATACTAGTTGAGTCAAGGGTATTTCAAAATTCTACTGATTAGCATTGTATTCTTCATGTGCTTTCTCTTTTAGAGGTCTCTATTTGTTAAATTGTGTCTTAGAAGGGATGTTTTAGCAAGATCCCCTTTCCCTTTCAAACTTGACCAGTTTGGTCATCACTCACATTTATCCTTACATCATCTTATTAGTAACCTTATCAAACTTTTGGGAAAATTATTGCAAGGAGAGATCCACCTAGGTGTCAGGCTCATCTTTGGGCTAAACTTGAGACCTAGGTTAGGTGAACAAATAAATCCTAGCATCAATCAAATTTTTCTCAACTTTGAAAGCTAAGGATTTGGCTTCAACCAATGATTGATGAATGTCATCACTAAGGGAATATGTCAAATTCCTATGGAAATATCACACATATTTATCAAGGATGGTGACATTGATTGGCCTATACCAATAAGTGATATGCTAGAGTAGATTCCTTAACAATTTCATTCATAGTGTTTCTGGCTTCAAGGAATTTCCCAAGAAGGATGACTTTCTCCTCAACTGTCTACCATCTCTTGTTCAACACTTGGTGAAAGGCATCCCAATTAGCGACACTACCTTGGTATAAGCTAAGGTACCAATCCCTAACACTTCATTCTAAAGTCAATTCAAAGAGAATCATTACTACATCCTCATCAAATATTATCTTAGTGCTCACTTCCAAGTAAAAGTGATGCATGTGTGTTTTAGCTATGATATTATTAGTACCATTGAATTTAGGAAATCATTCATAATGCTTCATAGGTAAGGGATGGAGAGCATGAGGGAAATTGCTAACATCCAATAGCCTAAATGAAATAATTAGCCATGGCTTGTCCATGGTGATAGGGTTGGTATTGTATACAAATAAGCTTCTATAAATGGTAGAGTTTGGGATATCAAGGGATTTAGCTAATTGAATAGTCTTTCGAGTAGTCCTTGTCTTTCATGGAGGTATGTTATCATTGGAATAACTACCAACAATAATAATATGATTTTTATGGGGTGTTACTATAAGATAAGCCGAGTTTTCATCCTAGATATTGTCTTTGAAAAGGGTGAAGATTAATCTTCAAATATCGAGGAGGTTGGCTCAAATTCTCCCTGTAATGGGACCCGAAGATGTTATGTCAAAATCTAGTGGATCTTGTGACGGGAACTGATAAGGAAATACCTAGACCAAGTGACAAAACTATGAGGTGTGGTCTAGTACCAGCATAACCACCAACTCCTAATATTTAGTCAACTCTCACCATAAGGGAGGCTTCCCTACATAGGTCACCTAATGAATATTCAATTCTAAGGCTTCGAGGTGATAATGATAAGCTTGAGATAAGTACTCAACTCAAGGACAAGGCTCAAAGTATCATGGATAAGGTAAAGTGTACCCTCAAAAAGGCATATATGGGAATGCATGATATACGGTTTATGAATAATTGAGGTTAACCAATGTACCCAGATATGTACACAATGGCTAATAAAAGGATTGAATAGATGTATATAATCAATTTTAGGGACAACAACCATTCAAAAATCACCAAGTGGAAGTTGAGGGCTATATTAGGGTTTATCTAGGTCTTGCGATGTCAACCCTAAAATAGAATAATTACCCATAGTAGGAGGACTATTTTGAGGTAATTTATTACCAACCACATGCTAAACCCTTCCATAAGGTAATGCATGGACACAAGATGAATTTTCACCCTAACCCTAGTTACTAGCTTTCCTTAAATGGTTGGAAATGAAGGACAAGAGAGAGATATTAGGTTTCATGGTAAATGTTTTATTTTATCACTAATATGGAAAGCCTATTACTTGATCTTGGGTGATGGAGGCTAGAGGGAAATTTATTTATGAGAAAACAAACAATAAGATGGAGTAAGGGATAATGAAAAACCCTAGTTTCATACCCTAGCTATCATTTTATCAGGGAATAATGTCATTCACTAGAGATTAACATGAAGGATCACTCAAGGGACTATCACACATCTTAAAATTTATTGCATACAACACCATTGAAAATTTTTCATATAGAAGTATTCAATAAAAAATAGCACATATAAACCCAAACAATATGCAGTTTATGCAATAGCCATAAGGATATTCAAATACATAGAATAATTACAAGAAACTGCATGAACCAATAATTTATTGTTCCAAAGTGACATATCTAAAACAAGAGAAAGTCTTCATAATAAAATACTCCACAGAGGAGAAAATCTTCACAAGAAACAAGTCTATTCCAACTAGGTTGAAATCTCTTAGAGAGGATAAATTGATCCATAAATGATGGTCAAAATTAAAATGAGGTGACCTCTATTTATATGAGGTCCATCTCAAGTAATTTATGAGTAATGAATCTCATAAATCAGGTTTGACACAAAATAACCTTTGGTTTCAAGCTAACCCAATAGCTAAATGAAAAATTAAGACATAAATACCTAAGAGTGTGAGTTGTAGCCACCAAAAGTGTTATCATAAAGCACGTTTAGCGCTCCAAATTCCATGTATTAGTGTGTTAGGATGTGAAAATGTGTCAAAGTTCCTGCATCATCCAAAATTCCATGAAAGACACTTAGATCAAGCCCCAAATGTCCTTTGGGGTCCCTATTCCATCTTGGGTTCCATCATTTACGAGCCATGGGTATTCAAATATCAAAAAGAGGCATTCTCTCTCTAGAATTATGGCTTCATCAATTGCAACAAGTTCTATCAAGTCTCTCAATGCTTGATCATCCTCATATAGGTTCTGAATCAAATCATGTCCATCAAGTTGTGTCAGATTCAAAGTGGGGGAACATTGGGCCCTATTCTATCATCATGAAGAATCCTCTATGTTGGGTCAAAGTATACAAGTTTCCTACATCCTAAGGCTACTCTGAGACATGTAACACCTACTAATGTTGTTAGTATTCTCAAATATCTCAACATTGCATGACTAAGCCATATAGAGCTCTATTGCCTATGGAGTGGGTTCCCTCAAACCCTAGGCTACAATGGACCACCTCTCAAAAGAACATGAACTCAAGTGAATTCCACCATCCACTAGAGACTAAAATCATATGTGCATCTAAGTAAATAAAACTTGAATGTTAAGGACCTTAATATTTCAAAAAAGTATCACCTTTTGATATTTAAACTAGGTCCTGTAAATGTGTTTCCTACCTTCATAAGGTGGCTAATGGTCAATCCTATCAGGCGCTTCCAATCGTCAAGGGGAAGTAAAGTTCCAACGTCCACCTGTTAATCAATAGGTGTTAGTGTCCAGTATATGAGAGGATAGTGGAGGGGAAAACACTTCATAGACAAGTGCCATGGTAAAAGTGATCACCTGATGGGGAGGCCACATCCTAAGTGTATGAATGTAAGGAGGACGCAATAGTGGGGGCATGATTTATCCCACTTGACCTACCTTTTCCATAGCTCTGATGGGTATTTTACTTCTTCATGTTAGCACTATTTATTGCCACATATAGCTGAATGGTAAGAGAATTTCTCTTCATGATGTAGAATTTTTATCAGCCCTTGTGATGAGATAGCTTGAAGCTTATTAGGGTTGGAACATGAAATTGTTTCTTTTGATGTAAAGGAGTATCATGCGCATAGGAATAGGGTGATGGATAATGAGTATGGTATAACTAATTCTAGGCTTTTGAGGACATGCTAACTTATGTCCCAAAAAAAATTTCTTTTTTTTTTTCTTTCATTGTGATGATTATATTATTTTCCATTCTCTTAGTTACACCAACTTCCATGGTAATAGTTTTTCTATCCTACTCAAGGAATGTGAACATCTGGTTGTAAAATTGTAACCACCCTTGCCATATCTACCTAGTTGCACCAACCTACCAGGGTAAACATGAGAGTAGGAGCTATTATGACATGACTCAACCTCCTAGGTTACATAAGGAAGTGGGGTTGACCACATTAGACAAACTGATATCCCAGAAAATTCTATAGGGGACACAGGTCACTCAAAGGATGAGTAACCACCCTAGATGGCAAAAACCTAAGCTAGACAACCTTTTCTCTAACTTGGGTCCCAACCACTTGCACAATAATCCCCCTTGAGGATGGAATCCTCAAACTGCATGCACAAGCCTGCATCCATGCAGTCATAACCTAAAATCTCTATTTCAAAGCATGCGGTCCTCGATTTTGAGTCTAAATTTTAGTTCAGCCTCTAGACCTTTACCCAGAACTGAGATATACTTTCCAAAATGATAAATGACATCAAGTAAAATCCATTTATAGAAAAAATGATCAAAGACTTGACATAACTAGGCCTAACCATGACAGTAATTTCGTCAAACACATGGAAAACATGTAATCTATAGTTCATGAATGCATATTTAAACATAGGAGTTTGATACTTCTCGGTGAATCGTCAACAAGGTTTAATGCCCTCTCATAATAATATCAATAACATCTATTACCGAATGCATTCATTAACCACTCATAAACAATTAAAAACACATCAAGTGATCCAGATTTAAACAAGAACGCAAAAAATTACAGAGATAACTATAAACACAGAGATGCAGCGAAAATAATACTTCATTTCATTAATGTAAAATACTGCAATATGCTTACAAACAGGAATGGAAATAAACCAGCTAGGGTGATGGTAGCTTATCTCTTAGAAGAGATGTGGCGGCTACATGCCTCTGAAATGTGTTACAATGAGGCTCTAAGGCCTATTTATTGTTGAGAAATAATGGAAAACTTTAAACATCCAAAAACCTAACCATAGAAGATGAAACGAGAAATTGTGGGCCCCGTTTGGGTAAATTGGTACATCAACTTCTCGGGGTTGTAACTTTGGCATACAATCTTCGTTTGACGCGCACAGTATCTCGTTAGAAAAATCTATCTGAGAACTACAACTTTAGGAAGAGAAACATAAGACTATGGACCCATGTTTCTCCCAGTTTTCCCAAAAAACGTCATTTAGGGCCTCAAAACGGTCCCGGATGTTCAGGACCTGAAAAACTGCTAAAAATAGTAAACTGTGCTACAATTAAGGAAACTGAAAAGCTGAAAGAAACAATGGTGGGGATCCAAGTGGACTTGGTAGGTGGCCACCAACATCCACCTGGATCATTCCTTCCCCCATAGGAAGCAATGGTCCCCCATTGCGCTGAGTTCCTCCATGAGATGATGAAACTTCTGTTGAACTTGGTCCCTAGTGAGCCACTTTCCCTGGTGAAGGAGTTGGCCTACTTTGACAACTCGATACAATTGGATATTCTGTTGGCGAGTGTGCTTGATCTGTGTGTCCGTGATCCGATCAGTTGCAGCTTGTTCCATGCAATTTGGATTTAAATCTATGGGTGTGAGCTATTTTGCACTGTCGGATGTGTCTAGTAATGGTGGAAAGTATGGCTGAAGTTCGTCCACATTGAACACTGGGTGCAGGCCAAGGAATGGGGGAATTCTGAGCTCCAATGAATCATACCCACAACATTGGTAATGGTGTAAGAACCATATCAGAGTGGTCTGAGTTCTGATAGGCTCCGGTAAGGCGTTCCTTTTGCAAATGCAACCAGACTTTGTCACCCACCTGAAACTTGTGTGGCACCCAATGTTGATCATGTCGTTGCTTGTACTTGGCATTTGATTTCTCCAAAATGTCATGGACATACTGACGAATATGTTGGATGTGCTCAATGAAGTTGTTTGCCTTATCTGCTTCAGACTAGACATGAGCCGAATCTGCATGAGTAGCTACAAATGGCATGGCCACATCAATGGGACATAGGGGCTGGAATCCCAAGCCCACCTAAAAAGGGTTATGGCCAGTTGAGTTGTGGAGAGCTTGGTTGTAGCTGTGTTGAACATAGGGGAGACGCTTGTCCCATGTTTTGGATGCTTTGAGTTGTACATGTGCAGAATGCGTACGAGCATCCTATTGACAACCTTTGTCTGGCCATCAGTTTGAGGATGGAAGGCTGTGGACTTAGTGAGTTTGGTGTCAAGCATCGACCAGAGACTAGACCAAAATTTACTGAGGAACCTGTTGTCCCGATCTAAGTTAATAGACTGTGGGATCCCAAACTGTACCCACACTCATTCAAATAAGAGTTTATCAGTGGATTCTGCTGTGATATTCTTCTTACAGGTAGCCATAATGGCCATCTTCGAGAACCTATTGACGACCACAAAAACATAGTCATTTCCATGCTTAGTGGAAGGAAGGCCTAACATGTAATCCATGGATATGGATTCCCAAGGTCGACTAGGGTTAGGCAGCGAGGTATAGAAGCCTTGCTTCTTGATGGTTGGTTTGGAAATGGCGTAGGTAGTGCATGATCTGATGTACCTCCCGATGTCCTGTCGAAGATTCGGCTAATAGAAATAGTTCTACAGTACTGCCACCATTTTCTCAACCCCGAAATGTCTAGCAACCCGACTGTAGTGTGCTTCCCAAACCATCTTGGCACCTTTGCTTGAAGGAACACAAAGGTGACCCAGGTGGCATAACAAGGCATCCTACAGGTGAAAATATGGAACATGCTGACCCTCCAAGAGTGTCTAGTATGTGCGGCTGAATTCTGGGTCGCTTTTGTAGAGAAGTGGCCCATCAGAATTCTCGCACCTGCAAGAGTTTAGCACAGTGGTTAATGTCATGATCGATGGTCGACTAAGGCAATCTGAAACATTATTGGTGCTACCCTTCTTATACTTGATATTCAAATGGAACTGTTCTACGTATGTGGACCACTTCTGATGGCAATCATTTTGCAATTTCCCTTGGGTCTGTATGAATTGCAGGGGTCGGTGGTCTGTGTGGATGATCATTTCCTTCCCCAAAATGTAATGCTTCCATTGTCAGTAGGCCTGCACAATGGAATACATCTCTTTGTCATAAGTGGGATACTTTCGGTCTATTTCTAAAAGTGTCTCACTATGATATGCCACTGGATGCCCGTGTTGAGTAAGGACTACCCCAATAGCATAGTCAGAGGCATCCTTCTCAACCTCAAATGGTTGTTACAAGTCTGGTAATGTGAGCACTGGTGCCATGCAGAGGAGATATTTCAACTCTGTGAATGACTTGTGTTGAGATTTAGACCAAAGGAATTTTTCTTTCACTCCTCCCTTGGTGACTTGACTCAAGCACCAAGTGATATGAGAAAATCCTGACATGAACCTGCGGTAGAAGTTGGAAAGACCTAGAAATCTGCGCAGCTCTGTTAGAGTGGTTGGATATTGCCAATCTCGAATGACTTGGATCTTGGATAGATCCACATGCACCCCCTATTCATCAATAATGTATCCCAGATACTGAACTTGGGTCATACCAAAAGTGCATTTCTCCAAATTGGCCCATAACTTGTGTTGCCGCAGCGTTTGGAGAACCTGTCAGATGTGGTGGAGGCACTCATCCAAACTTTGGCTGAAGATTAGGATGTCATCCAAGTATACCACTACAAATGAGTTGGTGAATGGTGGCAAGACGCCATCCATTAGCCTCATGAAGGTTGTAGGAGCATTCGTCAATCCGAAAGGCATAACCAACCATTCAAAAATGCCCTCCTCGACTTTGAAGGCAGTCTTCCACACATTGGAGGGTTTGATTGGTACTTGGTGATAACCTGACTTCAAATCGATCTTGCTGAAATATTTTCCGCCCTTCAGTTGGTCCAAGAGGTCATCAATCCATGGGATCGAGTACCTATTACAGGCAGTGATCTCATTCAGTGCCCGACAGTCAATACAGAGTCTCCAAGTCTCATCCTTCTTCTGTACCAACATGATCGGGCTCCCACAGGGTGATGAACATGGATGGATGTGACATTTCTGGAGCAGCTCCTGAATCTGCCTCTTGATTTCATCATTCTCCAGAACGAAATGGCAATAGATTGGTCCATTGGGTAGTGGCACACCTGTGGTCAGATCGATGGAGTGCTTGACCTGACAGTGCAGAGGAACCCCTGTAGGGGAGGTGAAGATGTCCTCGTACTCCTCCACAACCTTGTCCATCTGTAGTTGTCGTGCGAAGGGGCCTTGTATGGAGGTCGTGGCCACCATCTTCTTTTTCCTTGAGGGTGTATCATCAGGAAAACAAATTTCCCGCTTTTGGAAACGAGCTTACCGCATTGTTTTGCAGTAATCAAAGAAATGGCAGTAAGTGGTGCTACCTCTGGTATCCTGTACAACTTATTTCCTAAAGTAACAATAACAGCCCAGGGCCTTGATTTGTACACAACGTGTCACTTCCACAAGTATGGTTGTCCTAATAATACATCACAAACTTGAAGGGGAGCAATGTCACACAATACCTCATCCGTGAAGGGCTTGATGTTGTATGGAAGGCGACACTACTAGCTCACGCGAAGATCACGTCCTTGGTGAATCCACCCGATGGTCTACGGTTGTGGATGTGTTGTGGTCAATAAGTCTAGCTGCTTCATGACCTCTATCGAGATGAGGTTCTTTTGGCTCCAACTGTCGATAATGAACTATAGTGGGGAGCCCTTTACCCACATCTGGGAGTGGAAGAGACGCTCTCCTCCTCTGGATCTTTAGGGTCCTCCTTCTGGATCTTCATGGTGGCAACAGTGGCATTGGGCTCCGCATCGATAATCTGCTTCCCTTTGTCATTCCCCTTATCGGGTTCTAACTTAGAGTTGGAACATGCATCTGATTCTGAAACGTTTAGCTCGGCCACCAATGACTGCTTGGCCCGACACTCACTTGTGTTGTGAGTGGAGCTCTTATGGAACTCACACCACTTTCCTGTGTCCCTTTTCGGCTTCACGATGCTATTCTTTGCTTGCAGTTTTGGTAGGTTGTATTGGGCCTCCCCATAGAAAATTTTAGGGGCGAATGTTCACCCTTTGGCGAAATTAAGGGGTTTTAAATTTTTAGTGGGCGAATATTTTGTATCATAGTACATTTTTACAAATCACCTCAAATAGCCCACCTTATTTTAAGGGAGAGGGTAAAAAAGGTAAATTTAGCCCTTGAAATTAGGAGTTACAACCTTCCATTCGCCTATTTTCAAGAATAGGTTTTATTTAATTGTTTTCGCTCATTTTCAAGAATAGGTTTTATTTAAGTGAATCCTATGGGCCAAAGGCCCAATACCATATTTATAAAAGAGGTATGGTAAATTAATAAAAATATAAATAAATGAGAGGTATGGTAAATAAATAAAACATCTTTTTATACTCACTCAAAAGGTATGGTAAATAAATAAAAATATAAATAAACTAGACGCATGGTAAACAAATAAAACGTCTTTTTATATTTAGTCCATAACCCTCATTCTATTTATGAAGGCTCAAGAAAAAGGTTTTATTTAACTGAATCCTATGGGCCAAATACCATATTTGTAAGAGAGGTATGGTAAATTAATAAAAATATAAATAAACGTGAGGTATGGTAAAAAAATAAAACATTTTTTTATATTTACTCCATAAGTCACCTTATATTTAGGTGAAACCTATGGGCAAAATACTATGGGACAAATACCATGGACTAAATTGTTATTAATACCATGAAAAAAACATTATTAACCCTAATATCAGTATTAATAAAAATAAAAATGGCACATGGTATTGACCAATGGTATTCACCAAAATGGAACATGGTATTGACCCATGGTATTCACCTGGAATGTAGCCCATTTAAATGGGGGAATTAAACCAGCATAGATCCATCTTTACTCTAGATCTACTAACCCCCGAGAGGTATCAAATATCGTGATATGCAAACTAGCATGGAGTGAAAAAATATTTGATCGATCAAGAGTAAAAATGGATGTTGTAATTTAATGAATGTTAAACATTTTAGCTTGGTTAAAATAAAAAATAAAATTAAAATCAACTATTAATTTTATTAATTTTTATAAATTACGGATATTGTAATTTAATGTATGTTAAACATTTTAGCTTGGTTATAATAAAAAATAAAATAAAAATCAACTATTAATCTATTAATTTTTATAAATTACTAATATTAGTTTTTAAGCTCCAGGTTTATGATAACCCATGGTAATACCATGGTATTCATGTGAGCATAGACTATTTAAAGGGGAAATTCTATCATCATCCATCTTAATTATGGGTCTACCAAGTGCTCAGAGGGATAAATAGATTTCATCCCCCCTAAGAGTGGTAGATGTGGAGTTAAGATGGATATAGGTTGGTTTTTATGATAATGGAGATATTAAATAGACTTAGGAAATTATATTGTAAAAACATCTTAAGGTGAATGGTTAAAGCATAGACATTGGACAAGTATATTTGTATACTTCTATTTTAAACTGAAACAAATCCAGGGCTAAAATGAATGGATTGATTGCACTAGTCATCCTTCTATAACTTTCCAGCATATGCTGGAGTAAACAGATTGTAATTTGGGCAATTTTTCTAATTGCAAACAGGAACATACTTGTGTATTTGCAGGGTGGTTACGAGGTCCCTAGAAGTGATGAATTTTAATTTTTCTTGGTTTTATATATAATATAAGGTTTTTTCTCATGCTTTCTGTGAATGGCACGGGTGAATTTTAGCCTACACCCACTAGGTTATCGACATGTAATTTCGGTAATTTTGATTTCAAAAGATATTTTAAAAAAATGCAATGATTTCATTTATGTATTCAATAAACACAAGATTTTGTAATTGAGTAAAATATTCGCCATGCTTGGTGAGAGATTCGCCAAAAAATTATATATACATATCATATTATTGATAAAATCGCCTTCCATTTTTCCTATATACCATGGAGATTCGCCAATTTATTATATATGTAAATTTAGGGGGGCTTCTTAAAATTTTCCCTGGGCCTCCCTACCTTGGCTTTGTCCTTTGTTTTGCGGTTTGGGGGTACCTTTCCCTTGCTTCGAATTCACAGATCCAAAGTCTCGCTTCTTCTATTTAAACGTTTTCTCGACCTTGAGGGCATATAAGTATGCTGTACCGAGAAAGGGGATGTCCAGGAATTCTATTTCTTCCTCGCAGTAGGTTTCCCACTAGTTCTTGAACTGGAGGGCTTCTTTGAGAAGAGCGAAAATAATCTTTTCCTGACTAGAAAAATCATGAACAGAAAAATAACCCTCTAGCATATTTAACCATTTATCGACGGCATCTGCATCTATCTGACCCTCGAATATTGGTATTTCAAAATTAACTTATACCTTAAATTGCGTGGTATTTCTAGAGTGGCTGTTGGAAGTCGATGCGTTGCACCTGGGTAGCCACTGAAGGATATGGGCAAAATTGTCCATCATCATGTTGCTTTGTCGCTCGAGGGATTTTTCGAGAAAGATTTTGATAGGATCCCCTGCCCCATGATCATTATTTTCATCTACCATGGGAGGCCATCGAGATTTGCGATGCTGGTCTTGCAAAGGTTTGACCAGTTCAATCCCTAACTCCTTATATTCCCACCTCGTTGGGGACATGCAAAGAAAAACAGAGAAAAAGCAGTTCGCTCTGATATCAGTGATCCGAATTTAAACAGGAATGCAACAAATTACAGAGATAATCATAAACACAGAGATGTAGCAGAGGTAATACTTCATTTCATTAATGTAAAATACTACAATATGCTTACAAACAACAATGAAAATAAACCAGCTAGGGCGATGGTAGCTTATCTCTTAAAAGAGATGTGGCGGCTACATGCCTCTGAACTGTGTTACAATGAGGCTCGAAGGCCTATTTATTATTGAGAAACAATGGAAAAACTTATACATCCAAATACCCAACCCTAGAAGTTGAAACGCCAAACTGTGGGCCCCGTTTAGGTAAATTGGTACATCAACTTCCCAGGGTCGTAACTTTGGCATACGATATTCATTTGACGCGCATAGTATCTCATTAGAAATATCTATCTAAGAACTAAAACTTTCGAAAGAGAAACATCGATCCATAGACACATGTTGCCCCTAGTTTTCACAAAAAACATCGTTCACGACCTCAAAACGACTTCGAAAGTTCAAGACCCAAAAAACTGGTAAAAATAGTAAACTGTGCTACAATTAAGGAAAATGAAAAGCTGAAAGAAACAATGGTGGGGGTCCAAGTGGACTTGGAAGGTGTCCACCAATATCCACCCAGATCATCAAGAGCCATATAAAATATACATCATATAACCAACGTATAACTAGTAAATGAACAACATATACACCATGATAACCAACCGTCAAAACCACATAATAACAAGTAAAATTACTCTTGGAAACTCAAGAGGAAAATATCTCTTATTAACTTATGAAAAATCCAACCAAGTCAGGGAATTCCATGTACCATCCAACCATAGATTAGGTTGAACCAAATATATCTTTAAGTTAATCACCCCGTGCCATATTCCACGTGTGAATCTAGGATCTCAGGGAGTAAACCAAACAAAACGAAAATTGGGCTTCTAGAGGCAAAAACACCTCAACCCTCAACCAATGATTCCATCTCACGATCAGACATCACAAACACCAGCCAAAGCAGTCTCTACCCAAGCTATCTAGGGATCAAGAGTGTTCTCTCCAATTACGCTCAAGGAACTAGTAACTCAACCCATGACCTTGTAAGACTCCATAGAAACTTTTGAACTCGACTCTAGGACTAGTAACTCAATCAAAGTTGTTCCATGGCTCCAGAGCGTTCGTTCCAATGAACAACTCCAGGAACTAGAAACTCAACCCACAGCAATAAGGAATCTCATCATCAATCGTAAATAATAAGTGGGAAAAAAACTCACAACACCATGGCTATCCATGAAATGGCAAGGCTAAGAAAAACCATTTTCAATCCAAGAAATCCTCCATGCTAATGGCAGATCGAAACCAAATAATAAAATGCATATACCATGCATCCATAATCAACAGGTAAATCACACATGAAACCCATTACCTACAAATCAATCTAGTTGTAGTTTTTGATCCACCTATTCCCTTTCACGTTCTCAGTTTCCTTTGCCTTCTTTCTCTAAATCCAATGAAAACTAGAGTGCTCCAAGCTTGCTCCAACAATGCTCAAAGTTTTATCTAATTGTATAAGAGTTTGAGAGAGAGAGAATAGAGAATGAGCTCCACTGTAGAACTTTCAAAAGCTATGAACTAATCCTCAAAAGCCTTTTTATCATTAAGGCCTATATTTTATTCATTTCTCTCTATTTTTCCTAAAAAATTTAATCACATGAAAAGTTGTGACCTTCCACCTTCCTTTTGTCCTATTTTCTATTATTTCAATAAATAAATGAAAATAAATGCCACTTTTCTTTTTCCAAATCCTTTTCCACTTTCCATAGCCATTAATTAATCACCAATGATCCCCATCATTATGTTTTTTCCGAAAATTCATCTTGGAGTACGGGTCCCATGACCTTGATTATTATTTTTATTTATTTACATATGAAAACAAAAGGGGGATTATACAAGCCCCTCCCCCTTTGGTGAACATCATAGTTGATTTTCAATGATACTTATAAACCAACAAACACATACTTTCGATGTAGGTTTATAACATAGCTCGATGCAACATTTACATAATATCATACTGCTTAAGACATAACCAACATACATGAACACCATAATGCTTATTGGAGCTTTATAACACAACTCAATGTGGTATTTACATGCATATTCATACACATCCACATAACCAAAACAAAAAAATCAAAACATATATGAAAGCACGCCCACCCAATCAACAAATAGAGAAGTATACAAACCCTGCATATGATCAAGAACCTCCCATGTAGCTTCATGAGGCCCAAAGTGTTTTCCTTACACCTTAACTTGCTCAATTTATCGATTTCGGAGTATGACCATATTTAGTGGAAAAATGACCTGAGGTTTGGGCTAAAATTATCCTTCGGTTCCACCTATAATATATATCAGTCAATCACATGATCAACATCTTTCACATACTTCTTAAACAATGGCACATGGAAAACATCATGGACTTTCATTGTTGGAGGCAGGGTAAGTCGATAGGCCACTGGTTATATCCTCTCAATAATCTTTAAAGGTCCACAATACCAAGGAGGAAGCTTGGTACATGATCCAATCCTCAAGGATCTCTTCTTGGGCTTAATGTGAAAGTACACATGCTCCCTAATGTGAAACTCCTTAAACACCCAATGTTGATCTGTATAGAGATTTTTCCTGTCATGTGCTAGATTTATATTATTCTCAATAACATGCATTTCTTATTCCATCTCTACCAACATGTTCAGTAAAATCAATATCATGCTCACTAGATCAGTCCAACTAATGGGAGTATTACAACTCTTCTCATAAAGTGCATCAAACAAAGTCATCCTTAGTGACTCCTGATATCCATTATTATACGCAAACTCCACTAGGGGAGGACACTCCTCCCATCTCCATTGATGATGCATAACATACATTCTTGACATGTCCTCCAAAATGATATTGGCCATCTCTGTATGTCCACTTGTATATGGATGATAATTTGGGTTGAGGGCAAACTCTGTCCCCAAACCTGCAAACAAATCTTTCCAAAATGTGGAAGTGAACTTGGCATCTTTGTCTCACACAGTCTTCCTATGAATATTGTTGGCTTTTTGGGGCCTGACCTAGGTTCTATATTAGTTATCCAAACAAATCCCTACACTACTGGCCCTTTCAGAATGAGCCCGCAGAGCGCAAACCAAAGTCTCACCCGAAGCAGTGTGGGGGGATGCTAGAACCAAGTTTCCACACCCTGAGATGGTCATCATGTCAGTTTATACCCTCTGTTCCTACTTTCGCGTAGCTCACTAAGCTTTAAGGCTCAGTCAATCTAGCCCTTTATTCCACCCTTCAGTACATCCGCGAAGGTGTACGATTGAACTTCGCGCAGCCTTAACCTGTGGTCCAAGTAATTTCACGCTACTATGACATCATATTGTATAGGTTCGAAAGTTATATTAAGTGTTTTACTTATCTTACTAAAGAATCACAGTTAGTGTCGCATAAACTGATATTCTTACTTGCGTTCAATTAACCAATATAATCACATATATTCATGCATCACATAAACGTTGTAAGTTATATCCAAAATGCAACATAACCAAATGCAGTAACATGAATTAAATATATAGAATTTGTAGAATACTTCTCTTTATTGATATCTTTAGTTTGCTACAAACTCTATCTGCCTTGTGCACACAGCTGCAGGGGTCTGTGCACTCAGCTATGGATTTCCACCCTAGGCCTTTGCACACTCAGTTACAGAGCTTCTACCTATGGTATGACCTGAAACACTTAGACTTCTCTACCAAGGCTACAGAACTTGTCTTCTTCTTAACTTACTCAAAAACTACTTAGAGCTTGCTTACTTAGATCCTTTTATACAATCCCATGGTCTACAGACCATGGGTGGATCTTTACAGCCAACTTTACACTTTACAAAATATGGGCAGACAACCCTTTATGACTCTTGACACCTTCACACTCCGCGACCACAAAATGCAGATACTTTACAACTTTATTATAAAATTGACCCAAAACATGGAATTTTAGCCCCAAAACTGTCCTTGGGTGATCTCGTTCCCAGCGGCCCCCCAACACAAACATGGTGACTCATCGTCGAGTCAATCTGCAGGCACGAATACCTCCTAGATCAACCTATATGATCGCAACCGCGACGATGCACTGTACCGCTGCCTGCTTCGCTTCTTCAACCAACTGCTCGGTCGCTGATCCATAACTATCGGCCTGAAGCTTTTGTTGAGTTGCTTGCATATTCGTAAGCTTTCCTTCAATATATTTCATGACCGAATAAGCCTCATCCAACCAGGGCTTCAAGAACGCCTTCAGAATTGCCTCCTTGTGCTGCACTGCATCTACCTGTTCTTTCAACTGCCTCGCCTCCTGCAGCTTTGCCAGTTTCTCCATGATAATGAAAGTTTGTGTTGTACCTTTTACCTTGTCATAGAGCTGCTCCAGTTCTCATGCTTCTATCTCTAGCTATTTTACATTAGGGTCCTCCTGCAGGATCATTAGGACCTCCAATGAGTGTTCAAATATTTGTGTTCAGTTTGCTACTGCACTATCTACCACCGCTATTGCCTTTGTGACAGCAATTGCACGTTGCTCCTTTACTTCTGGCAGATTTGAAGGTTGGGCCTTCAACTATAGATCTGCAATCTATAGTGTTGCGCACCCCTATAGCAAGCTTGCAGACGCACACCTCGACTGATTCTTCCTCAAGAACAGAGAACTCTGGGACCATTCGTCATGCCTCCTCCACGACCTGAATTATACATTTGGTTTGATCGGTTACCTCGGTCACAGTGGCGATAGTAGAGTCTTTCTGTAGCACCATCTGTTCATTATTAATCCTCTACTCACTGATCACCTGTAGAGCACGGTGTTCGCGGGCCCTCAGCTCCGTGATCACTCCATCCTACAATAGGTGGAGTGCCTCACCAGTGAGCGCTGCCAAGTTCCACCCTACTCTCTTGAGGGCACTGGCAGTGTGCCTGTCATCTTCATTCTTCGTGGTCAGTGCTCCATTTGGCAACATTATTGCGCTAGAGACCTTCGCACGCAGCATCTCGGCAGCTTCTAAAGTCCTGATAACGAGGTTGGTGGACATCGCGATAGTATGTGATGCACAGGTTTGCAACTCCCGCAGACCTGTCTGGATGGCTCACAATAGTAGTTGTTTCTGTTGTTCAAACTGTTGTAGTGCCTCCGTGGTAACATCCCGCACCGTCTCCCCAATGTCATGCAAATCACCCTCTGTGAGGGTGATTAGGTCTATCGATGCCATAGTGGCCTTTTATTTCTTCATTGCCCCACTTTCTCTTGTTACCTTGGATGCTTCATGCAAGCTGATGTCTCCTGCAGGTCCACGACATCATGCTCTGTTTTCTCGTTCATTTCTTCCTCAATGTCGAGTGAAGGCGACCTCGCGCCTTTGTCAGAGCCACGCTTTATTTCACCTATCTGCCTTTCCATCTATCGAACGGCATCACGCTCTAGCTAGGCCTTGTCAGACCTCTTTCTTTCTCTTCTCGGTCAGCTGCACCATCTTCAGCTTGGCCTCCTCTTTTTTGCGCTACGTAGTGGACTTGCTCGCCCCCAGTGCCAAGTATGATGTAGTGCACCATTCTGTCAACCAGTCATCAAGTACTGCATCAATTGTGTCAGCGGTTGCCAAGTAAGGCAATCCATACCATGTCTATGCAGGGTCCTTCAATGCATGTTTGATACATGGTAAAAGTTTTCCTTGAACTCCACGTACCCCTGAAGGTTGGCAACCACAGTAGGCGACAACTACAGTTTGCGATTGATAGCCATGTGGATGTTCACTTCCATCAAGATCAAGAAAATATTGTTGTCCTTGATGAGTTGAGCATCCTTGGTCTCCCAGAGCGAAGTGTACTCCGCTGCTTCTGCCAAGTCCTGTGCTTCCGAGGTGAATTGATTGTCTTTCAGTAGCTCCCATGCTACCAACACAAAAGACAACAAGAGCCACACATAGGGGAAAGTCTTGCTGAGCTCCTATGCCTCGTGGAAGTTCGCAAGGAACTCAATGCAGAGATAGTGTGCCCAATTGAACTGGACTCCTTCGGTGCATTAGGCTACAAGAGAAACGACCGGTGTCAGCACTTCATCTACGCGACACTTCCTCATAACCTTTCCTGTCAAAATCTGCATGGCCACCTTGACTGCAGGGTATCTCATACTCGAGATGGCATAGCCTTACAGCTTCTTTAAAAGCTTGAATTTCTCCTTCATGGCCTCTACGAGTGCCTACTCACCACCTTTTCCACCAAAAATCATGGTCGAATTTTCTCCTATGTAGGGTAGTCATGTGATCCTATGGATCAATCTCTCAGTGACGGGTATTGGCTCCTCTAGCCGTAGACACCCATCGTGCACTGAGCATAGCAACTGCTTGATGACCAATATTGTAATTGGGGTGCGATTGTAGTGTGGCACACATAGCAGGTTGAGCAGACCTACCTTTTCTACTCTACTGAGCCATTTTCATGGTTCCAATGTAGTAATAATATGACACATTAGCTGCTCTGTCGCTATGTGCGGGAACTTCTCATGGTCAGCTAGGTCCCAATCTTCCAGTTTTAATAGAGGAACCCACCCCAAGCATGGTCCTTCAAAGATAATCTCATCTAATAGTAGAGGGGTTTGCAAGGGGGAGGGACGTGCTCGGGTAACTTAGTGATAGGGTCAACACCCTGGATTTCAACTTCTTACACTTCTACCCCTAAGTCCTTATCATCCATCAGGATCTCCTCAATTTCTTCCACCTCCGGCTCTAGGTTGATGAATTTTCCCTTCTCCTGTGCGGTGGGCTTGTCCTTCGATGGGTTTCTTCTCGGCGACATGTGCATCGGTATCACAACCTTCTTTCCCATTTTGTCCTTCACACTCTCCTTGGTTGGGGTGGAATTTCATCTAGGTGTCTATGGTGATTTGGGAACTTCAGTTAATACCTCTGCAACCTCTGGAGTAGCTCCCTCTACCTCCCCAACAAACTCTGTCACAGCTCCCTCGGTTGTCACTGCTTCGGTGTCCATAACTTCTAAGGTGTTGACATGACATTGTACAACAACTCTTATGTCTCCTTTGGCAGCGTCTCAAATACTGAATTGGCTAGCAAAGCTTTGAAGTTGTCATGTTTCATGTGCACTTGAGAGCTCAACAACTCCCTTCACAAAATGGAATTTTTTTTTTGTTGGGTGGCCACCGATAATTTATAGGGCATTTTGAATTCAAATCTGACCATTCCCCCCACATTCTGTTCATTAATGCTGGATTGGAGGAAAATTTCCAAGGATCTTACCCATAAATTTTGTCTTAAATGTCGGGCACCCACTCCATTTGGCCGCATATCAAATACTAAACTGCTTCATTGTCCATAACTTCTGTTGGTGTCGACATGACACTGTACAAAAACACCTATGTCTCCTTTGGCAGCGTCTCAAATACTGAACTAGATACCAAAGCTTTGAAGTTCTTGCAGTTCATGTATGCTTGAGAGCTCAAGAACTCCATTCTCAAAATGCCAATTGTTTTCTGTTGGGTGCCCACCTCTAATTTATAGGGAATTTTGAATTCAAATCCGACCGTTCCCCCCACATTCGGTTCATTAAAGCCAGATTGGCGGCAAATTTCCAAGTATCTTACCCATAAATTTCATCTTAAATGTCGGCCACCCGCTCCATTTGGCTGCATTTCTACTGTAAAATCATGAACAGTGACTTTAACGGTCACTTTCCGGCTTACTTGTACGATTTTTCCTTGGGTAGCGTAGCTCCCTTCGCGCTGTCATGAACCCTGTGGCATTTCCTCGCTCTGCACAATCCTCCAATCGCACATGTTATCACCCTAAAATCTTTGTCTCTAAGCTTTGGAAAGTTGCCTTGTTTCTAGTCATAGTCTTATAATTTTTTTGTCATCTCATCACAATTAGTGTCATTCTCATTTACAAACCCTTCTTCTAGTCATGGTGTTAAAGGGTCTCTAGGTCATTTCATGCTTTAAGGGTTAGGTCATAAGGTTAGAAGTCTTTTAAGATCATATCTCTTTTCCAAATAATGTTTGACAGCCTCATTCCATGTTTTAGAAGTCTTACCAGGTGTTTATAAGTCATATCTCACATCATTTTGGAGAAATTTTGAAAGTAGTTATGAATTCACCTAACTAGGAGTTTTCGTAGCGCGCTACGTAACCCCTGTAGCAGCCTGTTTTAGCAGAAAAACTGTCTTTACTAGTTAACTTCCAAAAGCTTTCCTGAGCAGCCGAGAACTTAATTTTGCAAACGGAAAGAGGCTTTTCTTCCTAACATGCTGCACTACATAAACCTCTTTCAGTTTCTTCAATTCCATTCTGAGGTGGGAGAAATGTATGGTTAAACTTGCGCTACGAAACTGTTGAAAGTCAAGCTTTGTCTTCTCGTTTTAGCAGTCTTTTTCAAGATCCGTTTCTGGTTACAAGAAGATGTATTTTGGAATTATGAGGGAGGTTTCTCTTCATAAGCTCTCCAGATACAATAACATATCTCACTTTATTCATAAGTGTTTTCAGTTGGAAGATACTAAGCTTTCATTGAGACCCTACTTTCAGAAAACGGATTTTTCCTGTTTGCCACGTGTTTTTCAAGGACAGTTTCTGGACAGCTGGAGAAATGTTTTAAAAAACCAGGAGAGGTTTTTGTTCTGGACAAAATGGGCTACAAAAAACTCCTTCAGTTTCGTAAAATGTGTCATGGATGAAGAGATAAAGGCTCTGTCCCACGTGCCAATTTTCAAGGATCTAAACCTAAAAACAGGGAAACATGTTCCCTAATTTCTAGGGTTTGTCTTCAGCACTCAGATGACCACGTGGGAGGCTTCATCGAATTCGACTTCTTGAGGTTGAAATTTTTCAAATAATGCTTTAAATCCTTAGATAAGGTTGTTGAATCATGATAAGGAGTTACACTCCTAGTTGTATTAGGTCTCTAGGACTGCTAGTTAGGTGTCATTTGTATTTAATAATTAGTTTTATGTATCAATAGGTGTCATAGTAGGATGAATTCGAATTCCCCTCATGCTGGAGGAGGAATCTCATTTATGTAAAGAGCTCTATATATAGAAGAAGATCTATTGTACAAAGGGTTGGAAAATGTTAGAGAAAAAGACTACTTTTGTAAATGATATGCAGGGATTGATATATACAGAAGCAGTTGGACTTTTCTGAAGCTGAGATTCTTAGTGTACTTCAGTGAGCTTCATCTTTTATCTTTGAAATGCTTTACTTCCATAGTCTTAATGCTTACTTCTCAGGATTCATGAAGGATTTTTTATGTTCAAAATATGTGATGTTATCCTTTCCTTAATTCTTACTGTGGTATGGATGTATAATCACTCAGAATTCACTGAATGTGCTCTGACTTCCTGTATACATTCATAAACTGTGTGGTCCCATATGAGTTTATGTTATGAATGTTTAAATGGTGAATGCCCTGACTTCCATGTAGGTGTTAAACTATGATCTATCACTTTAAATTCTTTCATTTTGAATACCTTGATGTATCATTACTCAGAATTCATGCCTACATGCTCTGACTCCTATGAACTTCAAGTTATTGAGACTTTCTTGAATGTGTCACTCTTTCATTGAAGTATATACAAGCCTCAGTTTTATAAGAAGAGCTATTTGTTGTCCTTATCTCTGTCACTGACTCCATAGCCCAATGGTAGCAAGTCTCCATCTTCCAATCTACAAACATATAAAATCCAAACCATAGAGTTAGCCATCTATCCATATCTTTAATCAATATCATTAACCCTTTGAGAGAGCCCTCTCAGGCTAAGGAGGCTAAGCCTTAGCTAAAAGATTGGTTTGAAATAGTTACTTAGAGTCAACCTGACCAGCAGCCTATCAGGGCCTGATTTTGAGATAACATTTTGGTGCGTCTGCCGGGAGACTGAAGTCTATTCATTCCCGAAATTAAGAGGTTGAACTTCTGAAGGTAGCAGGAGCTCAGAAATCTATTTGAGGCTGCAAAACTACCTTGGCGACTCCACACATCGAATAAGAAATTGGAATGTGACTCCACTGCTAGAAGATCACTAGCTTGATGAAGTTACAACATGAATTCCACTGCAAGAATGAATGCCAGGTATGCTCCTATGAATCGGTCTCATATCCCTGGTTTTCCAAATCCTATGCCAAAGGTTGATTGGTTAGAGGATCTTCCGATATTCAAAGATGAAAAGAAAGACAATGCTGCTCTTCATTTGGTTAGGTTTCATATGCATGTACGCAGTCTTAAGGTTCAGTTCCCTGAAGATTGTCTCATGAGGATTTTTATGACCACTTTAGAAGGAAAGGCATGGTCTTGGTATAAAAGTTTGGAAAATGGTTCATTATATTCTCTTGCTGATTTCCATGATGTGTTCTATGACATGTATAAAGAGTGTCATCGCTCCTTATTGCTGATCAAAGATTGTTGTAAACATTCTACAAGTTTTATTCAATATTTGGAGGATTGTTATGATTATGATGAATTTATGGATGAAGAAATCTTAGAGGCTCTTCATAACAATGCATTTCAACACCAAGAAGAAAGTATAACATCTCATGAAACGCAGCATGAAGATCAGCAGGGGTTTATTTGTGAAAACCATGTTTCATCCTTTGATATGAATGAAAAGATGCAGCAGATTTGTCAGTCTTTTGATCATAAAGAAGATGAAATTGATTGCAAACACCAAGAAGAAATACTGGAAGAAATTTTTTATAATCCTCAGGCAGAAGAAAAGGTTGTTCATTTTTGTGATTCCTTGCAGCAGCTTACATCAAAGAATGATCACAATAGTGAGGAAAATTACATTGTCTATGGGAATCATGCAGAAAGGAAGTTGGATAGCACATCAAAGGAATTTTTTGTGGCTAAGGATCAGTTGTATAAAGATATAGAAAGTTGTGAGAATCATAAAACTAACCATGTGTTTTTTGACCCTATAGTTGAATACATGGAAAAGATTTACTGTTCAGGCTTCCAGTTATATTTTCATCTTGAAGAACAGTTACACCTCATGCTGCCTTGGCTATTTCAGTATCTGGTTTATTTTTGTTTCAAGCACAGTCAAAGGATTCAAGTGTTAGATCAGATTGATGAATGGCTTCATTGGAAGTTTCATGTTCCTTGAGCTACAAGTGGAGATTGCAGCTGATAGGGTAGATAGGAATGTGCAAATAAGTTCAGGGTAGGTTGACTGAGCATCTGTTTCAGTAGGTGTAGTTTGAATTCTTCATTCAGAAATCATTAAAGGCTTGGGGAGAAAATTGGGCAGAGGTTCAGAGTTTTATTCTAGAGGATGGATAGTGGTACTGGAGCTACAAGTTCTTAGTATACCACAAGGGCACACTATCCCTAGTGGAGCCACTGTTATCACCCTAAAATCTTTGTCTCTAAGCTTTGGAAAGTTTCCTTATTTCTAGTCATAGTCTTATAATTTTTGAGTCATCTCATCACAATTAGTGTCATTCTCATTTACAAACCGTTCTTCTAGTCATGGTGTTAAAGGGTCTCTAGGTCATTTCATGCTTTAAGGGTTAGGTCATAAGGTTAGAAGTCTTTTAAGATCATATCTCTTTTCCAAATAATGTTTGACAGCCTCATTCCATGTTTTAGAAGTCTTACCATGTGTTTATAAGTCATATCTCACATAATTTTGGAGAAATTTTGAAAGTAGCTACGAAATCATTGAACTAGGAGTTTTCGTAGCGTGCTACGAAACCCGTGTAGCAGCCTGTTTTAGCAGAAAAACTGTTTTTACTAGTTAACTTCCAAAAGCTTTCCTGAGCAGCCGAGAACTTAATTTTGCAAACTGAAAGAGGCGTTTCTTCCTAACATGCTGCACTACATAAAAATCTTTCAGTTTCTTCAATTCCATTCTGAGGTGGGAGAAATTTATGGTTAAACTTGCGCTACGAAACTGCTGAAAGTCAAGCTTTGTCTTCAGGTTTTAGCAGTCTTTTTCAAGATCCATTTCTGGTTACAAGAAGATGTATTTTGGAATTCTGAGGGAGGTTTCTCTTCATAAACTCTCCAGATACAATAACCTATCTCACTTTATTCATAAGTGTTTTCAGTTGGGAGATACTAAGCTTTCATTGAGACCCTACTTTCAGAAAACGGATTTTTCCTGTTTGCCACGTGTTTTTCAAGGACAGTTTTTGGACAGTTGGAGAAATGTTTTAAAAAACGAGGAGAGGTTTTGTTCTGGACAACATGGGCTACAATAACCTCCTTCAGTTTCGTAAAATGTGTCATGGATGAAGAGATAAAGGCTCTGTCCCACGTGCCAATTTTCAAGGATCTAAACCTAAAAACAGGGAAACATGTTCCCTAATTTCTAGGGTTTGTCTTCAGCAGTCAGATGACCACATGGGAGGCTTCATCAAATTCGACTTCTTGAGGTTGAAATTTGTCAAATAATGCTTTAAATTCTTAGATAGGGTTGTTGAATCATGATAAGGAGTTACACTCGTAGTTGTATTAGGTCTCTAGGATTGCTAGTTAGGTGTCATTTGTATTTAATAATTAGTTTTATGTATCAATAGGTGTCATAGTAGGATGAATTCGAATTCCCCTCATGCTGGAGGAGGAATCTCAGTTATGTAAAGAGATCTCTATATAGAAGAAGATCTATTGTACAAAGGGTTGGAAAATGTTAGAGAAAAAGACTACTTTTGTAAATGATATGCAGGGATTGATATATACAGAAGCGGTTGGACTTTTCTGAAGCTGAGATTCTTAGTGTACTTCAGTGAGCTTCATCTTTTATCTTTGAAATGCTTTACTTCCATAGTCTTAATGCTTACTTCTCAGGATTCATGAAGGATTTTTTATGTTCAGAATATGTGATGTTGTCCTTTCCTTAATTCTTACAGTGGTATGGATGTATAATCACTCAGAATTCACTGAATGTGCTCTGACTTCCTCTATACATTCATAAACTGTGTGGTCCCATATGAGTTTGTGTTCTGAATTTTTAAATGGTGAATGCCCTGACTTCCATGTAGGTGTTAAACTATGACCTATCACTTTAAATTCTTTCCTTTTGAATACCTTGATGTATCATTACTCAGAATTCATGCCTACATGCTCTGACTCCTATGAACTTCAAGTTATTGAGACTTTCTTGAATGTGTCACTCTTTCATTGAAGTATATACAAGCCTCAGTTTTATAAGAAGAGCTATTTGTTGTCCTTATCTCTGTCACTGACTCCATAGCCCAATGGTAGCAAGTCTCCATCTTCCAATCTACAAACATATAAAATCCAAACCATAGAGTTAGCCATCGATTCATATCTTTAATCAATATCATTAACCCTTTGAGAGAGCCCTCTCAGGCTAAGGAGGCTAATCCTTAGCTAAAAGATTGGTTTGAAATAGTTACTTAGAGTCAACCTGACCAGCAGCCTATCAGGGCTTGATTTTGAGATAACAACACAGTTGCCTAACCCAGGCAGTGTAGTTTATAGTCCCCATAAGGGCTTCACTTAATGAACCTCTGACCTATCACGTACATTCATGCCATATTAAACAATATCCCTAATTTGACTACACATTGGAAAATACCCCTAAAAATCACATAATTTAATCCCCTACCAATATGGACCCAATACACCTTCCCAATTTAAAAAACCCCTACTTCCATTAAATATTGTAAATATCCATTTTTTCATTAACATGTTTTATACCTCTTTATATTTTTTCATTAAATTTGAGCTCCATTTTTTATACATGAAAATATAAAACACTTTACCCCCTATATACCCCCTAATATATTATGCCATTTTTTCCTCAATATATATTACTAAATATGAACCCACGTGGTATGGTATTGCTCCCCCAGTGAAGCCCCCATGATAGTCCGCGCCTCCTTTCAGCTACTTGGAGCACTAAGACTATGCTACCCTCATATAGTCAGATGGCCGGACCACGAGTGTATGGCTCAATCGGCTGCCATTCACCTTTCTTGGGAAGGGATCTCCATTCAATTTAACCAACTTAACTGCTCCACCATCAATAATCTCCTTAATGGCATAGGGCCCTAACCAGTGCATTCTGAACTTCACTGTACATTTATCAAACTTACTATCAGATAACAAAACCAGATCATTTACCTTAAAGATGTGCAGCTTAATGTGTCTATCATGCCATGCTTTTTCGTGCTACTTTTGGACCTGTTGGTGAAATCCAACTAGAAATCTCTCTTCCTCAAGCTTAGCGAGTTGTGTGAGCCTCTCTTCCAAGGATCCACGATCTTTCATACCCGTTGGTGTCACTATGCGTAGACTAGGCAAAATGTATTCCACGGGTATCACTGCTTAACACCATATACAAGCCTAAAGGGTGTGTGTCCAGTCAAATTTTTGGATGTCATCTGATAGACCCATAGTACTGCGGGTATGCGTAGTTTCCAATCACTTCGATGAGCATTGAAAACCTTGGTCAACGCATTTTCTAGCACCTTATTTAATGATTCCACCATCCCATTAGCCTGTGGGTGATAAGGCGTGCTTTTTCAGTGATATATCTGAAATTCCTCTGTCAGCGCACTGATCGTCTCATTCAGAAAGTGCGTCCCAAGATCACTCATCAAAATCTTTGGACACCCAAATTACGTCAGTACATACTAAAAGAGGAACTTCGCAGCAGTCGCACCTGTGCAATCCATCATAGGTTGTGCCTCCACCCATCAAGTCAAATACTCAGTCGGGGTGATAATGTACCACGCCCCCGTCTTCTTCCCTTTGGGCTGAATGGGTCCCACAAAATCTACCACCCATTTCTCAAAAAGTTGCAACATCATCTGTGGGTTGAGAGGTAGCTCATCTCTTCATGATGGCCTCCCTATCATTTGATGCACATCACATGCCTTGCAGTAAGCTTTTGAATCCTGATGGAGGGTTGGCCACCACAACCCTGCACGTAGAATATTCTACACAGTTTCTCTTCCTGCATAATGACCTCCCGTAGTGCCCCCATGATTGTCTACGAGGATACTGCTCCTCTCAAACTCTGGTACATATCGTCGTAATACTTCACTAGACCCCATTTTGTATAGATGTCCAACAATGACAGAATAGTCTACCACGTGTACCACTAACTCCTTTTTCTGATGGACAGTGTAATATTCTGGGGCAGTCCCCGTCCTTAGGAGTTGTATGATGTCTTCAAAGTGAAGATCTGTGATACGCAATGCAAATAGTTGCACGTCAGGCAATCTCTCCTCCAAATTAGTGGGCTCTTCCCCCGTTTCGATGTGCGACAGATGGTCTGGTTCTGTGTTCAGTCCTCCAAGCTTTAAAATAACCTCAAAATCATACTCCTAGAACAATAACAGCCACCTACATATTCTCCCCCCCAACACAAGCTTATTGACCAGGTATTTTAATGTGGATTGATCCGTACACATCTTAAAATGTCCACTAAGAAAATAGTGTCTAAACTTTTGGAGTGCGTATACCATGAGTAACCCTTCGTACTCGGTGCTGGAATATTTATTTTCAACCTTGGATAACCTCCTTCTCACGAATGCTATAGGATGGTCCAATTCTCCTCCGCCAGCCTATGCCAGTATTGCTCCTAGTGCTATACCTGACGCGTTTACATGTATGTGAAATTCCTTCTTCCAATCTAGGAAGAATAAAATTGGCGCGGTGACCATTTTCTCTTTCAATATAGCGAAGCTTTTCTTACAGTCCTCGTTCCAACGGAACGTGACATCCTTTCTCAACAACTTCTCCATAGGCGTGGTGATCTGAGCATAGCCCTTGATAAAATTCCTGTAATATCGAGTATGTCGTAGGGTTGCACGTAGCTATTTTACACTCCTTGGCACCTCCAAGTTAATTATCACTGCGATCTTCATGGGATCTACCATCAGTCACTGTCTACAAACCACATGACCCAGCAAAGTCCCAAAAGGAACACAAAATAGGCATTTCTTTAGATTGAGTGCAATTTGGTACCTTCGACAAGTATCTACCATCAGGCGCAAACTTGCCACATGGCGTTTCACCAACCCAAACACAGTCCAATCATCAAAGTACACCTCCAAAAACTTATGAATGAATACTTCAAATGCAGCAATGACTACGTGCGAAAAAATAGTAGGCCTGTTCTTCAATCAGAAAGGCATTACGGTGTACTTAAAACATCCCCATTCAGTCGCGAAGGTCATCTTGCTTCTGTCCTCAGGTGCGATTTTCATCTGATGGTACCCAAAGAACCCATCAGTGAGGGAATACGCTTCTTAGCCACCTACGTTATCCAATACCTCATCGGTGAATGGAGTTGAAAAAGGATCATGTATGCAAGCATCGTTCAACATCTTGAGATCTAGCATATCTTTATTTCATCCTTTTACTTTTCTTCTTGTACAACCATTGCGCTCACGCAATAGGATTCTTCTACAGGATTAGTGATGCCTGCCATGAGCATCTTGTCTAGCTCTAAGCAGAACTTCTCCTTATACTTTGCATTGAGACGATAAGGTCTTTGCTTAACCAGCTTCACGTCGAGTTTTAATGTTATATTCATAATGCCTAGGTCTCCTATTAACCGCTTTATCTCCATTAACTTGGTAGGGAACAAATCTTGGTATTCGTGGAGAAATTTGGTGACCTTATCTACCGTTGCATCATCCTAGTAATCTCCAATCTTCATGAATTTGTGCTTCGTATCTATAGCAATATTTACCTATTTTGTTTTCAGTGGCATGGTTATATCAGGGTTCTCGATATTGGGTCCCTTAAGCTTGCGGTGACTCTCTATTTCGAGGATATTGATTGTTTGTGGATCCTCATCTTCTTCTTCAACAGTCACATTATAGCATTCCAGTGTGTGGCTTAGCTGAGTAGTCCAATTGGGTTGAATCAGATCCAAAGGATCCTGCAGTATCTTAAAGATTGTTGCTTTAACCTGTTGTAGCGCTTTGTTAATACAGTCAAACCCGTCTTCAAAGCTGTACATCATTATGAATCCTTCACGCAGAATATCCCATTCACATGTGCCATGGCGGAGCTCTATTTCCATGTACCAGTGCATCGGGATGACATCCAAGGTATGCCAGAACAAGTGCACCCATTCAGGTTAGGGCTTCAATCTATAAGCCTTAGCCCATTTTGCGAAGTGTGCGCATGGATTTTCCTTCCCATCATACTCGTTTGTCATTCATACCTTCAACTTCCCAAAGCATGTTCTCATCATCCTCTTACACTTGCGCCAATCATCAAAGCTACCCTTGTGCGTACCCGACCATCTTGCGGGTGTAGCATGTACTGACCAGACCAAAGCCTGGAAGCATTGTTTTTCTGGTACATCCCTCTCAAATCCATACAAAAATACATATACATCATTCAATCCATTGTAAGTGGGAATATTTCTTACTTCTGATGACACATAGTACAGCGATTGGGCCATCATGTAACAACTTAGCGTGGTTACTTCATGTAGTTGATTCTACCTGTGTGGTTAATTCATGTAGTCTGAGGTGTAGGAACTCTCACGATCCCATGTAATTCATCCATCCATTGTCGGATTCACCCAATCTTGGTCTCGCGCTAGTATCTTATATATGCAGTCCAAATCGTCATCTCTTTCGTAATCATGGACTGGTTCAGTATAGCGCAATCCTTCAGCAGGATCTAGGGGTACAATTACACGAACTGACTTCTTTTCAAATATCATCTTTCACTTCTTCAAGTTGATCACCCTATTCATGTTAGTAGCCCAATCAATTCCAAGGAGCACAGGGTAGGAGTTTCTTTCATCCACAATTTCTATCTCTTCAAAGTCAGTTGATGCACTCACTCCTTCAATATCTACAGTTACTCCTTGCAGTCATCCCATGGGGATGATCTTCTACTGATTTTCCATCCTTAACTGAATCGAAGACCACTGTAGCACGGGTATTCCCATCCGCTCCCAAGTTTGCATTGGTAAAATGTTCACGTCTGACTGCAGATCCAAAATAACCTGATCCATTTCATATGCTCCTATCTTTGCGGTCAGCCACGTCTCTCATCCAGTCCTTGCTTTATGCTTATGATCATTCGTACAATGCACAGTTCACCCAGAGTGTTTTTGACGCATCTATTTATAAGTTCCTGTAACCCCTTCATAGCCTTGATATCGCGTAGCAGCTTCATGCAGGTCTCTAGAAAGGTCAGAAGCACAGAAGGGTCCATTTCCTAATCATGCTTATCTTTCCTCCCTGAGGTAGAGACCTCAGAAAATCTTTTCTTTGCCTCCATGAACGTTTCGCATGCGCGCTCCAAATCAAATTCAAACTCCTTCACCAGAGCTTTACGAACCCATGCATTGTTTCTGGGTTGTTTTCCCTTATCATCACCCCTTGAAATTTCACTTCGGAGAACTATATTCACATTTGGATCCTCACCGCAACGCTCAAACCTCATCATCTATAGGTTCTGAGTTGACTGAGGTGGTAGCACCCCTTTGTCGCATATCCTCGCTATCAACGTAGGACAGTCTTCTATCTCATGATCAAACTAAGTACAATATTTGCACGATGAGCACGTTGCATTAGTTCATTCACCGACATAGTGTCCTGGTCCTCCACAGTTGTAGAACATTAGTTTTCCCCGACCTCTGCCAGGTCCTCCTCCGCCTCTGCCCCGTCTGCGCCCTTGAAATCCTGTCCACTCCATCCCAGTGCTTTGGTTAGGGGGTAGTGTTTCTAGCTGAACTATATACGCGGGTGTTCTGTCCATCATCAATTCATAACATATGTAGTTACACTTATCATGCCCTACCAACCTGCAGAAGTTGCAGAACAGTTGTTGCAGTGTTTGTACAAACTTCTCCAGCAAGTGATAGTTATTCGTCACATGTTTCCTTACTATCTGACATATAGCGGAACACAACATAGGCCCTGCTCTCAGTCCTGCTTGGGCTTCCAGCCTCAAAGGCATCGGTCCTCCTCCTGCAATATAGTTCACAAAGACCTGGAAGTAGTCTTTGTCATGTCCTTGACCTTCACATCTCAAGCACCATACCTTTTCGCGCACCTCTGATCGAACTGTTTTGTCTTGCTTCAATATTTTCATTTCAAGGAAAATATTTTGAAACTATGCATGGATCTGTTGAACCCCCAAATTCATATCTTACATTGGCATTTCATGCAGTCTCATGGCAATCTCCAAAGCCTCTGCCTGAGTCATAATATTTTGTTGTGACAGTGCAACCCTTAGGTGAGGTAGGAGTGAAGTGACAAACCAGTCACGGTGTTGTCCATCTGTTAAATTCATATTTGCTTCGTGGATTTTACACTTCAATATTTGATCCAATTCTCAAGGCATCTCACCTGGTTTCATCGTGATTTCTTTGAACCCATAATCCACTGTACCTCAGATTTAGTCCTACCGAATTCTTTATTCAGCGCAATCCAGATGTGTGCCAACCTAGCGTTTGGGTTATCATTATAGTACTTGATGTACTAGGTTAGCGTGCGACCCTGAAAATAACTAACCAATGTTTCCTCCTTCATGTGGTCATCTGTGACACCCTGAGCTTCCCATACAACTTTCACGACAAACCGAAACTGGTTCAGGTCATCATTTCCCAAGCCTTTAAACAAAGGTAACTTCATTGAATTTTCCATGTTGAACTATGGTGGAAGTGGTGGTAGTATGGGTGAAGTCGTAGGTGACGGTGGTGTAGGCGACGGTGGTGTAGGTGAAGGTGGAAATCATGGGAATCCCTTTTTTATTAACTAAACTGCACTTCACGAAGAAGCCTACGCTATTCCCTCTTCATCACGCAATGGAGGTGAAATCAATGGAATATATTCAGGACCCTTTCTTCCTTTGTTTTTGTAAGTCTTTCCACTTTGCCTAGCTCCGAACATCAAGGTAGCTTCATAACCCATTTTTTTGCACAATAACATCTTAATCCAGGTATTTAAATATTTCAAATACTTACCTCGTTGACCTTTGAAAAGTGTTGCTCTGCCTCGTTGTAACTAACCGAGGTATCGACCACGAATTCAATCACAAATGCTCCTATGACATGATCGAGCCAACGAAAAACAACACAGACGATCTTATCCTCAGAGGTTTCGAGCCTGTGTACTAACTTCGGGGTCTGGACAATAGGACCATCAAGTCTCCACCTTCCTTAGCTTTCTCCTAGCTTCGCAATCCACTTGTATAGCTCAACGAGAAAGGAACAGAAAAAGATCTCATGGAGTTCTGTATATAGGTACCTGTCTAACCACTGTTCCTTTGTCAGTTACGGATTTCTGTTCTCTTGCGCCATGAAATCATGGATATTCTTGTCCAACCAGTCTTCAATCTCCTTCTTAATTGGATTCTAGTGATACGACATTAGACATCTCTCATGTAGATTCCGGTGCCGACAATAGAACCATTTGTTGGCTTTGTGGGACCTTACCTAGGTTCAGCATTAGTTAGCCAAAAAAATCCCTACACTACTGGCCTTTTTGGCATTAGCCCACAGAGCGTGGACTGAAGTCTCACCCGAAGCAATATGGGGGTATGCTGGAACCAAGTTTCCGCACCCTGAGACGGTCGTGATGTCGATTTATACCCTCAGTTCCTACTTTCACGTAGGTCGCTAAGCTTTAGGGCTCTATCAGTCTAGCCCTTTATTCCACCCTTCGGTACCTCCACGAAGGTGTACAATTGACGTTCGCACAGCCTTAACGTGTGATCCAGGTACTTTCACGATGCTATGACAGCGTATTATATAGGTTCCAAAGTTATATTAAGTGTTTGACTTATCTTACTAAACAATCACAGTTAGTGTTGCATAAACTGATATTCTTATTTGTGTTCAATTAACAAATATAATCACATTTATTAGCACATCACATAAACATTGTAAGTTAATCTCAAAATGCAACATAACCAGATGTTGTAACAAGAATCAAATCTACAAAATTTGTAAAATACTTCTCTTTATTGATATCTTTAGTTTCATATAGACTCTATCTGCCCTGCGCACATAGCTGCAGGGGTCAGCACACTCAGCTGCGAACTTCCACCCTAGGCCTCTGCGCACTCAGTTGTCGAGCCTCTACCTACGGTAAGACCCAAAACACTTAGACTTCTCTACCATGATTGCAGGACTTGTCTTCTTCTTAACTTACTCAAAAACTACTTAGAGCTTACTTACTTCGCTCCTTTTATACAATGCCATGGTCCGTGGACCATGGGTGGATCTTTACAACCAACTTTACACTTTACAAAATAAGGGCAGACAACCCTTTATGACTCTTGACACCTTGGCACTCTGGAACCACAAAATGCAAAGACTTTACAACTTTATTACAAAATTGACCCAAAACATGGCCTTTTAGCCCCAAAACGGTCCTTGGGGGATCCCGTTGCCAACGAATACCATGCAACCAAATTATCTCCCTCATGAATGCATATGCTACCTCACTAGCTGAATTCGTAAACTTCACTGAAATGAAGTGAGCTATCTTTGTCAATCTGTCAACCACAACTATAATAGCATCATATTTTCTTGATTTCCTCGGAAAACCTATACTGAAATCCATGTTAATGACCTCTCATTTCCACTCTGGAATTGAAATTGGGTACAATAAACCACATGGATGCTTAGATCTCCTTTTACCTGTTGAAAATCCAAACATCTCGTAAAAAACTATGCCACATCTTCCTTCAAGTTCGGCCAATGATAAAACTTCTCCACTATTGTCAATGTTTTATGATATCCTGGGTAGCTTAGATATGAATTAACATTAAAATCCCTTAAGATAATATACTTGAGCTCATTGTTATCCAACACATAGATCTTTTGACTAAATCCCACCAAACCATAAGTCATGAGATGATAGGCCACATCTTATTCTCCTTTACCCTGCTATTGTAACATTTTCTTTGTATTCTAGTACTTGTCCTCCTATTCTCATATGTGTAATATTTGATCTTGTAAACCTGTCCCATATGAACTCATACCTACAAAGTGATTTAATTCTACACTTCTATTAAGAGAAACTACCACCCTATTATTTTTTCCCTGAATTTAGCTGATATCGATGTTAAACTCATGGATCGTAGGCAACCACCTACCTTGCATGGAATTCATATTCGATTGCTAAAATAAGGATCTCAATCCACTCTGATCACTCATCTAGTTGAACCTTATTCTAAGAAGATAATGTCTCCACATGTTCAACGTATGGATAATCCCTTCCAACTCAAGATCATGTGTCACATAGCTCTGCTCATGGTTATTCAATTTCTTGGACTCATAATATACTACACGTCCTTCCTGAATTAGGATTCCACCAAGTCCTATCTTGTAAGCATCTGTACACACCATGAACTTTTTAAAATTGTGGCATTGGTAAGAAACCACTTCACGTGGTAAAAAATAGTTGTACATTCCTCTGTCCATTCAAATTTCTTTCCTTTTATCTACAATGATGTGATAGGATAGGAAAACTATGAGAGGCTCTTGATGAACCGCCTCTAATAACCTACTAATCCCATGAATTATATGCATTCCTAGGATTTTCCTACTCCATGATAACTCTGATCTTGTTTGGGTCCACTAATATATCGTCCTGAGAAACCATATGCCATGAGTAATGTAACTCTATATGAAAGAAACTACATTTACTAAGCTTGGCATACAACTGATGCTCTCTTAGTAATTTCAAAACTGCTGCTAAATGTTCTACATGCTAGTCCTCATTATTAGAATATATCAATATGTCATCAATAAATACAATCACAAAATTCTCCAGATAAGGATGCAACACACTATTCATCAAACACATGAAATTATGAAGAGCATTAATAAAATCAAAAGGAACCAAAATAAACTCATAATGTCCATACATGGTCTGGAAAGTAGTCTTGGAGATGTCCTCTTGTTTGATGCGCACATGATGATATCGTGATCTCAAGTGAATCTTCAAGAACATTGTTTCTCCCTTGAATTAATCAAACAAGTCATTAATACTCAGCAACAGATACCTGTTCTTGATGCTTACCTTGCTTAGATGCATGTAATCAATGTGCAACCTCAGAGTACCATCCTCTTTCCTTGAAAACAATACTAGTTCACCCCAAGGTGACACAATTGGCCTAATGTATCCCTTATCACACATTTCCATCAACTTCAACTTTAATTCCACTAACTCAATAGTGTTCATCATATACAGTGCTTTGATGCTGGTGCTACTCCTCGTACCAACTCAATAGAAAATTCCATTTCCTTGTGAGGAGGAAACTGTAAAATATATGGTGGGAATACATCTTGAAACCGCTACAAGAATAAATACCCCTTCAAGACCTCGACATCCTCAACATCCTTACCTTCTTCATAGGAAATATGAACCATAAATAATACATATCATTTCCTGCTGCTACGCTTTTCCTGCATAGATGTAACCATATTCGCTAATGTAGGCTTCTTCTTACCCTACAAGATTCTTTTCTCTCCATCATCATTCTAACACTCAGTAGCCTTATCATAGGGATCCACATTATTCCTATGAATGTACAACCAATACATATCCAACAACATATTGTAACCTACTATGTAACCTACCCAGTCATCCCTATCAAACTTGTAACATGATTGAGACCTGCAGCCATATGACCCATTGGTCATTTTCTTCTATTCATGACATATCCTAAGTGGTTCCTATCTCTACAAGTGTGATAAACTTTGAAGGATCATTGCGTTGATCTTTTACTATTTCAAATGTGCCCTATCAAGTTTTTCCTATGACTTAATTATTTTGTCATTATCCAACATACAAATTTTGATCTCTTCTTTCAAACTCATCAATGTATATACTATGTCAAGGGAGTACTTATCACCACGCTACTCATATGATATGTACAAACAGTCGCATGAACTGTAGTCCACCACTTTTCTTGTCATCTTTGATCCTCTACTTCCTACAAACATACCATGTGAGATAAACCAGACATAACAAAAATCAACATATCTTAGTGAGTTTCAGACGAGGCTATATCATCTACAAGATCAATTTGGATTAGCACAGCAAATACACAAACACACACCACACACACACACACACACACACACACATATGTACATATAATGAAATCAACATATCAATAATCTCAACGTCGACATCATCACCGTCTACGTGATGACACTACTACAACAATTACGATCACAATGAATGCATAAAAAACACATATACAACTAACATGAATGGATGATAAATACATTTTGCCCATCCATTCCAAGTGTTTAAACCAGGGAGATCTCATATAACCATATAACCGCTCCTCCCATATCTACCGAGTTTCACTGGCCTGCCATGGTAGACATGAGAGGAGGAGCTACTATGACATGACTTGACCTCCTAAGTTCCATTAAGTAAGTAGATTCAACCATGGAAGGAAAACTAGCACCTCATAACATTCTATAGGTGTTACATGTCATTTAGAGGCTGAGGAACCACCCTAGGTGGCCAAAACCTAAGCTAGACACCCTTTTTTCTTTCATGGGTCCACAACTGCTCCCACAATAAGTCCTCCTTATGGTTGGAAGCCTCCAACCACATGCACAAGCCTGCATCCATGTGGTTGTGACCTAAAATGTCCAGTTCAGAGAATGTGGTCCCATATTCTGAGCCTAAATTCCAGGTCACCCTCCAGAATGCTACCCAGAACTCATTGAGACTTTCCAAAATTATAAATGACATGAAGACAAAGTCATTCATTCAAAACTTGATAAAATATTTGAGCTAACCAGGCCTAACCTTGACATTCATTTCACCAAACATATGGCGAACATGTAATCTACAGGTCATGAATGCATATTTGAACATAGGAGTCTCATACTTATTTAAGAATTGTCAATAAGGTATAATTTCCTCTCATAATAGCTACAATAACATCTATTATTTCATGTATTCATTAACCACTCATCAACAATTCAAAACACATTAAGAGACATAACCAATATACATCATGTAACCAACATATACTAGTAAACCAACAACATATACACCATGATAACCAACCATCAAAGCCACATAATAACAAGTACAATTACTCATGGAAATACAAGAGGAAAAGAGATCTTATTAACATATGCAAAATCCAACCAAGTGAGGGACTTCCACGTAGCACCCAACCACAAATTGGGTTAAATGAAATCATTGTTTTACCCAATCACCCACATGCCTTATTCTAAGCATGAATGTGGGATCTCGTGGAATTAACCAAACAAAACAAAACCAGGGCTTTGAGAGGCCAAATCACCTTAGCTCTCAACCAGTGATTCCATCTGACAGTCGCACATCACTAATCCAAGACTCGTAACTCAGTCCACCAATTTCTTCAATTTCCTCTAGTATTCCTTCAATTTTCCTCACATGCAAAAGTGTGACTTTTCAATTTACTTTTATCCTAATTTCCATTATTTTCATAAATAAATGTCAATAAATGCCACTTCATCTTTTCCAATTCCTTCGTAAATTTACATAGCCATTAATTAATCCTCAGTGATCCCCATCACTATGTTTTTTCTCAACATTTAGCCTAGAATATGTGTCCCATGGAATTCATTATTATTTTTATTTATTTACATAGGAACTCAACAAGGGGTTGTTACAAAAATCCCAATGAATCAATGTCAGGTTAGACGCAGAGTGGATGTGGTATAAAAGGCTTGTAATCTATGACGGAAATTGTTAAGCATGATATAAGGGAAAATGAACATGTTCTCTCACTCATAACTTTCCAAGTAGTGCCTACCTTATAATCCTGATGTCTTAATAGGGGTCCTACTAAACTAGTGTTAAATATTAACCCCTCTAAGAAGGTGAGAGAACAAAATTATATTCAAGATCACTCAATATTTCAAATCAACCATTTATCCATACTAAATTCCAAAAACAAACAAGCATAAGCACCGAATTGAAAAATGATCAAAGTAATTTTTAAATAGTAGCCCACCTTCATCAAAGTGGTAATTCAGGATGGTGAGAGGCATATGGCTACTACAATGGTGGAGGAACATAGCATACCATTGTCAAAAGTGGTTGTTAGGGGCTGCTAGCTTTTGAGCTATGCAACTATCTATCGAATGTAGGAGAAAAGTTTACTCGTATGGGATTACATATTTTGGTGGTTAATAGTACCAATATAATCAATCAATACATATGTATGAAGCTAGTAGGTGTATTTGACACTTACATTAAGATGATTGTAAAACGGAGAAATGTAAAGATGTTAGGAATAAGTTATTTTTAAGAGAGAGTTTAACATGTTGATGAATCGTATAGCATGTTGTTAAAGATTACATGAAAAAAACATAAAAATTTTGTCATGTGTAATATAATGAAAACTCAAGATGATGATTAATCATGATGTGGGAGGAACCAAACTATTTCTATTTTTTGTAAAATGAAAATTGAGAAATAAGGAGGTTGAAAAGTGAAAAAAACCTAATATTAAAAAATATTGAAGATGAAGACAAATAGTATATAAGATAAATATGAAGAAGGGGTATGTTGAAAGAGAGTTTAAAAATGTATATTAAGATAGAAAATACTTTTTGAGGAGAATATAATGAATAACTTTTATTTGAGAATCATAACTATATCTAAATTATGTGAATAAACTATTTTCAAATAAGCCAACCATATATTATATTTAATTCAAAGGATTTTGAAAATTTTTAAAAACCTTTTGGAGAAAATTATGAAAGTACTTGTGATTATGGTTGAACTAAAATAAATAACTTTAAAATAGCTTCTCATATTAATTTAATATTGGAATTGTTTCAAACAAAGATCAAATTCATGGGACATACTATGGAGGATGGCCAACTCACATTACAAAAGCATGCACCCGAATTTACTCATAAATTTCCAAATATGATCATAGATTAAAAAACAATTGCAGAGATTCTGAAGTTGTTTGAACTACGTCAGCAATTTCTATGAGGAATGTGCACATGATAAAAAATTGTTAAATCAAGGATTGAAAAAATACCTAATGCCTTGGACTTTAGAACATACCAATGGAATCAAAAAATAAAATCTAAGGTAAAAACTTTATCTATTCTTTACCTTGCACATGAGGATTTGCCAAAAAATGTAGAAAGTGACACCAACAACATTGGATGGGGAAGTATTCTCAATCAAGATAAAGAAGGAGCACAACAAGTTATATAGTTTGCTTCAGGCACATGGCACCAAGTAGAACAAAACTATTCTACAATTGAAAAAGAGATAAAAGATGCATGGAATTGTATAGACAAATTTGACATCAACCTCATACATAAAAGGTTTCATTTGAGGACTAAGGCTTCTGCTTTAAAGAAAGCATTAACAAAAGATATGAAAAAGCCTGGAGAATCCATGTTTGTTGGATGGCAAGCTTTGTTTGCAAATTTTGATTTTGATGTTGAGCATATAATGGGAGAAAGAAATTTTTTACCAAATTTTTTGAGTCGAGAGTATTTGAAAAGATAAAATCATCTAATGGTTATTGTCACTGAATGGGACCCTAAAACACAGCAAGAAGAACTTAGAAATATCCCAAAAAGCTCCTCATGGCTAATCTATGCTGAAAAATGGAAACCCACTTGGAAATTAAGAAACACCCAAGTTATGGATGCAAATCTACACCCTCATCAGGACTTACATCACCTTGTCCCAGAAAGAAAGATTTGCCCTAAGTCCAACACTTGGACACATGATATGGTGTATAAGAATTCAATGATGTATTCAGATATCATAGATGAAGCATTAAGGGAAAGTTCTCATGATATTAGTGTGATATGGAATGAGGGACGCAATAAAACCAAAATATTTCATAAATTTTATACTATTAATATAACCACATATCTTGAAGATCCTGCAAGAATAATGTGGCCACAAAAGGATCTGAGCCTTGTATTTCCTGACACTGTCTATAATTCCCAAGGCTATAAATATCTATGGTGGGATATCTTATGCATAAAACAACAAAATGCGATGGATCTGGAAGATATAACCACACATAATGCAGATCGCAGAAGTCTCAAATCCATTAATATATTATACATTATTAAAATTTGAATCTGTCTTCATTACACAATTACTGTTACAACCAACTTAGTCATGAGAATTGTGGAGACAGTATGGGATAAATAAGACTACTATAGATCCAAGGTACTTTGAAAAAGACTTTCAAAGTGATTTCGAGGAGTGTATGTACTGTAATGGCATGGAGGATTTTCACCCTCCCTATAATACTATTGTAGATATAAAACAAAATTATTATGATCACATATTAGGCTACTTCATGAGAGGACATCATCATTGGTTAGTCTTAACCAAAGTAAGCCATCAAATTATCCTCGGGAAACCAATGACTGTCCGAAAAATTTATACAAAAGAATGGGAAACTAGTGGAGCATACCATCATAATAATGGTTGATTCCCTTGTACAAATCCATTGCGAACATAACTTAAAACATTCCAAGGGTTCTTGTGGGCTTCTCCTGAAAAAAATCCACAATGTATTGTAATGCCTTGTCACTTGAATTTGATAGTGTCCGATTTGCGTGGGATTTTACGACAAAAATCTCCACATTGTAAATATATTTTTGTAGGATTTGGAATAATCACTACTTTGTAAAAATTCTGATTTTTCAAGACTGAGAGCACTTCTTCGACTTTTTGTGTGATTTGATCCACATCTCGGAATCTCAGTACGATTGTCTTTTGGTGTGATTTGATCCATATCTAGGAATCTCAGAACAATTTTCTGATGCTTATCTCTTTCGCATCCTATAAAAGGAGAGAAGTAAGGCTCATTGGGACATTCAGAGTTAGAGAATCTAAGAGTGAGAGTCGTATTGTTTGAAGTTTGAGATAATCTTCGTGCTCTTCATCTGCGAACGTCTGTGTTCGAGCTACTTGCATAATGAAGAAAGTCTCTTTTACAGTTGAGTTTGAAAAGCCTGTGTATCAGGGCCTAACAACGCTGATAAGAACCTAAAATGGCTGAACTCATTAAGTTTGATTCTATGTTTGTTTCAGAAAGTTCAAAGACAAAGCCTGCAAAGGGTGAGGTTGCCTCTGGATTGCATCTTAATTTAAGGTATAACGCCCGGTAAATGACTAAGTAGTCTATCTCTGATTGAAGTTTCTCAATATCTTCAAGCATTGTGATATATATTTTCAAATCAATAAAAGAGAAAAGTTTTTCAAAATGTTTCACATGATCTTATGTTATGTTATGCTATTTTAAATATTCTATGAGAGGAGAGGTTCATCAGAGATTCGTCGAAATTTCACCGAGGATCGAGGGACGTTTTTTCTTGTGTTGGCAAGAGGCCGTTGAAGAGAATTATTGTGTGAACATCCAAAGGTTTGTGTACAGGTTCGTGTATTCATCACATAAGCCATAGAAATTTCACAACAAGCTTCATGTTCTCCTTCGGAGGAAGCCTCTTCTTCAAATTGGTATCAAAGGCAGCAACGTCTGGTTCAGATGGGTATTTATATTTTAAACTCTCTCAAAAGATAGCATGGAACTAGGAAGAAGATCTATTTCATTCAGAGAACTTCAGAAAGAAGAAACACAAGAAAATAATTTTGATATGGAAAATATGTTTCATAGTGCATCATCTTCAATGATTAACTCTGCAGAAATATAGTTAATAGAAGTCAGCCATCAACCTGATGGGCTCTCCCTTCCATAAGCCCATCAGAAGTTTATGGTGATTTTTCTGTGTTTCATTTGAAATTTATAACTAGAGTCATTGTTAAAGAATTTGTCTCTCAGATCCAAGAAAATGCCGAATCCATTCTGCATACACCTAGTCAAGAGTCAAAATCCACCATCCTCGTAATCAGTGCTGCTCACAATAAAAAAATTGAGCATCAGAACATAAAATTATTCTCCTTCATGGATGGGTGTCACAAACATAAGATTAATAGAGACTGGATGAAGAGCATTCTAAATTGGGATCTCTATACACATCCTGAATCCAAAGAATTTAGTCTCAGCACACCTGTAGATGAAAAATTGCTCTTTCTCTGGAATGGAAAAAGTAGATGGAAGAAACAAACTCATGGATTTCTTTTTATGTATGGAGGAAATTAAAGGAACAACGAGAAGTACATATGGCAGATGCAAAAACTTCATCTACACAAAAACATTTCTAGACATCTTATGTTGGAACCAAGTTAGAAACAAATACCACATTCCCTCCACACATGGGAATCATACTAGGAGAAGCTAGGAACTCAGCCAAGGTGATTCCTTTAGTATTAAAAGATGATTAAGCCATAGGAATAGATGGAAGGATCCAAAAGGCCAGTGAACAAATAAACAGGACAAATACAACAATTAAAGGGCTAGAGATGAATATGGTAAAAAATTATGAACAAAAGGAATGTTTTGACCCACTATCAGTCGTTTTACATAGTGTGAATAAAACTTTGAATGATGTCAACTTTTCAATTTCTATATTAAAAGGTTTTGTCAAAAAATCAACAACGCAAATTGAAAGCATGGAGAGAGATATATTATGAGTTCGAATCTAGTCAGAGTCTTATGGGTAACCTATCTGAAAAATTTTAGCAACTTGCAATATCTCCCAAAGATAACGATATCCCTACCTCCATGTTGTTTAGCCACCATATAACCTTTCGGCATGACACAAAACTTGTAGAAAGGTTTCCATTTCTATTTCCTCAAGAAAAACCAAAGCAACACAATGGCACCAAAGAATTTTTTAGTGAATCCTATTCTCTTTTAAGAGGTACCATGACCAAAGAAGAAGAGCCAAGTTCCTCACGACAACATATTTTGCCGATATATGAACCTTTGTCTAGCCAATTCACTAGATATCCAGCTCCTGACCTCAATGGCAAGGGAAAGATGCCAGAAACTCATACCTTTCAGTATGGATCTTATAAAAAATGGAATATTTAGGGTTCAATGCTGGTCAAATCAGGAAAATGATTGACCACAAGATACTAGAAACTCATACCTTTCAGTATGGATCTTCATAAAAAATGGAATATTGATGGTTCAATGCTAGTCAAATCAGGAAAATGATTGACCCCAAGATGCCAGAAACTCATACCTTTCAATATGGATTGTTGGAAGAATCACCGCACCTCTATAGAATCCGTCATTTCCACCCTGGGGATCCTAGTTACTGGTTTATAATGTTTACCAATACCTGTGGGTTTTGGTGTAACTACAAACCTCCACATGGTATCAGAGCTTGGACCCAGGTTCAATTCCCGCAAGTTGCATTTGAGCGGGGGTGTTGGAAGAATCACTGCACCTCTATAGAATCCGTAATTTCCACCCTGGGGATCCTAGTTACTGGTTTATAATGTTTACCAATACCTGTGGGTTTTGGTGTAATGGCAAACCTCCACTTGGATCTTATAAAAAATGGAATATTAATGGTTCAATGCTGGTCAAATCAGGAAAATGATTGACCACATGTACAATAAATATAAGCAGATCCAATAATGAGGGCAAAAAATTATTATAATTTAAGAGATATTTAATCCAATCACATATTCAGGCATTTTTTTATTCCCATAGTTAACAAATATTCACATTGGTTTATTATAGAATATGAAAAACAGCATATTCATTTAAATGATAAAAACTCTTGTATGATATAGAATTATATGAAATTAACACTATCAAATCTCTATCATTCTATTTTACGAGATTTTAGTATGAATGAATAAATTGCAGCATTTTCTTACAATACCGTCGACGATATAAAATGCTACTTACTCTAACTTTTCTCTTTTTTAGTCAATATATAATTCTGAAGGATAACCATAATAGTTTGTGAAGGGCCAAACAAACAATACGGTTACTTCTCTTTGTATTTGTTTATAATATAGAACTTGATAGACATTGAATTTTATGTATTACACATAGAATTGAAACTCTATGACTATACTTGAAAAATGTGGTATATTTCAGTGGCTTATCACATTATGCATTCGCCCTTTAGCACAAATGATCATTTTCAAAGGTACTTTGTATAAATAAAAAAATTGTGGCCCTTTAATCATACAAACGGTGGAAAATAGAAACCTCGAGCTCCTAATCTTCAATTAATATACATTTTCTAAGGATGAACATAAAAATATGCAGCTCTAGGTAGCAATCCTACATGTAAATGTCCATTAGGATCACACTAATCAATGCTACATTGAGTGGATGTTGTAGACAAAAAATACATCTAATCAATTAAAGAATATACTATCTTCCACACCAGTTTACTTCGATATATTTATTGCTCCTTTAGGATTGAATATCATGCCTCACAACATGATTGGATCCATCCTTAAATAGGGAGGCCATATGGTGGCCTATCACTGAAAAGCTTATCGACACGCAAACTAAACTACAATATGTATGACTAGGAATCTCGTACCCCAACACAATATTTGAAATATTACTAGAATTGTATCTTGTATAAGCCAACTATACTTGACATGGACCATCAATTTTTTATATTTATCCAGTAGCAGTCAAATATCGAGGATCAGTGGGACATTAAGTGAGCACCTTACATCTCACAATTTCATTTGCCACCTATATACCCTAGATATATGGGTGCCTGCCTATGATGATATATCTAGGTGATCTGATAATCATCATATGAGTGACCCCAGTTGAAGATTTATTAAACAAAAGGTATTACAGACTCATGTGATGGTGTGTGTGTTCTGTGTTATTGAAACAACGGATCGATCAGATTGCCAATACACAAAAAATAAGTGGAAAGACAATAGAGAAATATAGTAAGAAACACAAAGGCACAAGCGGTTTTTTAATAAGGATTTCACCCTATCCTCCAGGGCTATGTCTCCGGTCCAGATTTAGTGGTGGCCTTGTTTAGTGTGTCTTTCAGCAAAGAAATTACAATGCAGGGACTCAATATGAGTTCTCCGAAAGTATATTTTTCTTGGCAGGGTGGTTCTTGGATTCCCCAAGCCACTCGGAGTACACAGACTCTCGTTCTTCCTACCAACTCTCTGACCCTTGGTCTACAGTGGAAAAAGTCAACTATGGTGCTCAATCCGAATAGATTCCTCTATGGGAAGGCTTGATTCCTCAAGCTCTCTGGTGCTCGATGTTGCCTGTGGCTAGCTCGGCCCTCTGTCTCCTCTACTTGGCTTTACTGCTCTCCTTGCTCAGTCCTCCTCTCAGGGTTCACTGTTCACTATCTCTCTTTGTCGCTCAGACTCTTCTCTGAATCTCCATTCCTCTGTCTCTGTTCATGGCTTTAGCCATTCGACCTCGATGCCCGTTCGGTTCCTCTCCCACCTACATCGATTTGCCTAGCGCCTGTGCACTTGGAGTTCCTTGTTCGGCATCAACACGAATGCTCGGGAAGTAACCACGCATCCCCATCGGAACAACGCCAGCCTGTTCATCGACTCTTTTTTTTCTCCACCGTGGCGGTCAACGGATTCCAAATCCCCTTAAATTGCGGCTTAATTCCCTATCAATTCTGCTTCTATCTATCGGGTGCAATCTCAGCCATCCGATTTGGGCTCCTTAAGATCCGACGTCATTCGCACGTCAGGCGCAGTTGACTTGCTCGACCGATAATGCGTGATCATGGCAGTTTTTCTCTCACCTCTACTGCCACGCATCGATCGCTGAGTGGGATCACTCCGCTCTCCTCCAAAACCTCTTACCGTTCAAGGGCTCCCCGATCAAACCACCGGTTTCCAAGTCGTGGGTCCCACCATCGTACGTTGTCACTTTTCGTTTCTCTGCCCACGGTCCTCTGGCTCCCAACATGACCGAGTGCTTAAGCCTCTTCCATTTTGGCCTTGTTTGCCTAGTGATGCGCATCGAAAATCAGCTCCTTTTCCCGTTCCGGGGCTCCCACGGGCTACATCGACCTCCCGCGTAGTCTCCATGGGCCTCAGTCAATGTGATTTGACTAAGGTCCTCGTCGTTCCGCGCCGGCTGCCATGGCCACTGGTTCAGGGTGTTTTCGATTGTTGTTTTGGATTCTTCAATGATTTGTTTCGTCCCGATACAATCATGGTTCTTTGACAGTCGTTTATAGATCCGATTTGGATCACTAGCTTGCCTGCCTATGATGATTGTAAGTACGAGCATGCCTTCAATTATTACATTGGAACAACCTTCTCAACTCCATAGTAGCTTACTGTGATCAACCAAATTCGGTTTCGATGTTATATGATTAGGGAATGTGGGTTATATAACAACTTCGTCTACCAACTCAGATGTCTATATCATTTTCATTTTTAAATTACATTATTCTTTGTACAATATCCATTTTACCAGTCATGGAACCCTTCATCATTTGTAGAAATATTTATTTTAGCCACTGATGCAACAATAGGTAAACTATATTATGCATCATTATGACTTGTGTAGTGAGAATAAATTTGTTTGCTACATGCTTTGGTTATATCAACTACTCTTGATGCCATTATGGCCAGTCCAATGCATTTTCTTGAATTTCATTTCATGTCTTCCTTTCACATTCCTAAGAATAACTATGGGTTTTGTATTTATCTAACACTTCTTCAAGATCACAACATCATGACAAATTTAAAACATATTCTCTACAAAAAAAATAAAAAATTAGCATCATTTAAAATTCTAATGCACTGTCACCTCTAATATGTATCTCCTTTTTTCGTCAACCAATTTTGACAGGTTATCTGGTAGCTTTTCTGGTGTAAGTTTACTAATATATTTCATTATACCCCAATGAGATGGCTCAATTGAGGTGGAGACCCAATCCTTGGTTTAGTTGCGTAGCACAACATACTCCAAACACGTCATGTGGTGCAACATTATTACCTCATTGTCACCATACATAAGTTTTTCCAGTAGCTTGTCACTCTTCATTTCAACTTTGTTATGAGAATCAACCCATAATACATTGTCAGTCACTTATTACTCTTCATTTTGAATTTGTTATGGGAATCAACCTATAACAATTTATCATCCTCTGGACACTGCCAAGAAAAATCTGCTGAAAATTAAGTTTAAAAACACATTAAGGGAATGAGAGGGGGCTCCTGATTCCTTGCAAGACATCTTAGCTCCGCGGAGGGTCAGAGGTTGATCCAACGTTGGGTGGATCAGTGTTGTCACAGGCATGATTTCAAGACTGAGAATTCTGGTTAGAGATTATGATTTTTCTTGTCAGTTATGTTATGAATTCGATTAATTGAATCTATTGAAGATAGATTAAAAATTGTTGTTTGCTGTAACAGAGAGTTATATTTATTGTTCATTGTCGTACTATGAATATAAGTTAATTAAATTTACTAAATTCTATAGTCGGTTTGTTAGCTGTTGTAATAGAATGCGTTCTTGATTGTTGTTCGAAAAGTATGGATAGGGTTATATTATGTGCTGAGTCTATTAAGACTTATTGTTAATTCATGTAAGTGGAGGTTCTATATGATGGTATTCGTGGTTTTCCAGAAGATGAGGTTTGGTTACGATAATATTTGTATAACTATGATATTTGGCATTTAATCCTTGCTATGAGTATACTTTTATTTGGAAAATGTTAATGTTTTCCGTGAATGGGTGCTACAAAGAAGGGTACAGAGTGATCCCCATAGGACTCCAGGGGTAAAGCTAGACACGATCTAGTATCTCGAGAAGCTATAAGTCATCAACAAGACCGAAGAGGGTGAAAAATGGTTCGTCAAGGAGGATCAACTACTTAATAATGACGTCGCCGCTACGCTTAACAAAAATCTTGTCTAGATGGTAACTTAAAAGTGATCACAAGGAAGAAACCTAGACCTTCCTAATTATACCTTAATTGGTGATGTATAGGTTCAAGTTGAAGTATGATTGTCCTCAAAAATTATATTATGAGTTTGGAAGATTAGTTCCAAAGACACCAGGTGTGTGATTACGTTTATGGGTGGGTACCACTCATTCTTGGGACCCAATTAAAAAATCAAATCAACGTCCTGTAGATTAACTTAATTAAATTCATTTATGTACTATAGATCAATGGGTGAGATAACTTCCTCACAGGTGGTAGAACCTATAGCGGAGTAATTCCATATCACTTAATGTAAATTCCATCGACTGACATAAAGGGAATTAGGGATGAAGGGCTGAATTATATGTCAAGAGAGTTGCGTGACTATAGAGGATTAAGCCAGAAATAAAGCTGAAGAAGAGAGTAATTTCATACAATGGACAGAGTAATAATGGCTTTCCAGATAGAGTGTGTAGAGTGCGTTTACAACAAATATCTAACATATTACATCAGGAAAACAATAAAGAGAACTAACTACACAAAGACTAAAACATAATTGGAAACACGTAAGGTAATTTAAGGAAAGAAGAGTTGGAGGTGCATACTATGCTACCATTCAAACCCCAATTGCACCAGATAGCTAAACACGTTTATTTATTATGAGAACTAATATGAGCATAGTGATTAATCCTAGCACAATTTGACAAGAAATATGCAGACGCAATGTCTTTCTAAACTAACAATATACAAAGGTACACATATATTATTTCTATCACTGAGCAACATCAGTGGAAATAGAGACATTCTCCAGTTAACCAATTCAAAACTAAGTATATTAACTCCTTAATTCACCACATAACATTAACAAATATTCCACCCAAAGCGTATGCAGGGAATTAATATGCAGTAAGCTAGATAACAGTTTCACAGAGGCAATATCATCAAAACATAAGTGCAACTTAATAATTTCACCAAAAGTGTTCATAATCACGCATTATACGCATAAGAAGGCTTACATATTACATAGAATATTTCCCTTAGGAAGACTATCACAGTGGAAATGTATATCAAGTGTAGAAGTCAATACATGCATAAGGAAATGAGAAATGTAAACGTGGAACCAAAAGTCCATAGTTAGCAGGAGCTTAAGTGTGGTACATTCAAAGAAACATACTAAGAGCACTAGTCTCTTTAACATTCAATTACAGACAATTACAGACAATTACTAACAGCAACGACTAAATCACACAACCAGCATCTGCGAGAAGGGAAAATGATAAAGTGAGTTTAGGAAACACTGGGGGTTAATCCCATTCACCCACTTAGGAAATGTAGCCGAGGAAGGAGACGAATGGGAAAATTAACCGACCTCGAAGAACAGTGTGCCAAAGGTATTCTCGTTGGGCTATGAAGCGGGAAAAATAACTCCAAAAAACATTAGAAGTATTGAAGCTAAGGAAACTACAATCGAATGAATAGGAAAGGAACCCGAAAAGTGGCATTACCTGGAAAGACGTTGCAGCGTTGAAAACCCATTTGGTCCACCCAACCTGTACCCAAAAGAAAACCCAACATGAAAATATGATTATATTATAAGAGCAGGAAACCCTTAAGAAGTGAACCAGAACTGTAGGGTGAGATTTGCCTTCGACTCTCACGCAATTAGAATGCTGGTCATCAGAGTTCCAAGTCAACAATTGGAAAAGGCTTTAAATAAACCCTGAGAAGAAAAATGGGAAAGAATTAGAATCATGCAATACCAAATGATGGAACTACTACACACCTACATGCAGACTCTTAGTTAGAGCATGGGACTACATGCAAGATTCTTTTTGCATGATTTACTCCTTGAGTTTCTCCTTCTTTAACTCCGCAACTGGTTAGTTCTTCTATATGATTTACTCCTTGATTTGCTCCTTTCACTCCACAACTGGCTAGTTATCTCCGGAACTTGTAGGTGTTGAGTCTTCTCATTGATCACCACTATGGTGCATTACCTTGGGATCTTCACCCAGTAATGCTATATCATGAGCATTGTAACCTATTTTCTAATGAATCATTCTTTTGTTCTTTCGATTTTCTTTTAGTGTTTTTGCTCTGCAAAGCTGTGTGTTCAACCTTTACTAGCTAGATTCATCTGTGCAGGTTTTCTAACACATTTACATGGTATCAGAGCCAGGTTTCTAGATAAAAGGCACACTAGTACTTTATTTTGCAGGTATTACAGCTTGGAGATCGAAGATCGACAGAAAAATGGAGTTTCCCAGAGCATCGATCCTAACACCGTACAACTATCATGAATGGAAGGACCAAATGGCTCAATACCTTCGTCATAAAGGATTGTACAGGATTACCATGGCTACAGAAGTGGAATCCACTTCAGCCATAGAGAAATCCAAGTACCTCAACCGTATGAATGAGGCTCATGGATCCATATGCATGTGCATCTCTCTAGAGTTGCAGTTTCATCTATCTGCCTGCAATACTCCCAATGAGATTTGGAAAAAGGTTGAATATCTCTACGGGAAACATGATGAGATGAAAGGAAATCTACTCAAAGTGGAGCTGTTGTCATTGGATCGACGAAGCTATGACAGAATTCAAGACTTCTTCACCAAATATAATGATCTATTGCTGCAACTCAAGGGTTGTGGAATTGACAAATCCAAGGACGAGAGTCGCCAAGTTCTCTCTATTATGTCAAAGCTCGGACTGGAATACTCTGTCTTTGTGTCTACATTTCATTCAGTAAGGCTCGCAACAAGTAAATCCTACACTATGCCTTCTCTCAAAGAATCTATGGACTCCCTTATTTTTGAGCAAGATAAACTCATTGGCATGGGGAAAATCAAACCTCCAAAACTACATGCACTTGTTGTGCATGATGGCAACCACAATAAAAATCATAGATCTGATTCAAATCAGAAAAATCAGCAGCAAAAAGACAAGGGAAAAGTGCATTCCCATCCAAAGAAGGAAGGGTACACCAAGCCCTTCAATGACTCCTCCGGCTCGAGAAATGAGAAAGGGAAGAAAGGAAACAGATGCACCTATTGTCAAAGAGGATTCCATCCAAAATCATTTTGCATGAAGAAACAAATTGACCAAATGGCATAAATCCTTCAGAAGCACAACCTTGGGGACCACATCGCTCAGGGCGCCAAGAAGAAAATTAAGGATCCGCCACATGGGAAAGGTAACAATTTTCATGCTTTAGTTGCAATTAATTCTTCTCCTGATGCATGGATTATAAATTCTGGTGCATCACATCATGTGGCTACTGCAAAGGAAGTCTATTCCTCTTTGGATGCATGCAAAGGACCTCCCATCCTCATGGGAGATCACTCACCTATTGAGGTCACCGAAAAAGCTAGAGTGAAACTTTTGCACGGAAGCTTTGAAGACGTGCTTCATGTTCCAAAACTTTCGGTAAACCTGCTTTTAGTTTATCAGATCACTCATTCCGGCACTAGAAAGAGAGTGGAATTCACTCCAGATGCAGTGAACATATATGACCTACATAGCAACTCCAAAATTGCAACCAGTGAGGTAAATAATGGAACCAGATTGTATACATTTTCTGAATTTATTGAACCTGAATCCTCCTTATTGCTTACACATGCTGATGATAGTAGTAGGCTTTGGCACGAGAGGTTTGGTCACTTAAATTACAGGTATATGCAGCAGCTAAGCAAGAATGAGATGGTTGAAGGCTTGCCAAATATCAGTTTCTCGAAAGGAGTTTGTGAAGGGTGTGTCCTTGGCAAACATCCTAGAGAAAAGTTTGACACCGGAAACACTCACAGAGCATCATCTCCTCTAGATCTGATCCATAGTGATCCCATGGGGCCTTTTCCTCATCCATCCATCAACAAAGCAAGGTATGTGCTTACATTTATTGATGATTTCTCACGGTATACTTGGGTGTATCTTCTCAGGAACAAATCTAAGTTTTTGCGCACTTTGAAGATTTCAAAGCACTAGCTGACACACAGTCAGAGATAAAGATCAAAGCCCTCCGTACAGACAATGGGGGGGGAATATGTTAACACGGCACTTCTCAACCTTTTCCTTCAGTCCGACATATAGTTGCAGTACACAGTTCCATACACTCCACAACAAAATGGAGTTGTTGAGAGAAAGAACCGATCCCTCAAAGAGATGGCTTCCTGCATGTTGCATGCTAAGTCACTGCCTCATAAGCTATGAGTCGAAGCACTTAATTGTGCTAACTACATCCAAAATAGATCTCCTCATAAGTCTGTCAAGGATCAGACCCCCTTTTAGGCTTGGAGCGGCACTGAACTAGAGGTCACTCAATTCCGTGTTTTTGGCTCCTGAGCATGGGCCAGGATCCCCTCTGAAAAGAGGAAAGCTCTTGATCCACAGAGAATTGAGTGCATCTTTGTTGGATACCCTGATGGTGTGAAGGGATACCGACTCCTAATTCCCTCTATGGACAAGCTCATCATTGAGCGAATTGTCAAATTTGAGGAAAGTCTCTCCCATGCACCTCAATCGCTGCATGCAAACACCATTTATCTACCTCATGTCTGAGATGATGACTCAGTACACTCAGATGTAGATACAGAACATGCAGATGTCGAGGTAGAGCATGCAGATGTAGAGACAGAGTCTTCAGATACAAATCTAGTGCATGCAAATGATGATCCACATCCAAGTCCAGATTGGGCTTCCAGTAGTGAATCATATTCCCCTGTCATAAATCAGAGAACAAGGAGCTTACGTGAGATATATGCACAAGACCACCCAGCTGCTAGAAATGGTCTTGTGGGGGATAATTCTGATCTGCAGAGGACTAGCTTAGAGTTTATTGAGCCTCCTCCTGTCCTCACTGCCACTGAACCATCACCATCCTAGCATTTTCATTTGGTTCAGTCTTCTGATTTGCAGTCTTATGCTGAGGCTACTGGTGGTATCCATCTTGGGAGTCCACCATGGAGAAGGAGTATAACTCCCTCCTCGAGAACCAGACTTGGGATCCGGTCCCATTCCTTTAGGAAGGAAACTTGTCTGATGCAAATGGGTCTACAGGACCAAGAGTGCTACAGATGGGCAAATCACGAAACAGAAAGCAAGGCTAGTAGCCAAAGGCTTCCAACAAGTGCATGGCATTGATTATGACGAAACCTTTGCTCCAGTATCAAAGATGGATTCCATACGCCTTACACTTGCCATTGCGGCTGCCTAGTGGTGGGAAGTACATCAGATGGATGTGAAGAATGCCTTTCTTCACGGAGACCTACCTGAGGAGATCTACATGGAGCAGCCGCATGGTTTCATTCAAGATTCATCTTTGGTCTGTAGACTGAAGAAATCTCTCTACGGCCTTAAGCAGGCCACGAGAGCTTGGTATGCGAAGATGGATTCTTTTCTCTTATCACAAAACTTTGAAAGATGTAAGTCTGATCTGAATGTTTACATGCTAAGGACACATGATTCTCTTCTTATCTTAGTTTTATATGTGGATGATCTCCTAATCACTGGCAGCTCGGCTTCAACCATTGCTACAGTCAAGAGGGCCTTGCATGATAGGTTCTTGATGATGGACATGGGTCCATTACACTTCTTTCTTGGTCTTGAGATCAGCCAGGATGTCACAGGCATCAAAATCTCTCAGTCTAAGTATGCACAGGATCTCCTCGAGAGATTTCGCATGACTAACTGCAAGCCAGCACCGACTCCTTTTCTGTCTGGGGTCCGCCTTGAGGATGGAGGTGAGACTCCATTAGTTGACAACACTCTCTATCGATGGCTAGTGGGGAGCTTATTGTACCTCACCCTCTGTAGACTAGATCTCTCGTATGCAGTAGGGGTAGTTTCCAGATACATACAAGAGCCGCATGAGATACACTGGAATGCTGCCAAGCGCATCATCCGATATGTGCAGGGCACCATCACCTTCGAGATTCACTATGCAACACGCACTGCATTGAATCTCGTTGGCTTCACAGATTCTGATTGGGCGGGAGACAACATTGATCGCAAGTCCACCTCTGGATATTCACTGAGCCTAGGATATGGCCCTATCTGTTGGTTGAGCAAGAAGCAAGCTGCTATTGCTCTTTATTCAGCTGAGGCCGAGTACAGAGGAGTAGTCAACATCACCATTCAGGCTCTCTGGCTACAACAATTCCTCACTAAGTTGGGCGTCCAATTCCACCAGCCCATTGTCATCCGATGTGACAACCAGAGCACTCTCAAATTTTCTAGGGATCTAGTACAGCGACAACGGACGAAGCACATAGAGATCCATATGCACTACATCAGAGACTTAGTACATGATCGGGTCATTGATTTGCGGTTCTGTCCCTCAGTAGAACAGACTGCAGACATCTTCACCAAGACATTCACTGAGCAGAAGTTTCTTTCTCTGCGTGATCGTCTTGGAGTGAAGGACACAGTTTCTTAGCACTTGTCTTTTATTCCTCTTTTCTTTTGATTACATTGTATCTTGAGGGGGGGTTTTTCCCACGAGGTTTTCCCTCTTTCCTCAATTTTAGTACAAGTCGCATTGTATTTTGGGTGACCTTTGGCCTTAGTTACCAGGGCCCATTTTCTATTTCTCCCAATAGTGGTGTTCAAGGGGGGTGTTGGAACTACTACACACCTACATGCAGACTCTTAGTTAGAGCATGTGACTACATGCAAGATTCCTTTTGCATGATTTACTCCTTGATTTTCTCATTCTTTAACTCCACAATTGGTTAGTTCTTCTACATGATTTACTCCCTGATTTGCTCCTTCTTTCACTCCATAACTGACTAGTTATCTCCGGAACTTGTTGTAGGTGTTGAGTCTTCTCATTGATCACCACTATGGTGCATTACCTTGGGATCTTCACCCAGTAATGCTATATCATGAGCATTGTAACCTATTTTCTAATGAATCATTCTTTTGTTCTTTCGATTTTCTTTTAGTGTTTTTTCTCTGCAAAGCTGTGTGTTCAACCTTTACTAGCTAGATTCATTTGTGCAAGTTTTCTAAAACATTTACACCAAAGGGTCAAACTACAATTTGGAAGACCCAAAAAATATAAGCACTTGATGAATAGGGATGGTGTGAACACCTCCCTTGTCCTTAACTAGAATCATGACACTAGTGAGGTATAGCAGACATTTAAATGTTAAATCATCCACTGACGCCAGACAAGATCTAGCGGAAACAAAACCCCACTAATGTAAACTAGGATACCTCAATGCAACCATAGCTACTCTGCAATGGAAGGGTGAAAAGATAAATACGTAGTGGGGGTCACTGGGGAAGCCACCTAGTATGGTTGGAGAGACCTCGACTTCATTGACAGAGGGATACACCAAATGAGCAACAGAGGAACGAAGTAAGGGTTTAGGCTTAGAAGAAATGTTATACATTGTTGATGGAGTAAGGAGGAATCCAAACCGTTAAAGTGCCATCCCCTCGACCTTGGTGATGTCCATGTGCCATGCCCCACTCCGTTCCCATTGCCTGGACCACATTTAATAGTCGGGTTGGAGGTGAGGTGATAATGGTGGACATGTTATAGAGCCAAGCAAGAAATCGTGGGTCGAATAGTGTATGGATTATTTCCAAGAAGTATGTACCTTGAGGGCGCATGTAATATCCCAAAATTAAAGTGTTGGTTCTGCCAATAGTTCTCGACTAAGGGCAACGCATCATTTAGACTTAAGAGCACTAAGTGAGCTTCGTAGTTTAGCACCACCAATTGATTTATTTAGGAAATGAGAAAGTAATCATGGGGATGGTTATAGCACCATTGAGGAACCAATATATTTACCCATAATCACACAACTATAAAGACACCCTTGAATAGGATATCAAGCAAAGGAATATAAAAAAGTTATGGGTTAAATAGTGCATTGTATGCATGCAAGGAATTTTTTTTTTACATAATAAAGAATGTCTCTTTGATAGTGTTGGAAATCATAAAGAATGTATCTTTGATAGTGTTGGAAATTGTGTTCATGTGTAATAGAGTGTGTTGGTAAAACATATCCATGACAAATGGTATCAGAGTGCTAGTTACCAAACTTGGATTTAGAAGAACGCACTGCCATATTTATAACGTAAGTGTAATAGAACTAGATGTAACATACTGATATTAAATTGGTCTATTCCGTAGGGGGGGAAATGAGGTAGATTGTTGTAAAAGGATGGAGAACTCTCCTCCAGCTATTACATGCGGAGATGATTTGTACGTGGAGATGGGTGAAGGTAGAACTCCGTTACCTTCTCAACTTGTGCATATAGTAAGGAACTTGCAACAAGAATTAGCAGTAGTAATGAGTGGTCGTCAAAAGCTAGTGAGGAATAGGAGAAATTGATGAGAGAATGGACCGAGAAATCCAACCACAAAAGTATAGAGCCGGAAGGATTGAAAATAAAGGAGAGTGGGATAGAGTTCAAAAAATATAAAACGAAGAGGAATCCAGTCGTGATTCTCCAAAAATACGTAAAGGAAAAAAGAAGATGGAGTTACAGGGAGATTTTAGAAAGATCAAACCCCCTACCTTTGATGGTGATATGGAGGAGGATGTGGCAACATGGTTGTTGAACATGATTAAGTATTTTCAGGTGTATGAGTATGAGAAAAATCTAAAAGCACGCTTGGCTATTTATGAGCTACAGGGAAGTGCTACCCTCTCGTGGGAAGAGGCAAAAAGTGTGCAACTGCTTGAAGAAAAGACAGTTTCATGGGAGGAGTTCCCGAAAATTTCAAGTTGTGATATCTTTATGAGTGATACTACTATGACTGGGCAAAGGAATTTCACAAGTTAAGGCTGGTAGAGATGACCAAGGGTGATTTTTTGGGTAAATTCACAAACTTACTATGGTATGTACCATACCTTAAGGAGGAGAAGGCCAAGGTGCAACACTTCTTAAGTCTTTTCTAGTCTCATATAAGGAGAGAATTGAGTTTGATAACCCAAAATCTATGGATGAAGTGGTGAGAAAGGCTAGATTATGTTATCAGCAATCCAAAAATAGAAGTCACAGCGACAAAGTTTTGAAAGGTAAGGAGAGAACCAAAGTGGGATGGGGTGTAAAAAGATAAAAATCATACTATCTTAAGAACTTTGGTAAGGATCATCAAAGGAAAAAGGTTACCAAAGGAATTGCACGGCCACCTAGTCAGTCGTATATAGGCTCACAAACTGCATAATTTAATAGTAATAAAAGCAATGGTATAAAGGAAAGCGAACCATTAAAATTTTGGGGCTGCGGCGAGCCACATTTGGTGAGGGATTGCCCGCATAATCCCAGGTTTTTTCACAACATTTAGGTTGTTAAAAAGGCAATGACCATGAATGAAATTGTCCATAACATTCCTAGAATTAGTGCAACCCTAGAGGACAGACAAGATGAGCATCAGTCGACTATGATCGAAATATAGACGCTCAAGGAGAGTCGAACATCCCACTCTTGGATTTCATGTTTGTGTGTAATTTGGCAGCATACTTGTGGTTTATTATCTTCTTATTGTGCTCTACTTCTTTCATTCCGAGGATTACAATGATGATTTGACTCACTCCATGCACCAATGTTCTTTGAATTTCCCAATAGAGATATATTTCTCATTCGTATTGATATCTTATTCAATTTGAAGATGAAATATGCTCACCCTTTTCAAAATGTTTCTCACCATCTGCTTGAGCAGATCAGATCAAAGCATCAAATGCTTCCTCTTATGGATTTGAAGGCCCGCATATGGTGGAGCAATGACAAGTGATTGATTGCCAAGAAGAAATGCACTTCAGAATTCAAATGTGTAACTTCACAATATAAATTTTTGTTTATACTAGAAATTGGGCATTTATGTTGGAGAATCTAATTCCAACCACCTGCTAGGTTACAAAGTCGTCCATCGAAGTGTCCCAATTCAGTTTTAGTTAGTCTAGTTTAGTTCAATCTCACTGTAGTCATTTATTAATGATGTTTCCAATGTAATATTGTTTAATTGATTCGTAGTACTGAGAAGATAAATCCTCTTCTCGATAGTTTTCAAATTTCGACATGGTATCAAAGCACCAAGTCGCATAAGACTCGAGAGAGAACAACACTTCAAATTTTTTTAGGCTCACAAATATGAAGCAAGGCTCATGAGAGGTTGAGGAGAAAAGTGAAACTGTGTACCTGTAAAAGAGGCTCAATGTGTCTCTTTCGCATTTGAGCTAAGAACTAATTGTGAAACAATAACCTTATGAATTGTCGAATTTTTAAAATTGATGCACCGTGTGCATCGAAGAACTACGCAAAATTGTGAACAAACATCCTTGGGAGCTGTGCAAGTCCGTCTAAGAATTTCGAAGGTCAAAAGGTTCATGATTTTTTTCAAATTTTCATTAAAGGTCTTGAGCTCAAATCACAACCGGCCGGCTCGTGCAGCGGGGACATTGTTCAACATTGGATAAACCAATGCTCATAGTGTGTTTGAAAATATGTGCTTAAAGACCTCTCTAGATCCATTAACGCTTGCGATGTGTCTATTTACTAACACCTGCAAGTTTTAGTGTAACCATAACCATTATTCCAACCATTTGTTTTTTGATCTTAAAAGGCTCGCTAAAGACAAAAAGTCATGCAACCGTGTTTGTTAAAAAAATAAAAAAAAGCCCCCGTTAGTTTTCATTTAAGTGGTTCATTTCATTATATTTTTAAGAGGATCGTTTCATGATATTCCATGAAAGTGGGGTTTGAAATCTTTTTAAAATATTCGCTTTGGTTAATATTTTAAGTGGGGTATTAAAAAAAGGAATTTGAAAGACCCATTTGCAAAGTTTTTTGTTTAAGATTTTTTAAAGGGGAGTTTGTTAAATGTATTATTTGAAGGCTTGTTATTGAAACGAGAGAGGTTCGTCTCGTTTAAAAGAGAGCGATTTTTTAACGAGATTTTTTTTTTAAAAGGAGATTTAAATGGGAATTGTTCCAATTAGCTCTAGGAATTGTGATATTTTCGTGAAGGCTTTGTGAAAGTGTCTCTTTAGTAGAGAATGTTTGCCAGAAATGTTTTTGTACAGAATTTGTAGACAAGTTTGTTAGTGGAAGCCAAGCAACAACAATCTTTTTTATTGCACATGCTTGCGATGCTTACAATGTTTTTTTGCTTGTTGAGTAGTAGTGAGCCAACACTCAACAGATGGGAAAAGCCAAGAGGCTAAGAAGGTCAAAGTGACAGCGATAGATGTTTGAGATCTTTTTAGATTTGGAATTCAAGAGGAAAAATGATGTCTTCATATTAAAATGCATTAAAGAATTTGTGGGTGACAACATTATTATGATTTCAGATGCCATGACAACCAAGGAAGCCTAAGATACCATTGGGAGGACTTTTGGTGTAAGGGGGAGTATTGAAGTTGAAGATGAAGGTAGATCTATAGGAGCAGATTTACACTAAGATGAAAATTTGGTGAATCCCACTATGAAGTTGAAGATGAAGGTGGATCTATAGCAGCAGATTTACACCAAGATGAAAATTTGGTGAATCCCACTGTGATCACCCACAAGTGGATCATGAATCAAGAATTTATAGGAGAATGAGAGAATGAGAATAAAGCTGCTTGTGAACCCCATTGTGCACAGTCACAAGTGGACAAAATTTTAGTGAATCAAGCAACAGTTGATGAAAACACCTTGGCAAATCCACCAACATATCTTGTTGATGACAATTTGGTGAACCCAACAAAATAGCTTGCTGATGACACTGAAGCTACCATTGGAGCAGTCAATGCTATAGTGAGTCCAATAATTATTATTGTTTATGTAAAATTCGATGACGATTGGTTACCTAATGATGAATGGTTGCTAAAGATGCAACAAAAAAATCATATAGACATGTTGTTATTCACTAAGAAAAACCCACTTGAGTAAGTGGAAGAGAACTTGTTTGAAGCAACACACATTAGTAAAGAAGTGGAAGAGACAAAGAAAAAGGTAGAGATAGAGATAGAGATAGAGGCATAGGCAAAGAAGGAAGCAAACAAAGAGGATAAGGAGACACAGACACAAACAAAGTTCGAAGTGCAACATGAGAAAGCACTCATTATAGCGCAAAAGAAACAGAACCAAGGTGGTTGTGTAGATGTTTTTACACTTACCATTGATTTCCAATGTGAAAGTAAACATTACCATGAGATCTACATAGAGATTGCAGCAATGAACCTTGAAGAAAACTTTGATGATGAAAATATTAGTGAATTTTTGAGATATTGGATTCTTGAATAGATGAAATTGTATTATGGACTAATGTTGCAGCAAAAGATGGATGATGAAAATAACACTACATAAGATGACATGTAGCAGCACAACACATACAAGATAATTTTTGAAGATGTTGAAGACATATTTAGATAACTTGGAACAATAGAACACATGCACCAACAAATGAAGAATTTGAAATTTCAAGCATACACTAAAAAGAAAAGTTGAAACAATTTAGAGGCTATAGGATCTCCATGAAAAGAAAAGAAAATCGACATGATCTCAAAGCTTTAAATAGTAATGCTAGGTTATGCATAGACCAGCAAACATCTTAATTTAATTTTTTGTGTGGTTCAAATTAAATGCGAGCTTTGGAGAATCTAATTGAAACCATGGGCTAGGTGTCAAAACTCTCCATCCAAGTGTCCAAATTCAGATTCAATTGGTCAAGTTTAATCCAGTCTTACTGAAGTCATTTATTACTAATGTTTACAATGCAATCTTATCTAACTGATTTGTAATATTGAGAAAAACAATACTCCTCCACGACATTAATCCAAAAGCTAACCCTATTATTTAAGCTGCGGTGCTTTAAACAAGCGTAACTTTCGTTACTTTAGCAAATGTTACTTTCAGCGTGACTTAACCAAGTGTGACTTTTACTTTCACGGAGCCTGTTCCTCCAATGACTTTCAGGAGACAGACAAACAAGCCGAGACATTTCGATGACAAATGGAAGTACAACAGTTAAACAAGTTACTGTACTGGGTTATTGCACATTACCAATTGGCAATAATATTAAAACCTACCTCTGATCCGCAAATTTCTCCACCTGTGCACTGGACTCTCATTTTCTAAGCAGTCAAACGATGCCCTCTAAATATAATAATCGATTGTAGACAGGAGGAGAGCATTATAAAAACAAGGAGGGCAGAAACATACGAACATTCAGCTCTAATATCATTCTTAAAATGTGCAAAAGGAATGGGAGAGTATGCCTGATGTTAATATCGTATTATACAATATTTTCACAATTGGAGCCAACTTCCAAAATTTTGTACACTTCCTGCAATTATCAACATTTAACACCATAACCATAACAGATTTCCAACAACATTGGCCTTACTACATATTCGTGCATTTCCTTTTGGTTTTTATTTCAATAAATAAATAGTCCATAAGCTTGTTGCATTAGCATTCATTCAAAAAAACAAAAAAGAAGAGCAGACAAAGTAAGAGATTATTAATACCAATCCATTCCAGTATCGCACAAATTAACGTCCAACGGAATAATATCTATTTAGGTCTAGGATGTCTAATAAATTTTTTGGAATAGACTTAAGGCTGTGTACTTTCCATTTAATGAACTCAAACATTTTCCTTTTTGTTCTCTTGATAGAGCGTATAATTGGGTAAATTTTTTGGAATAGACTTAAGGCTGTGTACTTTCCATTTAATGAACTCAAACATTTTCCTTTTTGTTCTCTTGATAGAGCGTATAATTGGGAGATCACTCTCGAAATCTCCATTGAAGGAGATAATCTCTTACTTTTTCTCAGAGATACCTTTACCTCTAATCAAAGGTCATCCTCCATTATTCCCTGTCAATTCGACTTTAACTTTTCCAATAGATCCCTGCAGTGAAAGTTCACGTACAGAAAGCAGGCAGCAACTACGATTACAACGTTTCCGCTTTGTGCTTGTAACAAGACGTTGTATACAAAGGAAAAAAAAAAAACCAATCCCTAGACATCCTCTCCACTTCAAAAAGTCGATTGAATCTTTGATAAAGTAGTTCAAAAACAAATTATGAATAATTTAGGTTCACTATGAGGGATGGAATTTGAGTGGCATTTTCCGTGTTATAGGGCATTTTGGCCGTTTCAGGCGACCATTTTTCGAAAAATGTCATTAATGCCTATTTATTTTCGCTAGATTTTCTACCAACAAGTACGTTGGCATTGGGCATCTTGGCATTTACCTGGGGTTGACATAAATGCTTAAGTTGCTCCGTGAACTTAAGCCTAAGTTCCTATAAATGCCTAAGTTCCTGAGTGAACGGCCCATGCCGTAAGTATATTCGACTCTGGGCATCTATAAGGCGGGTTCTTTGTTCATTGTTGTGATACAAGTATACCTTGTAGGTATTTTTTTACACATAGCATTGTTTACCCTTGAGCCTTGAAGGTTTAGATCGAAATTGGAAGTTTTAATTAGGCCATTGTTGACCAACCCATTTCAAATGATTAATACATTTCATGCAAAACACCATCGATAAACTCTAATGCAAAACATAACGTAATTGTGAGTTTAGATCGAAAATGGAAGTTTTAATTAGGCCATTGTTGACCAACCCATTTCAAATGATTAATAAATTTCATGCAAAACGCTATCGATAAACTCTAATGCAAAACCTAACGTAATTGTGAGTTAATTAAAATAAAACGTAACTGTGAGCCATTGAACAAGGCATTAAAATCCATGCAAATTTAAAACCAAATCATACTCCAAGAATAATTGAAGTAAATAATAGAAATAATTATGTTATTATTATTTAAAGTTAAAACACAACATAACTGTGACTTAATTAAATTAAATGCATAATAGCGATTGAAAAAAAAATCCAAGGCATTAAAATCCATCTCAAACTTGAAACCAAATCATACTCCAAGAAGGATTAAAGTAAATAATGGAAATAATTCTATTATCATTATTTACATTAATCTTTTTCTCAGCAACATGTATCTGCACCTGATCACCGGTTGTCCCACAAGAAGATTCAATATGGTGAAAACCAGTGAAACCTAAGGGGAATAAACTGATGTTGCAATGTTATTTCTTTTCAACGACGGGTAGGTTATTGATCAATGGTTCAAGATATATAAAAATGGCTAAAGGCCCCAAAGCCCCCTTCTCGATTTGAGAAAGATAAGTTTATCGGTACGGTATATCTGGAAATAGAGCACAAAGTCGAGGTTTCAATAAGCTTACTCATGCTTGCTATCCCAAATGCGTTTCAAGGAGATATAAAGAAAGTGAACTCAACATAGGAGAATGCAGTTGTGTTGATCACTGCGTTGCCAAATACTCACACGTTATTGTGGGCTTAGTTGATGAAGGCCACATATAAGAAAGTGAACTCAACATAGGAGAATGCAGTTGTGTAATACAGGTGCCACATATAAGAAAGTGAACTCAAAATAGGAGAATGCAGTTGTGTAATACAGTTGTGTTGATCACTGCGTTGCCAAATACTCACACGTTATTGTGGGCTTAGTTGATGAAGGCCACATATAAGAAAGTGAACTCAACATAGGAGAATGCAGTTGTGTAATACAGTTGTGTTGATCACTGCGTTGCCAAATACTCACACGTTATTGTGTGCTTAGTTCATGAAGGCCACATATATAAATATAACTAATAGTCAAATGTTTTGGTCAATTGATAATTTAGGAGAAGGTAACGTCCAATTTTATGAGAGATATTATGGGTGTAGTTTGATTGGTCAATGCAGTTGTGTAATACAGTTGTGTTGATCACTGCGTTGCCAAATACTCACACGTTATTGTGTGCTTAGTTCATGAAGGCCACATATATAAATATAACTAATAGTCAAATGTTTTGGTCAATTGATAATTTAGGAGAAGGTAACGTCCAATTTTATGAGAGATATTATGGGTGTAGTTTGATTGGTCAATTGACAATTTACGAGAAGGTAACGTCCAATTTTATGAGAGATATTATGGGTGTAGTTTGATTGTTTTTTGGTTGCATGTAATAACAAATTTTTGATTACATTGTTTTGAACTATAATGCAATGCATAAGGGTTTTTTAGTTTCTTTTGCATTATAAGGGTTTTTTTAGTTTCTTTCTAAAGAGATACTTGAAGAAACTTTTTCTCATTAGTATATTTTCTCTATTTTGGGATATCAACCTGTGACACAAATAATGAAAATAATTCAATTCAAAAATGAGAAAATTTATTTGGTCGTTGGGTTGTGTTAAATTTGGGTTCCAATAGAATTGAAAGTTCACACCATTAATCTATTCTATTTTTACTTTCAGAAATACTATACTATTGAAAATACTAATTAGATTTGAAAGCATACCATAAAATGATTGAGCAATTTTATAATTACCATAATTTTTTAGAGAATTCATACAAAATAGTTGTAACCTATGGTTGCAAATTCTATAATAATGAAAATAATCTATTTGTTGAAGGGAAAGAGAATTATTTTTACATCCTTGTACTTTTTTATAATGGAATTGATGACAATATTTGATGCCCCGAGATTAAATTAATCTTAACCATCCACAAATTTGACAACTAATGAATGCTTACTCTTTTCTTCCAAGAATATAATATTTCATTATTCACTAGAACTAGAAAACAAACCTCTCCTTCTGATGACTAATAGGTCCTTTCACTTTGGTTATGCCTTAATATATCCATTAAAAAATCATAGGGCATTTTGCCAATCATAGGACATTTTGAACTTTATCATTTTTAACCATTCCATCCCCTATTAAAATATGTAAAAATAGTAAAGTTGAAATTAAAATTGATTAAAATTGAAAGAACATGAAACATTACCTTGGTAAATGTTATAGATAGGGAAAATTTTAGGGGCTAATATTCTCAAGTAGGCCAATTTTTCATGTTTTTCAAAAAAAAGATTCATTAATTTCCATTTTTCTGAAAAAGCTTCACCCAAATTTTATAGTATAAAACTATTTTACCTTAAAAATCATTAAAATTTTATATACATACTATATAAAATTATTATAAATTTAAATATTTTTACAAATACCACCAAACATTTTATATATGTCATATCATTGACCATTGAATTTCGCTTAAGTTTCTAAACATTCAGATAATTTTCCAGCCTTCAAATTTTCCCCTTTATAAATAAAAACAAATAATAATAAAACAAATTAAAATAAATTAAATTAATAATAAAACTAATAATAAAATTAAAATTAAAATAAGAATAATAAAAAAAATTGAAATAAATTAAATTAATAATAAAACTAATAATAAAATAAAAATAAGAATCATACAAAATGTGTGAAAAAAAAAAATTGTTTGTCATAATTTTTTTAACATAATTTTGTTGTTGAAGGGTAATTTTTTAATCAAGATTTTGTTGGTGAATGGTTCATTTGTTCTTAAAACATCATTTTTGAAGGGAAAAATTTTAAACATAACTTTTCTTTACTTTATGTTTTAGAACATCCAAAAAAAAAATATATCAGGTAAAGAGAAATCCAAATTCCAACACTTTTCACACTTAAAAAAAAGTTAACCCAAAAATATATACACATAAACCAATTTTATTTTCATATATATATTTTCCAGGTATTATATGCTTTTATAACCTCTGGATAACTGATAAGTAATTTTGTTCATGATTTGTGAAAAGTGTGCGTAGAACCATAGACAGATATAAAAGGAACTGTACGAAGGATATACGATTGACTCCAACTACGGAACCAGGAGTAGAGGTATCATTTGAAATCGTTTATAATAAATTTTATATGTTTGGATCATGATATTTCTCATTTTATTTTTATTTTTATATACAAGTATGTAAAAATAGCACGCCTATATTAATTTATTTCGTGAATCATTTTTATACAAAACAGATATGCATTTATTTTAATGATTTACGTAAATATGCAGTTTTAGATCTTTGAATTTTAATGTGTTGGTATGATAGAGGCGGGTTTGCTAATAACATTTTAGTGTCTACAGTGTTGCCGAAATGAAATAGAAAAGCTAAAGCAAGAAATTGACATTTTAAAAGATGCGAATAGGTTCGTATTCAACTGTAATCACTCAACTGTCTTGATTAATATTTTTTATGGTATATATCTGAAAATTTCAAGCTTTTACAATAATGCTAATTATAAAGCTTTTTGATATAATAACAGGAATTTGATGGGAGATAATATTTCAAATTCAAGTATGAGGGAACTTAATGAACTTGAGGTACGTCTCAAAAGGGGAATAAGTTGTCTTCAATTACAGAAGGTGAGAGGAAAATTTCATTTAGTCTCTTATTTTTATAATTTAAATTTCTTTACAGTAATAATACTCCATGCTTTCACTAATTCGGATCCATCCTGTGTAAAATATATTCATTTCTTAATACACAGAATATAGTTTTTTTGGAAGAAAGTGAAGCCTTAAAAAAAATGGTACGATACATCTTAAACCTAATATTCGTATGTCCTCCGTGAATTATTTTAATACATCTTAAACCTACTATTCGTGTGCCTTCCGTGAATTATTTTAATTTTTTTTTTTTAATTTTATGATCAGGAATTGAGTTGGAAAATATTATTAATCTAAATTATGAAAATAATGTTGTTTTAATGCGGTGAAAAGTTTTCTAAAACCTCTCACATTTTTTGACATGCAGGAAAAAATGCTAATGGTTGAGAATCAATTCCTTCAAACCAAGGTATATTCTTAAATAATTTAAATAATTAGTTTAGTCTATACCTTACGCTAATTGTTCTATTGCTAAACTCTCTTGTTTAATGTTTACTAAAATCTCTGGTTTAATGTTTAGATACGAAGACACCAAAATGTAATTAGAGAAAATACATCCCATTTGGACGAGGAAGCACATCCTGAATGCCATACGAAAGATTTCCTTCAAGGATTTCACAACGTGAATTCCAAAACAGAACTCAAAAATCCGTGATCTTCGAGGATACCAACATTGTCTGATTTTGTTGAACGCTTCACATTTCTTTTCATTAATCTTTCTCTAAATGACATCTTAGTTTTTTTTTATTAAATAAATAGATAAGATGATTTTTCTCTGAAAACTGGCCTACAATAGCTTTAGCCCATTGAAACTTTACAAATTAAACAACCTAAATGTATAATTTTAAAAAATATATTATTAGTTAGATTAAGCTATTTTGTATTAATTAACGTTTTGATTATAAGTTTTTATTTATTGTAATTTTTTTACACAAAAAAATATATTATCCGCTTTTTTAATTATTGAATTTCATTTATTTACATTAGTATTGATAGATATATTTGAGGTTGTCTTTCATAATTGGAAGTAAGACTCCTATTCTTTTATCTTTAGCAAAGTTTCCTAGTTTTTAAGGATGAACTGATTACTTTTAAAGCCGGAAAAAACCTAGATTTTGAATAAATTTTTGTTAATAATTTTTTTTCTTAAATTAAAAGAATAAAAAGACATTTGGTTTATCACAATTATATTTAATATAATAATATCTAACTAAACTAATTTTAATAGATAACATATATTTAAAATAAGTCAAAATATCTTAATAATTATGTATAGCTCAAGTGGGTGTATTCCCTCTTTGAGGTGAAGATCATTTCTATGATGGGTAGGTTATGTGTTCAAAAATTTATAGGAAAAAATCCCTCCATGTTAAGGGCTATTGTGGCCTAGGCCAAGTGTAGTCATCAAGTTATTTTGATAACATAGATGTCCGTAGCCAAAGATTAAGTGTGAAATCATCTAAGGACTCATACAACTTATCAAACAAAAAAAAACTATGTATTAGCTATTAATATATATCTTTTAATATTATAAATCACTATATTTTATAATTATTAATTAAATAATTTATAACTAGAAGAAATATATAATATAATTAGTAAAATATTTTCTATCATTACTATTATAGACATATTATAATATCCTATGAGAGTCTCAAGGGTTAGTTGAATTGGTTGAGTCCCCATCGTTAAAGCACCTTTGTTTTTGAGACGTCATATTTTTAATTATCTCGTCACTCTTCTGGTCAAGCTCTGTGGTTGAGCGAGAACACTTTGGGTGGATCTTCCTGGTACAAATATTTTGTGGACATAGTAGTCACTCGTCTCACAACTCGGTGATATAAGTGGAGGAAGTATAGTTATTATTAATAAAAATATACTTATTATCAATAATTATATTATAAGGGGTGGAAGGAGGGGGGGGGGGGGAATTCTGTACAACCCTCAAGGAAACTTAGATAAGATCTATGCATGAAGATTGGGTCAAAAGAAAAATAGCTATGAACAAATGCCCTCATTGATGTAAAGAGTTATAATAGCTAAAAAATCATAGGTAACAAACATCATATTCTTAGGGGACTCACTCATCATTATCCAGCACTTATGCAAAGGAACATTATTAAAAATAAGAAGGATCTTGGAAAACATTCCAAAAAAAAAGTACTTCCAGATCCTTAGAAGTCAAAATGATGAAGCTTCCACATGTGCCAATAAATTGTATCAGCTTTAGGCTGGCAAATGAGAGCTGAATGGGGAGTTCGGATGGTGGAATATCCATAACCCTATTTATTTGACCAATTTTAAAGAACAAAACCATGGTAACTACTAGTATAAAGGAAAGGGAAATATTATAAGGTCAAGGATAAATAAAATTCCTCGGTGGGGAAATGCCAAGGGGTTCAATGCTAAAATGGAAGTTGGGGCTCAATGGATGTCATGACACCCCATATAAATTCAAAGCATGCAAGCGATACTTTACATCATCCTCATAGAAAGCACACAAGATGAGGGATAGTGATGTCTAGTTTGAAGCCTCCCTCACATGGTGATGATAAAATGTATAGTGAGGGTCCTTATGAATAGTTATGATCCATGCCAGTGGAACATATGTGGGATTAGGAGTAAGAAATTTAAAATGCTCAAACTTCCTCCTCGCATCCTAAAATGCCTTTCCAATTGGAATTCCAATTCGTTTAGAAAAGTAAATCACTCTACTAGCGAATTTCGCAAGTCCTATGCAAGAAATTCACCCAAACTAAGCAACATAATCTATTCATAAGAGTAATAAAACTACAGATTCGTATAGTTGTAGCTACTCCCATAACTAAATTTTTTCAAAATGATGATTACTTTTAAGTTGTTGCACTCTTAGGATAACGTTTATACTCCTATTTTGTGGAGTTGATAACACTCCTATTGTCATGTGTTGATACTCTTGTTGCTTGGAGCTGTTGAAACACTCAAACTGATAGTTGTTGGAATAGGAAAACTATTATTAGATGTGTTATGAAAATGGAATGTAGGTTACAGAATTTTGTTTTCTCTCGATAATGTGAGGAATAAATTAATTTAGTTCAGAATGCAAAGAGGTTAGTAATGTGGGAAATAAATTGCATGAACGAGTAAAAAATGGGGCTTTTTCCCTTTGGTTTCTCACTCTTAGACTTATGGCTTAAGTTTTTGCTACTGGAGAATTTGGAGAGAGTGCTACAAGATGTGGAATGAGTTAGTGAGGGTGTTTTGGTTGTTGTAACCAAATTGTCCCACATTTACCCAAGTTAACTGGTTCACTGAGGTAAACATGTGACAAAGAGTTACCATGATATGATTCAACTCACTAAGTAAAGTTAAGGAAGTGGAACCGACATGACAAGACCACTATGACCTTCCACACATGCTAGAGATCCTCAAGGAGCTAACCAAACCTTCCAGTTGACTAACTCCTGAGGCAACTTACCCTTTTCTGAACTAAAGCCCTAGTCACTCCCTTACCAAGCCCTCCAAGTGACTGAGAGCCTCAAGTCACTCCCATGAGGCTTCCTCAGTGTGACTATAGCCTGTTTCTGCCAGTGTTATGCCAACGACTACGATATTTAAGGCTATTTTCCAGGGCTAGGACACATTCACTGCCTAGAGCTCCATGAAACTTCTAGAACTCATAAAAGACATGAAGACAGTGCTTTTCATAAAAAAAACTTGATCAAGGACTTGACTAGAACCCGACTAGCCATGAAATCTACAGGTCATAACAACAAATCTGAGCATAGGGTTCTCATACATATCTGCAAATCGATAAGAAGCATTAATGCCTTATCACAATAGATACATTATGATCTATTATGTCATATATACAGTGTAGATTCATCAAATAATCGAAACATGATGAGATTCATACATCAACTACATTATAAAACATACTCATAACCCACATATAACCAACAAAAATAACAAAGATATGACAACCATAAAAACCACATATGAACCAACACATAAAATACCACGAAGAAGGAAATCTTAATAATGAATTCATAGGTCGACCAAGTATGGGACTTTCATGAACCACTCGATGATAGATTGGGATAAACCAAATCTCTCTTTCAACCAATTACCCCTATGCCATATTCCAAGCGTGAATGTGGGATCTCATGATAAAAGTCCAACAAAAATGAACTAGGGATTCTAGAGGCCAAACCACCTGAACCCTCAACCAATTATTCCACCCCAAGGTTAGACTTCACTAACCATCACCATATCCATCTCCCCCTATGCTGTCCAGGGATCTCTAGCATTTTTTCCAACAAAGGCTTTAGGACTAGTAACTCAACCCACAACTGTTGTCGAGCTCGAAAGCGTTTGTCCAAAAAAGACTCTAATACTAGTAAATCAACGCACCAAGGGCTCCAAATCGTTCATCTAACAAAGGCTCTAGGACTAAGATCTAAACCTAATATATTACAGGGCTTCCAGACCATTTGTCGAACCAAGGTTCCTGGAACTAATAACTCAACCCATAGCCAAAGGAATATGAGAACCAACAAGAAAGTAAAAGTAAATCCCACAACACCATGGCTATCCAAGAAATGGAGATGCTTGGAAAAATCCACTGTCAATCTAGGCTATCCTCCATGCCAATACCATATCATAACCAAATAAAAACATGCATATGTCATGCATGCCCAAAACTAGCAAAGAAATGATACATGCAACTCAGTATCTGCAAGAAAAAATACATGTAGCTATTCATCCCGATCTCTTCTAGCACTTTCTTTCTTTTCCTTCGCCTTCTTGCTCGAAATCCCAAGTATGCCACACTCCTCCAATAGTGCTCCAAGAAAACTCTAGGTTTCCAAGAGTACGAGAGAGAGAGAGAGTTAATAAAGAGAGCTCCAAAATTGGACTAACAAAAGTCTATCAACTGATCGTCATAAGCATTTTTATTAAAGAGGCCTTTATTTCCTTCAATTTCTATTATTTTCCTTCACTTTCCTCCTCACATGCAACCTATGACTTTTCACCTTCCTTTTCTCTTAATTTCCATTATTTCCGTAAATAAAATACCAACTAATTCCACTTTGTATTTCCAAATCCTTAAGGATTGCCTTTACCAATTTCTATAGCCATTAATTAATCACAAGTGGTCCTCATCACTATGCTTTTTCCCAACATTCATCTTGGAATAAATGTCCCATCACCATGGTCTTATTTTTTCTTTATTAACTTTATCACATGGTTTTTTGACCAGGGAAGTTATATAATCCTCCCCCTTGGCAGAACACCATCGTCGATGTTCAATGACATCTACAACCAACAAGAACGGTGAAAAACAAAACATACTTCTCATGGAACTTTATAAATTAGCTTGATGCAATATTTACAATGATCATCCTATTGAGAAGAATAATAACATGAGAAACATAACCACTATGACATGAAACCCGTACTGCTTATTGGAGCTTTATAACATAGCTCATGGAAATATTTACATCCATATACATATATACATACACGAAAACATCACACTCAAACATATACCAAAAACATTCACTCAACCAACAAATAGAGAAGGATACATAGCTCAGATATGATCTGCCATCTCTCGTTCGTATTTACCACATCTCAAGTGCTTCCACTCCACTTTAACATACTCGATTGCTCGGGTCTAGATCATGAGCGTCTTTCTCTGCAAAATGCACTAAGGTTTAGGTTGGAATTCTCCTTCTAGATCCACCTATAATACACACTAGTCAATCACATGATCAACATCTTTAACATAATTCGTAAACAATGACACATGGAAATCATCATGGAATTTCACTATCGGGGGTAGTGCAAGTCAATAGGGTACTGGTCCAATCCTTTCAATATCTTGAAAGGTCCACAAAACTAAAGTGCCAACATGGCACATGATCCAATCCTCAAGGAACTCTTCTTGGGTTTCAAGTGCAAGTACGCATGTTCCCAAACTGGAAACTCCATAAGTAACCTATTTCGATATGCATAAATTTTATGTCTATCTTGTGGTGCCTTTAGATTCTTCTTGACTACCTATATTTCTAGTTCCATTTCTTCTAGAATGTCCAATCCTCTCAATATCCTATTAACTAGATCACTCCAACTAATGGGAGTATTACAACTCCACCTATAGAGTGATTTAAATGGACTCATTCTTAAAGATTCTTGATACCCATTGTAGCAAGAAAAATTTACCAGTGGAAGGTACTCTTCCCACTTTTGTTGTTGATGGATGGCATACATTATCAAAATGACTTCAAAAATCATGTTGACCCTCTCTGTCTATCCATCTATTAGCGGATGATAAGCTATGGTGAAGGAAAACTATGTACCAAACTTGCGAACAACTCCTTCCAAAATCTCAAATTTAACTTAGCATCCCTTTCTGACATAATCTTCTTCAAAAAACCATGTAACCTCACTACATATTTCATGAATACCTATGCTACATCATTAGCTGAATATGTAGACTTCAGTGGAATGAAGTGTGCCACCTTTGTCAACCTGTCAACCACAACCATATAGAATCATGTTGTTTTGATGTCCTCAGTAAAACTGTAATGAAACCCATGGAAATGACTTCCCATTTCCACTATGGAATCGGAATTGGCTGGAGTAACCCACCTGGATGATTACACTCTACTTTTACCTGTTGACAATCCAACCATCTAGCCATAAACTATGCCACTTCACTCTTCAAATTTGGCCAATAATAGGAATTCTTCACTATTGTCAATGTCTTTTCATATCTCAGGTGACCTAAATATGGCTTAGCACGAAATTCGCTCAAGATAAGGTTCTTGAGCTCGCTTCCATTCAACACATAGATCTTCTCCCTAGATCTAACCAAGACATCTTCTGTGAGATGTTGATCTACATCTTGGTCACCTATACACTGTTGTAGCATGTACATAAGCTCCATGTACTTGTCATCCTATTGTCATGCCTATAATCTTTGATCCTATAAATATGTCCCATAACAACTCATAGATGCTACACGATTTACATGTATCCTCCTACTAAGAGCATCTACAACCTTCTAAATTACCTAGATTTCAAATTCATTTTGTCAAATAGATACCTCAATCAACTGTGACCACTCATCAATACAAACCTCTTGCCTAAAAGATAGTGCCTCCACATCTCAAATGCATGGATGATCACTGCCAACACAAGATCATGTGTCAAATAATTCTACTTGGGTTCATTCAGTTTCCTTGATTCATAGCATACCACCTGTCCTTCCTACATAAGAACTCCACCAAGTCCTATCTTGTACGTTTATGTACTTACCACACATTCTTTGTCTGGATCTGAAATTTTTAACACCAAAGAATTTTTCAACAATTGCTTCAACTTCTTAAAACTTGTTACACATTCCTCTATCTATTTAAACTTCTTACCTTTCCATTGCAACAATGTAATTAGATAAGCAATGCGAGAGAATTTCCTGATGAACCTCCTATAATAACTTCCTAGCCCCATTAAAATTTTTATCTCATCCACATTTCTAGGACATTCCCATTCCATGATAGCCCTTATTGTTGGCATTATGACACAGGTTTGGCACTATGACACAGGTGTTGTCCTTGACGGCAACTCACTAAGATGGAAGATCACATTTCAGGCTCTCAGAATGAAAGAAAAGAGATATACGCAGTTTCCTCTTAACCGGATCGCATATGCACGCAGGATTGCTGATCAAAAGTCGCATATGCGTATACATGCACTTTCATTCACGGAAAAGTGCGTACATGTGGGAAAACTTATTTTTAGGCCATGGTATTTGGTCCTTGGTATTTGGACCTATGGTTTTGGACCATGGTATCTCGTCCAAAGTATTGAACCCAAGTATTGTGCCCCAAGTATTGGTTCTAAGTGGTTTTGGACCATGGTATTGAGTAAGGCCTAAGACTATAAAAGGGGAAGGATATCATTAGGCAAAGGCATTCAACCAAGCATTGAATATGTAATGAAGAGGAAGATCTAGAATACTAGTGATTGGGTTGTGGTGCATAGATGGATCTGAATCAAGGAGGAACCTGAGCGCTAGAAGATGGATAAGTTCTACTGATGGGTCAAGCTCTCAAGGCTTGAAGAGAAGTATCTTTGTGTGATTTTGATCTGTTATATTTGGCACATGAATTGATCTATAAATCTGATAATTTTGGTATAACTGATGTTTGAATAATTGAAAAGGGTAAATTTTCTTTAATAGATCTGTACGGAGGTTCGACATAGCAAAGGCGTGTATGCACACTGGTTAGTTAGTTCAAAATAGAGTATACATAGGTTTTCCTTAATACAACAGCGTATGCATGCAGGTTCTACATATTGAAGTAGCGTACATCTTAGAAAATATGTTTTAGCTAGTTCTGTTTATTACTGTAGTTTTCTATATTCTGGTTACAACATTTAGAGAAGTGATTGCTTGATTCAGTTTTGTTTGGTGCAAAGGAGATTGGTTGATGCAGATACACTTTATGTTTGATTGGTGTTATTGATGGATCTAGTCTGAAAATTTATGAAACGAGGTCCTTGAAGAAAAGAGAAGGTTGTAGCCTTCTGTAGATCAGCACCTATGTACTAGTACATCTGCTAGTACAAGAGCTAAGGGGGTTGTAGCTCCCTTCTAGGAGAAGCTGGAGAATGAGAGAAGGTTGTAGCCTTCTGCAGGTAGAAGCATGTGTACTAGTATAACACTGCACCAATATAGAAATATTGTAAAAATAATTTTCTGATTAAAAGAAGATAGAGATGAATTGCAGCAGGTGGTTTTCACCCACATTAGGTTTCCACCTTATATCTTGTGTTCATGTATACGATGATTTGTTCTGTTTTACTGCACCTCTTTACTGTTCTTGTGGTTAATGAAGTTCTGATGCACTGATTAAAAATCAGAATTTAATGGATTAACTAAATCATAAGTTTAATGAATATATGCTAGTCTCTTTAGACACAGTTGCGTATATACGCAGGTTCCCATATCTGAAGTAGCGTATATATATCTGAGTATGAAAATGAAAAAGTGTTTGAATAATTAATACTGATTCACCACCCCTCTCAGTATTATTTCCAACAATTGCTATCAAAGCAGGTCCTTCAGAAGAAGCTTGATCGCTTAAAGGAAGATCTATCATCATGAGCAACTACGAAAGGAAGGCATCCATTAGGCTACCAATCTTTGATGGGAGAAACTTCGTCTATTGGAAGGTAGAAACCACATCCTATCTTCAATCTCTTGGTGCAGAAGTTGGGGATATCATGGAAGGAGGATAGACATTCCCATTGGCAACTCCTATAGATACCACCAGTAGAAAGCAGTATAAAACAAATGCAAAGGCTGTCAATACTCTATTGGGGAGTCTATCTCAATCAAAATTCGTCAAGGTTATGTAGCTCAAAACCGCCAAAGAAATATGGGACAAGATCATTCTAAGCTATGAAGGAGATGACTAGGTAAAACGTGCAAAACTACAATCTCTTAGAATTCAATATGAAACTCTCAGAATGCACAATGATGAAAGTGTGGCTAATTATTTCTTACATATAAATGGGATTGTTAATCGCATGAAAAATTTCGGTGAAGAGATAAAAGAAGTTACTTTAGTTGAAAAGGTTTTAAGATCTTTGTCTTCTAAGCTTGAATCAAAACTTTCTGTCATAGAAGAAAAGCAGAATGTTCAGAGTATTACCATGTCACAGCTGCACGAAATCCTAATTGCTTTCGAAATGAGAACAGGGGGTCCATCAGACATCAAAGAAGCCGCATGCAAAACTTCAAAAGGAGAATACAATGAATCAAGACATACATCAAAAGGAGAGAAGGAATCAAACTTTGTCAAAAACCTTCAACGGGACTCTGGAAGATTAAGAGGTAGGTTACCTTTCAAATGATTTGATTGTGGAAGAGTCGGTCACTATGTAGCCGAATGTCCTCATGAATATAAGCTTGATAAGGGTAAGGAACCAATTAAATGGAACAGAATATAGAACGTAAGTAAGAAAAGGTATTATACACATGAAGACAATGATGGACTTTCAAATAGTGATGAAGATGAATATGGTAATGATTATATACTTTTGATGGCTTTTGAAGATGATGATTTCTTGGATGCTATAGATGAAGATGAACTCTATGAAGAAATTCCTAAACTTAAAATTTGTTTAGAAGAAAAGAGTATGATTATAGACACTCTGACTTTCCAACTTGCTAAAAGGGAAAAACACAATGAAAAGTTAGAATGTGAAATTGTGAGACTTAGAAAAGATATTGGGAAAACAAATTCTCTTAATCTTAGATTTTCTAAAGGATCTGAAACTTTAGATGAGATTATAAAAGTGTAGCATTCTGCTCTAATCAAGACAGGTCTTGGATATACTGAAGAAGCATCTCAAGCGCAGAAGCCATCCACCTCCAAAAGTTATCTTGAGGTAGCAAGGAGAAGTGAATAGGTTGACAATCATCAGCAAAGGCATAAAGCGGATCACCAGGTAAATCGAGGTCAATCTACTTCAAGGATGAACAGAAGCTACAACCAACCTCAGGTAAATCATTCTCAATTTGCCTCAAGAATGAATGTCAATGGAACCTACAATCACCTGGATGGTAGATTTGATAATCGCAGGAATTTCTTTAATGGCCAATGTTTTTCATGTCATAACTTTGGACACAAAGCTACTCAATGTGTCGCCTACAAGACCATCATGACTTGAGAAGCACGAAATCAAAAGAGTATGACTGGGATCATGAAGAGGACCTACAACAACTTTTCTGCTCTTGAAAATGAAATAGAATGCTCTATTCGTAACAACTTCGGTCATGAAGATTCTGAATGTAGGAGTCAGTTTCAGAAAACATCTCATAAGGAGAAAGCTTCATTGGGTCCCAAAACATGGAGAAAGAAAGAATCATAACCAAAAAGATGTGGTATAACCTTATATGTGGAAGGACAAGAAAATCAATGGTACATCGACAGTGGATGTTCGAAACGTATGACAGGTGATAAAGAAAAACTTCAGTCATGTAGTGCCTTAGAAAAGGAAAGGAAGGTCTCATTTGGAAATGACACCCCTGCACTCATAAAGGGTAAAGGTTCTGTTATTTTGAAAGAAAAGGTCAAATATGGAAATGTTATGTATGTTGATGGCTTAAAGCATAATCTATTGAGTGTGAGTCAAATGTGTGATCAAGGAAATGAGGTAATATTTCGATCAAATGGATGTATTGTTCGTGAGCTTGATATAGGAGAAATAGTGATCAAAGGCATAAGAACTCCAAATAATTTATACATACTCAAGGGAGGACAACAACAATGCTATCTAAGCAAAAATGATGAACATTGGTTATGGCACAGAAGATTGGGGCATCTAAGCTTCCCTCAGATAAGGAAAGCATGCAAATATTAGGCAGTTCATGATCTCCGTGACATCAAAATTCCAGACAATACAACATGTATATCATGTCAGTTGGTAAGCAAACCAGAACTCATTTCCCTGAGAAGGAAGGATTAGCTACTAAGCCACTTGAACTTGACCATACCGATTTATGTGTTCCATCAAGGAAAAAGTCACCTCGAGGAGAAGAATACTTTATATTGTTCATTGATGAATTTTCCAGAATGTGTTGGATAGGACTTCTGAAGCATAAAGACGAAGCTTTCGAAAAGTTCAAAGCATTCAAAGCATTGGTTGAAAATGAATTAGATTGCAGGATCAAATGCCTTAGGTCTGATCGAGGAGGGGAATTTACCTCGGAAGAATTTTTTTACTTTAATGAATAACATGGAATAAGAAGGGAATTCTACACTGCGAGGACTCCTCAACAAAATGGAGTAGTGGAAAGGATGAATAGAATGGTTCAACAAATGGCTCGTGCTATGCTTTATGAGTCTAGAATTCCTGCAATCTTCTGGGGTGAAGCTGCATTTGCAGCTGTTACTATTCTCAACAAAACAAACGTCCGGGTAAATAGCACTCAAACTCCTCATGAAATTTGGTATGGTAAGACTCCTACTGTAAAATATTTCAAAGTCTTTGTAAGCAAATGTTACATCAAAAGGACTGATGAAAAGCTTGGCAAGTTTGAACCTAGAGCAGATGAAGGCATTCCCCTTCGTTACTCTTCCCGAAGTAAAGGATATAAGTGTTACAATAAAAGACTTGGAAAAATTATTGAAAGTATTGATGTAGTGGTTGATGAAGTAGGCAACAATCCAAAGCAGGTAAAATCTGAAGATTTTGAAGATGATGAGGACGATCCTTCAAATCAGACTAATGATGAAGAAGAAACCTATGAGGCACCAGAAGAATAGATAAGGGTAGAAGAAAAGACTCCATCCCGGTACGTCTAGAAGAATCATCGAGAGACTCAAATTTTGGGGCAGAAAGAGGTAGGTGTACAAACAAGAAGAACTATTACAGAAGCTTCAAGCTATCTAGCATTTCTCTCCTCCGTTGAACCATGAAATGTAAGTAAAGCATGCAAAGATGAATGCTGGGTCAAGGCCATGAATGAAGAACTTGAGCAGATTGAAAAGAATAACACTTGGGATTTGGTTCCTAGACCAAATGATAAGAATGTCATAGGGACAAAATGGATATTCAAAAACAAGCTGAATGAAAATGGAGATGTTATTAGAAACAAGGCTAGACTTGTTTGTAGATGGTATGCTCAACAAGAAGGTATAGACTTTGAAGAAACTTTTGCACCGGTTGCTAGACATGAAGCCATAAGAATGTTCCTTGCTCTTTCTAGCTTTCAGAAGTTAAAAGTATATCAAATGGATGTGAAATCTACCTTTTAAAAGGAGAATTAGAAGAAGAAATGTATATTGAGCAACCATATGGATTCATCCTTGGAAATGATCCAAAACTTGTATGCAGACTTAAGAAGGCACTCTATGGTCTTAAACAAGCTAAAAGGGCTTGGTATTATCACCTAGACAAATGCCTCCATCAACAAGGTTTTTCAAAGGGATCAGCAGATAACAATCTATATATAAAAATAGATAATGATAAATTGATAATACTTGTTGTGTATGTTGATGATATCATCTTTGGTAGCAATGAAGAAGCCATGAGTTAAAACTTTGCTTTGGTGATGCAAAAAGAATTTGAAATGTCCCTGCTTGGTGAGCTGACATATTTTCTTGGTTTACAAGTCCAACAAAATATAGATGGTATCTTTCTATTACAAACCAAGTACGTCAAGCAGTTCTTGAAGAAATATGGCATGAAAGATTCGAAACTGGTATGTTCCCCTATGGTAACAGGATGCAACCTCAGCACAAATAATGATTCAATAGCAGTACATCAACCGACCTATAGATCCATGATTGGTAGTCTGCTATATCTGACAGCTACCTAACTAGACATCATCCATGCAGTGGTAATAGTTGGAAGATTCTAGGCAAATCCAAAAGAAGCACACCTTCAGGCGGTTAAAAGGATTTTCAAATATCTTCAACGAACACAAAACTATGGCTTATGGTATCCTAGAGATACAAATCTCACACTTCATGCATATACAGGTGCAGATTGGGCAAGAAGTGTGGATGACAGAAAAGGCACTAATTGTGGTGCATTATTTATGGGTTCCAGATTAGTATCTTGGTTCAGCAAGAAACAAAGTTCAATTTCTTTATCTACAGCTTAAGCGGAATATGTGGTTGCTGCATCTTGCTGTACACAACTCCTTTGGATGATGCAAAATTTGCAAGATCTTTAAATCACTTGTACTCCACCTATCTCCATTTTATGTGATAATACAAGTGAAATTAGTATTTCAAAGAATCCTATCATGCATTCAAAGACCAAGCACATACCTATCAAATATCATTTTCTCTGGGAACAAGTGCTTGAACAAAAGTTCAAATTGGAGTATGTTCCCTCCAAGGAACAAGATGCTGATATACTCACCATACCACTACCCAGGGAGACATTTGAATACCTCAGGCAAAAGCTAGGAGTAGTTGATGCATCATCTTGCTGTTGAAACTTATCTGTTTCAGAGAAAAGTGGTTGTACACGAGTTTCATGAGGAGCATCAGTGTACATACATAAGTTTTTGTGGATACAGTCACGTATATGTTGGTTTGAAAACAAACAGTGGGCCAGGTTCAGGATGAAAAGAGTCTGATATGGGTCTAACAGAGACCATCTGGCACAGGTTTAGGGGGAGCATATATACTTCTAATAATGCATTGTTGGCATTATCTTAGAAGATCTTGGTTCAAGTTTACAATTGTTTTTGGTTTCAGGTGGAACAAGTGCAGAGGAAGAACATGGTTGCTGGTCTGAATGATGATTGACAGATGCTGCTGATGATAGTTGTTGATGACTATCATAGTCTTGTTTTAGATACTTTGTCTCTATGTCATGTATATCTTTTATCATCAAGGTCATGTAACGACCTATTTTGGTTTCCCCACTATGCCTGGGATGTATGATGTAATGATCTTGTTTTATCATGTGTAAACTTTTGGTGTATCCCCACTTGGTTGGGTGGATGAGTCAATATTGGTATATCCCCACTTGGTTGGGAGATGTATGTATGTATGAGTCTTTGGTGATAGGAAGGTCATTTATATTGTATAGAGTCATGTTATTTCTTGTAGAACATCTTTTTGCAGACCTTGCCTACAGTCAGGGGGAGCATGGACAACACATGAGAGAAGAGATTTCAGCATGTATTCAGGGGGAGCATAACCCTTTGTCCTTGATGTCAAAGGAGGAGAATGACTTTGAGTGACTTTGGGTTACCATCAAGTCCAAAGCGGGATATTGTTGGCATTATGGCACATGTTTGGCACTATGACATAGGTGCTGTCTTTGATGGCAACTCACTTAGATGGCACATCACAGTTGAGACTCTCAGAATGAAAGAAAAGAGATATACGTAGGCTGCTCTTAACCAGATTGTGTATGCACGCGGGATTGCCGATCAAAAGTCGCGTATGCGTATGCACGCACTTTCATGCATGGAAAAGCACGTACATGTAGGAAAAATTATTTTTAGTCCATGGTATTTGGTCCTTGGTATTTGGACCTATGGTTTTGGACCACGGTATCTCGTCCAAAGTATTGAACCCAGGTATTATGCCCCAAGTATTGGTTCTAAGTGGTTTTGGACCATGGTATTGAGTAAGGCCTAAGACTATAAAAGGGGAAGTAGATCATTAGGCAAAGGCATTCACTCAAGCATTGAATATCTAATGAAGAGGAAGATCTAGAATACTGGTGATTGGGTTGTGGTGCATAGCTAGATCTGAATCAAGGAGGAACCTGAGCGATAGAAGATGGATAAGTTCTATTGATGGGTCAAGATCTCAAGGCTTGAAGAGAAGTATCTTTGTGTGATTTTGATCTATTATATTTGGCGCATGACTTGATCTATAAATCTGATAATCTGGGTATAACTGATGTTTGAATAATTGAAAAGGGTAAATTGTATTTTATAGATCTGTATGCAGGTTCGACATAGCAAAGGTGTGTATGCACACTGCTTAGGTAATTCAAAACAACATATATGCAGGTTTTCCTTAATACAATAGCATATGGATGCAGGTTCCGCATATTGAAGTAGTGTACATCTCAGAAAATATGTTTTAGCTACTTCTGTTTATTGCTGCAGTGTTCTGGGTTCAGGATTGGTTTTTGGTTACTGTTACTATATTCTGGTTATAGCATTTAGAGAAGTGATTGTTTGATTCAGTTTTGTTTGGTGCAAAGGAGATTTTTTGATGCAGATACACTTGATGTTCGATTGATGTTATTGATGGATCCAGTTTGAAAATTTATGAAACAAGGTCCCTGAAGTAAAGAGAAGGTTGTAGCCTTCTGTAGGTCAGCACCTACGTACTAGTACATCTGCTAGTACAAGAGCTAAGGGGGTTGTAGCTACCTTCCAGGAGAAGCTAGAAAACAAGAGAAGGTTCTAGCCTTCTGCAGGTAGAAGCCTGCTTATTGGTATAAGATTGCACCAGTACAAAAATATTGTAAAAATAAGTTTCTTATTAAAAGAAGATAGAGACGAATTGTAGCAGGTGGTTTTCACCCACATTGGGTTTCCACCTTATATCTTGTGTTCATGTGTGTGATGATCTGTTTTGTTTTACTGCACCTCTTTACTGTTCTTATGGTTAATGAAGTTTTGATGCACTGATTAAAGATCAACATTTAATGGATTAACTGAAGCATAAGTTTACTGGATATACACTAGTTTCTTTAGACACAGTTGAATGTATACGCGGGTTCCCATATCTGAAGTAGCATATATATATTTGAGTATGAAAATGAAAAAGTGTTTGAATTGATAATACTGATTCACCCCCCATCTCAGTATTATTTCCAACACTTATCTTCTCTCGACCCATTGATATCCCTTCCTTGGAAACCACATGCCCTAATCAATGTACCTATTTCTAAAGGAAACTACATTTTCTAATCATTGCATATAAATGATGCTCTCTCAACAATCTCAACATAGATGCTAAGTGCTCGACATGTTCTTCCTCATTCTTAGAATATATCAATATATTAACAATGAATACAATAACAAAACTGTCACGATAAGGAAACAATACACTACTCATCAAGCACATAAAATTAGCTTGAGCATTAGTCAAACCAAATGGAACTACAACAAAATCATAATTTCCATACCTGGTCCAGAAAGCTGTCTTGTAGAGGTCTTCTTCTTTGATGCATACCTGATGATATCTTGATCTCAAGTAAATCTTCGAGAATATTGCTACTCCCTTCAACTGATCGAAAAATTCATCAAAACTTTGCAGCAAATACCTCTTCTTGATGGTCACCTTGTTCATATGTATGTAATCTATGCAAAACCTAAGTGTACCATCCATCTATTTTACAAACAATACGGGTGCACCCTAAGGCGATACAGTTGTCCTAATGTATCCCTTGTCAAGAATTTCCTGTAATTGCAGCTTCAACACAATGAACATCATTGTGCTCATCCTGTATTGTGCCTTAGATGCCGGTGCTACCCATGGTGCCAACTCAATAGAAAAATACACTTCCCTATGAGGTGGGAACCCTCGAATATTTGTGAGAAATGCATCCTGAAATTATTGTAGGATCGGGTACCTTCTCAAGAAATCCGCATCCTCAAATCCATAACTTTGTCACTAGAAATATGCACTATGAATAATCCACACGCTTTCTTGCAATTGCACTTTTCCTGCATAGTTTTCACTATTCTAAATGATGTTTCCTTCTTCTTACCCTGTAAGACTCTTTGTTCCCCATTGTCATCCAGGCACTCAAGAGCCTTGTTATAAAAATCCACCATATTCCTGTGAAGATACAACTAATTCGTACCCAACAACATACTGTATGATCCCAATGACAATATATTCAAATGTACTGACGTAGGCATACCATTCAACTCAAATGCACAAGCTCTTACCCAGTGACCAACTCACTTCTTTGTACCTATACCCAACTGCACTAACTAAGATTCTACATGCACTTCTTTATCCAAACCACACTTTTCCACCAAGTTAGAATTAACATAACTATAACTAGATCTAGGGTTAATCAAATAGAAGAAAATTGATCACAAATCTTACCATCAATCTCAATAATAGATGCTTGGTGATGTACCTTCCTATTATCGAATTTTGAATAGATCTGAGTAATACTCTATCCAACATCCCCCACTATCTATGCCTCTTGAGCACTGTAGATATGTGGTCTACAACCCTAATGTTGTGGATAATCTCTCTTGAAATTTTCTCCTCCATAATTCCAATACCGTAATGGATAACTATCATCACCCTTGTTCTTCTTAGACTGAAATCCATGTCCTCAGTGAGATGCATTGAACTTCTTATGCCTTGTTGCAGTCTTTTGGTTACTTGTATCTTTAGGACTTGTTCACTTCTTGTCCCATTTTCATTTATTATTACCATTACCTTTTAATTCCTTCTTACTCTCAGATCTGCACTTTGATTGCTCATAACAATTCTTTAGCTTCCGGATGGCCTCCTCCAATGATCTAGGCTCATAAAATTCAATCTTTTCCTTGAATGCTACTAGAAACCCACCGATGAATCTCTAAATAATGGGCTTCTCCTCCTTGAGATAAGGAACATATCTCAATGGCTCCAAAAATATGCTAGTTTACTCCTCATCAGTCATAGATCCCATTTTCAGATCATAGAATTCCTTTCCTCTATCGTCACAATATCTCTCTCATAGATATTTCTTTAGAAATAATTTGTCAAACTTATCCCATGTAAAATCCTCGTCATGGATGCCTCTGATTTTATTTACATATTCCCACAAAATGTCTTCTTTTCCTTTAAGATTGAACTTAGCTATTTTGGCATTCATGTTCGTGGAGTAATCATACAACCTGAAGATCTTAATCATCCAAAGAAACCATGCTTCAGCATCCTTTGACTTCTTCATTTCCCAATCAAATGTAAGTGGCTTTTCTTTCTTCAACACATCCAAACAATATCCCATGTCACTCCTCATGTAAGGATGATAACGATGATGATCATGATACCTGTCAGAACCAGAACTAGAATAAAACCTGTGTCCATTGCCTCTCCTATCCAGAGTTTCCAAAAACGTTCCATCTCTAATCATGTCATCATTATCTGACTTGTGTCCACTATGAGATCTACTATGATATTCCATATTTACCCTATCGTTCTATCCATGGATGATCAGAAGTGGTCACTGTCTCTACAATTCTGACAAACTTTGAAGCATTAATGTATTGAATTCTTGTTGTTTCTCTTGTGCCTGCATGGTTGTTTCATTATCTACTTTACAACTCCTTATCTATTCCTTAAAGATTCTCAACGTGTCTGCTATGTTAAAAGAGTACCCAACACCATGTTGCTCATTTGATCCATAGGGACAATCTCGTGAACTGTAGTTTACCGCATTTCTATTCATCTTTGTTCTTCTCTTCGTGCAAGGTATATCATGTCATCTAATCCAAATCATAAATAAACCAACGTACCTCAATATATTTCAGGGAGGATATCTCATCTAAGAGACCACCAGATTAGAAATATACATAGATAAACATAATCAAGTCAACGCATAGTTATTTCTAGAAATATCGATAGAAGTACATTAGATAGCTCATATTGAGAATATTGCTAGTTGTGTTTTTTGTAATTACGAACCATGGACCTACAAAAGCTAATTATTTTCTATGTATATTTCATTATTTTGTTCATGAGGGAGACTCAGCCAATTGGGATCATGTAAATTCAGTGAAAATTTCCTATGATTTTGGGGATTTTAATCTCACAAAAAAGATCTGCATGACTTCACGCCTCATCTACACCATTATCTACTATTATGTTTTCAGTGGTCTACCCAAGGAAGAGCACACCAATTATAACATAGATCTAGTACAACTTAGGTATCAATCAATGTTCCAACAAAATACCTATTTGTACTTTTTATCATGTACATAATAATTTCCTTACAATATATAGAAAAAAATTGTTTTATTCACTCGATAATAGATTTTCTTATGAAGCCATTAATTTTTTTAAAGGGAAGAGAGTTTTCCATTCGCAAGAAGGATTTTCATTCATTTTAATCTTTGGATTTGAAGTGAAGCCATTTTTTTCTTCTAGTTTACGTACGTGATAAGTTATTTCTAACAAAAATCTATTGAGAATGGAGGAATTGTGCCACCCTCTTCGACAAGGACAGGAAAGAATAGCTTACCTCACATCCTATTAGAATTGACCAGTTAAGTATTAAAATAATATTTGATATAGACAAATATTATATTATTTTATATGTGTTTGAATTAAAATATTAGAAGTTTACTAGGGTTTTAACCAGCATGTCATATTTACAACTCATATTAGTTTTATAGGATAATAATGGTTCATTTCATCAAGAAAGGAATATAGAATGAGGAGGCGATAATTAGGTTTTAATTGACACACAACAATAAATTCATGAATATCCCGTTACCTTATAGAGTTCAAATAAAAAGAAAATTTCAGATGAATACAATGCCGCAAGTGATAACTCAAATCCATGACAATCTTATAACAGCACCTCTACATTGGATAAGCTGATTGGGAAACTTCAATGAGTATGTCACTAGAGTTTGATGAGTATGAAACTTTCAATTATGCTCATGTGAATGTTGTACCATATTACTTTTAACACACCTTTTATATAAATCATAGTCCTATGTCAATTTTTATCTATGTAGTTATTTTGTATTTATTTCATTGATTTGAAAGAGGAGTTCCACCTATTTTTAAAAAATGGGATAATATATTTCACTCAAACTTTGTTTGTCATAATTTCACTAGTTCCAACAATCAACACCTTCTATTTCAAATAGAATTCATTCATATTAAGATGATGGAAGAAGATTATTGTAAATATTATTATGTTCTTTGCTACACTCTTGAAATAATTTTGTTGTATGAGTTGATAGTACTATAAAATTCTCATTGATGATTCAGGCAGTTTTGTATCCTTACTTTTAACAAAAAGGTGGACAAAATACATGGAAGATGGTAAATGATGTTTCATCTATATGTGGTCATCCGTAGAAGAAGAAAATCAAGTCATTGAGGGATATATATAAATATAGAGGTAGATGTTAATCTTTAGTCAAAACTACAATGAAATTGAAAGGTAGTGGAACATGGAATTAGATGAAATATTGTTGATAAAAGTAAGGGATGCGATTATGCCCCTTCCATAAGCACAAAATCATTCATGAATTAAGTAGGTGAAGTTTAAGTGGCACGGACAGGTAAACTTTTGGATCATGTTATAACTTTGATCAAATTGGGTATTTAATTTCATATGGATCCTCAGAAGGAGTTTTTCTCTAAATATCAGAAGGGGAACTGAGGTGAATTTCCCTTCAAAAATGAATCGATAGCCCAAACCATAATTCGTGGATGGGTCAAGTTCTTGTTCAAAGATGAAGATATTAGCACTATTATTAGGGATATAAACATTCTAATTTTTTTTTAAAGAATGATATCAATAAGTAATATTAGTGATGTGACCATTCATACAAGTTTTGGAAAGGAAACATAGCAAAGGGTTTAGGAAACAATGGTTTGAAGTTGCGTATATTGGATAAGATCTATTGCAATTTTTCATGAAACATCATTACTGAAATTGTAATGGTTAAATTGTTCACGAGGGTGGAAATGTATAAGACATTACCCTTTTCATCCTTGCAATGTGATTATAAATATGGGTACATATTGGAGGGAGATTCTTTCATTATAGCATGATAAATATATAAACATAAAATTGAAGCAATGTCTAACCTCTCAGCAGGATATGCTTTTTTTTGAACATCATATATATCATAAATAGAACTGGGTATGATTCCCATCTAGTGGCAGAAGAAAAAAATGGGATATATGTGTTGATATATAGCGATGTGTTTGTACCTCTTCCTATTCCGTCATTGGGTGAATCTTAATAATATGTTTCATTCCTATATGATTTCTGGAGCAACATATGCATGCATTTCTTTAAAATTACATATAATATTTTAAATAAATTTAAATAGTTTAAGGATCTTGTATAGAATGATATGGGGAAGAAAATAAATATGTTTAGGACAAAATATGGTTGAGAGTTCTGAAAAACTAAATCCAAGAAACGTTTTTAGAAGAGTAGGATAACAAGGAAAATATTGCTCCATATAGAGCTTAATAGAATGGAAATGCAAAATATTGAACAATATGTTCATGGGGAAGGAAAGAAGTATGTTAGTGCAATAGGTATACCACAAGAATATTTGTCATAGATAATGTATACTAGATGCTACTTGGCAATTTGATTACCTATATGAGTGCTAGCTGACAAAATTGTACATGAGCCATAGACTTATAAAAAATGCTCTCCTTAGCATGATAGAGTTTTTGGTGGCAAATCTTATGTGAATTCTCAAAGAGAAAGTATAATTAAGTTGGATAATAAAGCTAAGATCTATATCTTTACTCATTGTAAATATTGTATGAAAGGTTATAAAATTTGGAACCTATTAGTGAAGAAGATTATTTAATGTTAGGATGTTGTGCTTAGAGAGGTTGAAAAGGTTCCCAAGTAGGATATTTAATCAATGGAAGAAAAATTACATATAATAGAGTTTCAATTAGAGTGTCACGAATAATATTTATAAACATTATACAATAATAAATTTATTCTCGCCTAGATGTTCATTCAAATTTTCTTCTATTTATTACTCTTTATCACCCTAGAATTATTAAGGAGGTAGAAAATTCAAGCTATACTAAACCATGAATTATTTCCATTGTTTAATATGATAAGGTGTTTAGAGTGAACAATGACACCTTAAATCATGTTGGGGATTCACTGATTATAGTTTTTGGTTCTATAAACATCTATTGGTGTAGGGAATGAATAGGAATTGTTCCCCATACTAGCCAGAAGTATAGATTCCTTCCCACTTTCCCAAATTTTCCCAAAGCATTTAACAAGTGATTTAAAGTTTAATATAATGTACATATTTTACATATATACTTAATATCATCTACTTGAGGCTTTATAGGTTAGCTCCAAAAATAAAGGGATTCACGGGGGTGATATGCCCCATCAAATATGGGAGCATGGGAGAATGGGGGACTATTACCATATATGATATTCTTTTTTGTTTTCTATGTACTATTTTTGGTAGTTTCTTCAATCCACTCTAATATACTCATGGTTAAATTCTTTATATTGTAATTTAGTATGAGTTACTAGACTAGGGTTGTGGGTATTGCACAAAACTCAAAAATTTGTATTGTTAATTGTTGAGATATCACAATAAGATAGAGAGAGATGCACCTCCAACATTAGTTCATTTAGACACTTATAATCATACAAGGTAAGTAGTTATGTAATGTGTTCTTAACAATGTGATTACTATGTATTAGACCACATTGTTATCCATATTCTTGAAGTGGTTTATCAAATCATTTATTTGTCCAAAACCTCCTCCTATTCCACTTTTAGTTTCAAATATTTTTTACTTATTGGTATAATCTCTAAATATGGACTTCAATGGTTATGCATTATATTAAGGATAATTTGTTCTATATTACAGTTTTACATCATTTCTCTTCCCCCTTATTTTCCTTCTCAAAATCATCTAGTTTTTAAAAAACTTCAATTTTGATATCTCATGATCTCCATGGTACACTCTGAGATGCCTTTGATCGCTCACCTCTTTATGTTGCAAATTTCTACATTTTCTAGGATCCATCTAAACCATCCTAACTTAAATTTTGTCCTCTAGCATTGCTTTTGAAGTGGGGTGCTCCTCTTGAATTTAAGGGTCATTTTTAGAAAAATGCCCATAACAAGATAGACATTTCATAGGAAATGAAGGAAATCTCTCCTCATCTAGTTTTAGTTGTGGCTCCACCCACATATATTTATTTCTAGTATATTAGGAGATCTTTTTCTATATATTTTTTTTTGAAATGTGAAACCAAAATGAAAGAATAACTGCAATTTTCCTATTCATTAAAGATGGTTCTAATATATATACAATATTTTGACCAATGGATTCATGTTCTAAGGTTTCTTCACCTTCTACTAAATATCCACATTCCACACAATAACCTTAATATAGTAAGGGTCTCACATCCCCCGCTTAATCCAAAGGGTTGTATATGAGTCCAATAAGAGAGCTAAAGTGCAAAAAGGCATGGAAAACAATGGCTAGATGTGCTCTTTGAAATGGTTGTTTAAGAAAGAAAAAAATATAAATGAGGTAGACGAACTCAAGGTGTCTAGCAGTCGTAGTTTAAGTTTGACCACAAACTCTAGAACTAAAGCTCGAAGTAATTCCCATAACAAATTCAAATCTAGCTAGAAGTTGAAGTATTTTAATAGTGGAAGTGCTCTCTAATGATGGTTTAAAGATAACCGCAAACTTATGTAGAACAAATTGAAGTCTTTTGTTGATGGTAGTTTAAGGTAGGCCACCAACCAAAAAGCATGCTCATGGAGCATGAATCTATCTATGGACACAACTCTAAATTTGTCTATGACTAACTCCAGCTCTAGGCTCTCACAGCTAGCTTTGGTTCAGGTTATAGCTTGTGCCCTCTTAATCAATATTTAAACTTGGTAATTGACCATCCATTTCCTTCTATTACATATAAGGTGAGAGGATGAATATATATTCTAGTGTAAGACATGCCCATACTCGAGAAAAAATTATGTGGTTTGATGAGTATATCTTCGTGGTTATTGAAGACCATTGGGAAGAAGCAATCCATCAAGAGTGAATCGTTGTTCTTGCAAGAGTTTTGTTTCTAGAACATTTGTTTGAATGATGAGTGCATTTAATACAATTCTCATAAGGATGAAGATAAAATCATTAATCCTTCACATTGTTAACTAGATTACAATGTTTGCATATCCAAATATAGCGTGGTTGTTGAAGAGTAGAGAATGAAGATGAATCGTCTTGAACAAACAAAATACTATGAAAATGGATGGGCTTGGAATAATTCGGAATATGAAAGGAAACATCCATGTCATATGCAATATTTGTTATATTCATATTGTTAACATCTTATTTCGAAGGTTAAAAGATGGACATGGGAAATGCATGTTGATCCTTCCCATATTTATTAAAAAATGCTCCTGAAAGACTTCATTATGCTAATAAATTTATAATTACTTATGATAGTCAACTTTATTATAAAAAAAGGAATTGTTCTTAACAAGAACCTCTTCATAATGATGACTTTTCTATTGTAACTGATCATGTTGTTGTTGAGATTTGAGTTTCAAAAAGTTTATCTTTCCGTGTGCATTTTGCAAATAGGTTTGAATATCAAAGAGTTTCCTGGCTAATTATGACTGTATCATGAACACTAGAGAGTATTAGAGTGTTCAATAACTCTAATACATTATTAATTCAAGTAATTTTACAATAATTAAAGCTTTAAAAATTAAGGGTGTCAATTTCAACCAAAAAATTTCCAACTTACAATGTAAATTCACAAGTAAAACATGAATAGTAGTCTCTATAATATTAAAAATGTTGAAAAAGAATAAAAAGAGAGAAAGGGAAAGCCTTCAATGTGAGAATGAGCACTGGATCTTAGCTACTATTCAAGTGTATTCAAATACATTCAATACACAAAAGGCAACTTCTCTAGCTAGCGTCTCTATGATACCTCATATATACTGCATGTTGACAACAAATCCATCAAACCTCTAGCCAAAAGTAATGTCTAGCTTGCACCAAAAGAAATTGTCAAAACTTTTTAGAAGACCAATGAAAAGCTAATGCATACGAAAAAATTTCATGCAACAATTATGGCTCATTAGCTTCTCTACAATGCATTACACCTCATGGCACCACGGTAATATGCTCTACTCCACATGTACACTTGGGAACATAGTTATTGTAAGTATCCCAGCCGCATCTCGAAGAATATTTTTTGAGAAATATGATGATGGACCACAGTTCTTTGAATTTACTGACCAAGAAAAGTTTCTCGTTTCTCTGAATTTATGGACCAAGATATATTTCTCGTTTCTATTGATATCATATTCAATTGGAAGATGCTGACATTTTTTCGAATGTTTCTCACGAGCTGCTTGAGTGGATCCAATCAAAATCATCGAATAAAATGCTTCTTCCTCTGGATTTGGAGACTTGCCTATCGTGAAGCAATGCCCAGCGATTGATTTCTAGGAACAATTGCACTTCATAATATAAATGTGTGTTTATACTATATTGTGCGTTTCATAGTAAACATAAACAATGTCGTGGAGTAAAATTCCTATGAGTATGCGTTTACACATTATTAATAGGATGGAGAGTGACCATGACACTAGAACCCTCAACATTAACTTCGCCCACTTGAATTGCCATTGAGATGTTGAGCTTATCTTCAAGACAGAAATCGCCCCAGCTAATTGATGCAGAGATAGACGACTGTCATTGCAGAGATAGACGACTGTCATTGATATTATTTTGGAAAAGAAATGGCATGGTCATGTAGGAGCAAAGTGTTTATATTTATTCTCAGCATGATCCTATCAAATACCTCGAAGCCTTCCAAATTGGAACACCTCAAGTCACAATTTTATTTTGTACCGTTGGATATGCCTATACCGAGATTGATACATTAATTAGACTGGAAGGAATAATGATATTGAGATTGTTGAAGATCTGTGGTGACCATAGAAAAGATAAAACCAGAATCACCCGTCAATCTAAAAACTTAAGCCTCATGCCGTGCTAAACTTCAAAATTCACTTCGTGTAACTCCACGGCATAAAACAATTATTTACGTTGCGGTACGTTAAAGAGAAGAAATAAATAGAATTTAATTGATAATATATATTTTTTAAAAATCATAATATTTTAATAACTACGTATTAGTTATTTTTAATTGTATTTATCTTCGTTTGTTAAGAGGAAAGATGAGAATCTTCTTTGAAGTTCAATTTACACAAGTGATATGATGAATTTTGATATAATAGATGAAATATGTATATTTCACAAATCTCATAAAATTATATAATAACTACTAAATATATTATAATTTCCAAATTTAAGAGAAAGTTATGAATTATGTATTAACTATTATTGTTATTAGTAATATTAAAAATATTATCATTTCCAAAATTAAGAAAAAAAAATTGAGTGATAAAAAGTTAGGGGAAAAATAAAATTATGATATTGTAAGGGAGTAACCAACCCTAATCTTGGAAAGCAGAATTTTTAATGAGTGCCAATTATTGTTAGTAAGAACATGAGCCTTGCTCATAAAAAAATTGTTTCTCATGAGAGGAAAAAGCCAACAAGGCATGTGAAGAAAGAATTTGTCACCTATTCCATAATAAAAGGGTCACATGTGTCATATTAAGAGGGTTAAAGATGAAAAGAAATTTCTCTTAGATTTCTTAGATTCTAGTCAAATTTGTGTTAATTTTCAGAATATATGTTACACTAGTAACCTTCTTGGCATATTAAGGTATGGTAATCTCGTAATTTTTTATCAATTTCTTACTTCTTAAAGTTTGATAGAGGATATATGTCTTACTGGACATTCATCATCATCATCGTCATCACCACCGCTAACTAATATTAAGATGTAAAAAATCACTATAAATTATAGTTAGTAATTCTAATATTATTGATGAAATAATTTATAATTTGATAAATATATAATATAATTAGTAAAATATATAATTATCATTAGTATTATATACTATCTCTCACACTATCAACCTACCTGACATATTAAGGTAGCAAAACTATGGTGATGTGAGAAAACTTCATCCATTGCTTTAATATGTTAAAGAATTTTGATTGTTTGTTACCTTTTTAAAGTTACATAGTTCATATTCATCTTAAGTCATCATAATATTAACTAAATAATATTGTAATGCAAAATTCACTATATATGATAATTATCTATTTTAATATTATTAATTGACTAACTTGTAATTAGGGAAATATATTTATATTAAATTATATGTGAAAAAAACTGAAAGTAAAATTATTATTATTAATATTATATAAAAACAAATGTTATAATATTTTTATAATTATATATTTTTATTTAGTATAATGTTATAATATTTTTATAATTATATATTATTTTAGATAATAAAAATATAGATTAATTAAAATATAATTATATTTAAATATTAAACATATATTATAATAGATGTGATATAATATTAATAGTTATATATATTATATAATTAATTAATGAAATAATATTGACTATATAATATAATAGGTTTATGGGATTTGGATTGAATATGAATGGGTGTATTATTAAGATAATTTTTTAGAATAGTTACCAGGTCAAATTTCTTGCATTTTAGGGGAAACATAATACACAATATAGAACATAATATAACACTAATATATAATATTTACTTAGTGTAACTAGCATATAAAATGGTTATTTTATGAGCACTTTTCTTGATCAATTTTCCTGAGATCTCCTAAATATTTTTTGGAATTATAATTTTAAGTTGATTAATTTGTAAATTTTTAATACCTCAAGAATTTTTAGGGTGATGAATCCATTTATGTATTTAAAAGTGCATTTTAAATAACATGAAATCACAATCTCACTATAAATTGCGCTATCTTAATTAAAATGTTCGTAAGTGAAAATGTGAATTTGGGTTACATTTTTTGGTGTTTTTTTAGAAAAAAAATATCATTTTTAGAAGTTATTCAACTTTCGGCAAGCCAAAGCAATTCTTTTGTTTAGGATTTCATTTTAGAATATATAAAAAACTGGTCAGAAATCTTATTAGCTTTCTATTACTTATTTTTTGGAATTTTTTAACTCATATTTCATATGTCAACTTAGCAATTGTTTCATTGTGTGTTCTTTAAAAATCAATGGATTCAAAGCACCTCATGTTTTTGAGCACTACTGTGTTCTTTGTTAACTTGGTATTTTTGAAAAAAAAAATTGTTCCAACAATCTAGATAGACTCTACTTCAATATCATTATATTTATGAAACAAACTCATGCACATCATAATTATAAGAATCTTTTGAATTGAACCAATATGAAAAAACTATAGATTTTGAAGATGTTTAGCTGAGCATTAAATTTCTCAACATTTTATTTATAAACAAAAAATATAAAAACTACTCATTACAGAAGATGGGCCAATGTAATGAACCATAAATTTTTCATATTTTTTTATAGTGTATTTTGGAAGATACAGATCTTTGATACCACTTAGTCATAATGACCTTAAAAAAGATTGCATACAATTTTTTATAAAATTAATTAAAATTAGCAAATTTCTATGAAATTCCATAAAATTTATGTGCACTAAAAGTAGATTCAATTATGAAAATAATGGTATTGGTTATGACAGTAAGTTCACCGAATTTGATGGCGTTTAAGCATTTTGAAGTTGGAAAAAGGTGACCAAAGTTGAGTTGTTTGGCCAAATTGTTTTTAAAAGTTTGGCCAAAACATGTCACTATTTTCTATAGGCCGCAAAAATGAAACGATGCGACCCTCCAAAAAAAACGTTTCCCTCTAACAATATAAATAAATGGAGCCTAAACATTATTTTCACACTCTTTAATCATTTAGAATGAACTTTTAAGCTAGATCTTCTGGGCTTAATTTTTTGGAGGAAATTGTTTGGACTTAATTTTTAAGGTAAGCCTTTTGGGTTGGAATTTTTAAGTGAGATTTTTTAGCTTAATTTTTTAAGTAAGTCTTTTGGATTGAACTTTTTAAGTGATATTTTTTAGCTTAATTTCTAAAGTAAGTCTTTTGGGTTGACTTTTTAAATTGATAATTTTTGAGGTTAAGTTTTAAAGTAAGTCTTTTGGTCTGAATATTTAAAGTAACTTTTTTGTGCTGAATTTTTAAAATGAGATTTTTTGAAAGTAAATTTTTTTTGGCTGAATTTTTAAAGTGAGGTTTTTTTAGAGTAACTTTTTTGTGCTAAATTTTTAAGGTGAACTTTTTGGTGTAAATTTTGAAAGTGAGTTTTTCTTGTAGGATTTTGAAATTGACTTTATTGGGTTGGATTTTAAAAATCTACATAGACTGAATTATCATGGGAAATCAAAGAAGTTGTAAGAGAAAATATGATCAAGGGAGAGACATTGAGCTGGTAGAGAATACAGGAGAAACAATTAAAAAATAAAGAAGGAAGAGTGCACAAATATTGTAAGAAAAATCAATCTCAACTAGAAGTTGAAGTATGTATGTAAATGTAAATATTATAAATGATATTTAAAATTTAACTAGTGTATTGAGAAATCTAATTTTTATTTGATGAACTAATTTGAAAAATATTTTGCAATTTAAATAAAGAGAGATATCCCTCGTAATATTGATGAGGAGATTGAAAATGTTGAAAAGCAAAGCGAAAAAGATAATGAACCAATGATTGATGATGTTGTCGAAAATGGAAAGAGAAGCAAATGAATAAGTTGAATCACAATCAAGTATATATATATATATATATATATATATATATATATATATATATATATATATATATATATATATATATATATATATATATATATATATATATATATATATATGAAATCAATATCGATGATGTGATGTTAGAAAATGTTGACACTGACATATATGGAGATAAAAAAGGTGACCATGTTAAACGATACCATGTTAAGGTTATTATTGAGAATCTCTTGAAAGATGAAAGTGTTACATATCAAGCTAAAATTTTGAGAGGTCTCCTAACATCAAAGAAATTAAAATATGCTACACCTCTATTGGGTATTCAAAAATCAACGAAAGATAAAAAGATGAAGGAAAATATGAATCAAAATATAAATAGTGCTCTAAAACAAATTGGAAGATCTAGAAAGAAAGATGATGTAGACACACATAGAGAAATACAAATGGCAGTGGTTTCATAAATTACTAAAGAAAATAGTTTCGTAAACTCTATGGAAAAAATATTAGGGACCTCACAAAAAACATTGCACAAACATAGGAAATTTCAATTGCAAATAGTTGTAAATGATGAGCTCACTTCTTGGGTAGTTATTTGTAGGCAGTCATAAAAAGAGACTTGGAGAATATGTTAAAAAAATAGTATATGAATATTGGATGAAAAATTCACGTGCTTCACCAAAAGCAAGGGATGTTATGTGATGAAGAATAACATGAAATTAGTATGAATAACATGCAAAACATATCTTGGACACCAGTTAGATAGAGTTTTTCAATAATTTCATAGAAAAGAATCGTGGAATTAATGTCTCAATTAGTAGTTTTGTGCAAAAAAAATAATGGTATCTTAAACCTATCACTATATGCGACACTTGTTGTTGTAGTTATCCTGTGGAATTTCAATTATATTATGATACATTCCTTAATTTTTGTAAAATGTTGTGGAAAAATTCACGTCCTCCTTCCACTATCCCTATTTTCATATCCGAAATTCTATGTGAAAGAGAAAGTCATGAATTATTTTACCAAAAGAAATGTGTTGGTGGTAAAAATTGTGATCATCGTGGAAATTTGACATTATTTCACAATAAATATTCTATTGATATAAATGATCAATTATTATCTAACCTAAAAGTGAAATGGAAGAGAGGTCAATATATCCATACATCAATTAGTTCAAATAATAGTACAAGTGCTAAAATGATTGACTTACAACAAGAAGAAATTCATGTGATAGAGTTTTTGAAGAAATTTGAGACATACATTTATAAGCACACCAAGCATTCACATAGAGATTGATGGCAGGGGCCATAATTCAAAAAATCCCATGAAACTTTCTCCACCGAGTACCATTTTTTCAAGAGTTGATTTTGCAAAGAATTACACTTTTGTTGCACAAAATGAAATACAGAATGAATATTATCATTCTAACCAAGTCTCTATGCTTTCCCATATTATATATAAACACACTGAACAAAATGTTGATGATATAGAAGTCACTAGTGAGAATCCAAATGTTATTAAAGAATATCACTTTTATATGAATGATGATCATACACATGATACACATTTTATACAACATTGTTTTTGTTAGGTCCCTATACTACTAGTGTAAACCCTTATTGTTCTTAGTGTAATCCCCTTATTCTATTGTTGTGCCCATGTAGTTCCCATATTGTTATTATTGTGCCCCATAGAAGCCCACTATTGTTATTATTATGCCCTTACATTATTATTGTTATGTTGGCTCTGATTATATTATGACCCCTTAGACTCCTATATAGAAAGGAGGTCTTGTCGTTTGTATCATCTAAGAATTGTTTATTTGTGTAATGTAAAGAAGGTCGCCCCCTCGAAGAGGCTTATTTCTAAGGCGTTGATCTATATTTTCTATCTTTTTTGTGAGTTGGTTTCATAACATTTGGTATCAAAGCTTTGGATTCTAGGGTTTCGCTACTCCAAACAGGCTATCATGGCATTTTCTCTATAACTTTTTCGCTGCGAAGTTTCAAAGGCTAAACAAAAACCCATTTGAGAAAAAAGCGGTTTGCACGTCGGGTCGAATTTTAGATCTTGTCTCGCTATATTTTCGCAGATATGACTTGAGTAAGTTAGGGTTTATGTAGGCTCCTGAATTACATCCGAAACTGGTTACCTGGGGAAAATTGTCATAACTATCTCTTTGAGAATAAGATTGAAATTTCGTAAGAAGTTATAGAAAGAGGATGGATTGTAGTTTTTTGTATATATTTTTTAGATCCGAAGGTCAAAACAGTGACACATAGCACTTAATACAAATTCACTCTTCTTAAAAGGTATATAATCAGGTCATCTTGGGAGATTGTGCATAACTCTTTCTTGGAGAATCCAATTTTGATCAGACTGGTGGCATTGGAAAGAGGACGTAGAGGGCTACTACAGATCATGATTTGAGAACTAGAAGATCCGAAATTACATATTTATAGTCATTTCGAGGTCGAGCTCCTAAAATAAAGAAAAGGTGTTATGAGGGAGTATACTACATATGGAGCAATATTTTAATCTACATGAGGTTCAACTATTACAAAAGGTATGTATTGCATCTTCATATTTAGAATTGGATCAATTTTTATGATATAAAGGGCTTTGTTCTCATAAGCCACTTGCTACATGGTCAATTTTCATGGAGGAAATGATAACACATTATGAGGATACAAAAAGAAGTACCTCCTTTAGCTAATTGATAAATCTCAAACAAAAGTGTTCAATGGCAGAGCACATTGAGGACTTTCAAAAATTGAATATAAGGGAAAATGATATTCCAGAGAAGAAAATGGTTGATATCTTCATAGGGACTTTAAAGGATAACATTCAACATGAGGTTCATTTTTGGGAACCTGATTCATTGGAGAAGGCATTCAGGTTGGCAAGAAAAATTGAAAGTGAAGTTATGGAAACAAGGAATCCCACCACTCACGGCTATAATTATGGAAGTTTTTTTTCTCCTAGAATTCCACAACCTACAAGGTTTACAACATACCAATCAAAAGAAAAAAGAGAAAAAGGGCTCTGTTACAATTGTGATAGGAAATACACTAAAGGTCATAAGTGTGCGGAGAAGAAAGTATTTTACATGGATTATGAAGAGGAGGAATAAAAGGTTCAAGAAACATCAAAAGAAAAGGATATACACCAAGAACCCACCCCAAATAAACAAGAAATGAATCCAACCATATCTTGTAAAGCATTGGAAAGAATTACCACTCCTCAAACTCTCAAGATTGAAGGACATATCAAGAAGAAAAAGGTTCAAGAAGTGAAAGATCACATCAAGAAAGAAGAAATGAATCTAACCATATCTTGTAATGCATTGGCCGAAATTACCACTCCTCAAACTATCAATATAGAAGGACATATCAAGAAGAAAAATGTTCAAGAATGGAAAGATCACATTGAGCATCAAGAAATGAATTCGACCTTATCTTGTAATGCATTCGAAGAAATTCCCACTCCTCAAACTATCAAGATAGAAGGACATATCAAGAAGAAAAACGTAATAGTGTTGATTGATTCAGGTAGTACCCATAATTTTAGTCATTGTACGATAGCCAAGGAATTGAATTGCTTCCTATATCTAGCACCAGAGTGTCAACTGATGGTTGCAAGTGGAGGAACCATAAATTGCTCTCGAAAGTGCCATAATATCAAGCTATCCATGAGATAGTATGTATTGAATAGCCCAATTCTTTCCATTCCAATGGGTGGTGTTGATGTTTTACTTGGAGTCCAGTGGCTACAATATTTGGGTACGCTAGCTTTTAATTTTCAACAACTTTTCTTGAAGTATTTTTGGAAAGGAGAGGAAGTTGAATTGAGGGGTATTGAAGGGAAACCAGGAAACATAATCAACTCTAACAGCATGACAAAGCTTCTAAATAAATGACGATGGAGAATAATTACACAATTGTGTTCACTAGAGGATCTCACATCGGAATCATGTATTTCTCCAGATCTCCAAAACATTTGGACAATCATTCCAAGGTCTTTGAGACTCCCAAAGGCCTCCCACCTATTTGTGATCATGATCATGCTATTCATTTGATTCCAGGAAGTGTTCCTCCAAACATCAGGCCTTATAGATATCCATATGCCCAAAGGAGTGGGAACTCATTCAAAAGTTGCAGAAGATCCCAATTCAAAAAATATTGCGAGAACTTGACAAGGAAGGAAAAATCATATTGGAACCTGAAGCAGTCACAGAACTAAGAAATCGACAGCTACAAAATAGATTAATTTCATAGCATCTCATCAAGTGGAAGAACTTATACACTGAAGGTTCCACATTAGAGGACAAGAATTTATAGGGAAGCATCAATAACTACTCAAACGTTGAGGACAACACTTTTTGAAGGAGAGGGGCATGTTAGGTCCCTATACTACTAGTGTAACCCTTTATTGTTACTAGTACAATCCCATTATTATATTTTTGTGCCCATGTAGTCCCCATATTGTTATTATTATGCCCCATAGAAGCCCACTATTGTTATTATTATGCCCTTACATTATTATTGTTATGTAGACTTTGATTATATTATGACCCCCTAGACTCCTATATATAGAAAGGAGGTCTTGTCATTTGTATCATCTAAGAATTGTTCATTTGTGTAATGTAAAGGAGGTTGCCCCCTCGAAGAGGCTTATTTCTAAGGTGTTGGTCTATCTTTTCTATCTTTTTATGAGCTACTTTCATAAAAATTTTGATAAGATTTTTGACTTATTGAAAGGTCATGGAATAAAATTCAATGAACATTGGATATAGTCATATGGATGCGCAGGTCAATTCAAATATTCACGATCTTTGTTTTGGTTATGTCATATTCATAAGAATACCCACTTTAAACATTGTTGGAATTTCTTTGAGATTGATAATCGAAAAGGAGAACATGATGGTGCAAGGGCATGCATAAAATGAGCACTTCGAAGATAGCAAATGGACCACTGTGAAAACAATTTTGTCTTAGCTAGCCAAGTTGTTCAATGGTCCAATGTTGCACTAAGAAATCATACTAACCAATCAAGGTAGGAACGGTGGTATGTACACATATAAAAATTAACTTGTATATAGTTTTAATATATGATCATTTTTATTAATTTTTTAATTTTAAACATTTATAAATTATATAGTTTAAACCTCGTGAGGATGATTATCTTTGATATATAAATTTTATTTTAAATAACATATTTAAATTGTTTGAACTTACTATAGATTTTTTTGCATATAGGAGTAAAAGAAGTAGATAGATCAATTACACATGAAGCTGAAATAGTAAAAGGGATTTGAAAATTGCATTCAATTAAAACAAAGGATTACCGAAAAGTTTTTGCATTTCATAAAAGAAAATATTCTTGTTTTTTTCCTATTTACATAGAGAACACACAATCCAATGATGTTTCTGAAAATAGTATGTATGTAAAACCTTGCCAAGATACAAAACTAAATACAAAGGGAAAAATGTCAGCAGCAAGCTTTGAAGAGATGGAATCAGAGGAGACTATAGTATCATCTAAAGGTGATTGATGGTAATATTTCAATTGATTTCAAATGATATATATATATATATATATATATATATATATATATATATATATATATATATATATATATATATATATATATATATGATGTTTTTAAAATCAATGCGTATAGGTATCTAAATAATAGTTAAAATATAAAGATCTAGAAATAGATAATAAAATCAAGTCAATATTGATATTTAGAAAATTTCATGTTAATTATGATATGAATTTACACTTGTTTTATTGTGTAGGAGATGTTTTTGTTTTATTTGAACCCATTAACAACATATAAAATGTTAAGTATTATTTGATGTGGTGCACTAAATTAGAAATTAAGTTATTGGAAGACTGATGATAACGATTTTTTAGATGAAAGATGGTCTATTATAATGAAAGGTTATTTTTTCCAAGAAGCTCACCAAAGTGAGAGTAATTTTTACTTTCAAGACTATCAAGCCGATGTCATAAGTTTCCAATATAGTCACTTGGTGTGTGCAGTTCACATAAAGTTAATAGAAGTTCAATAAAAAAAAAGCAATTGAAAGTTGAAAAATGGAGAATTTCGAAAGTTGACCATGAACGGATTGTTGAAGATGACATTCAATTATAATTTTTTGAAATCAACTTCCCAACAATTGCTTCTACTTGGATTCAACTTTGATAACTTAGAGTTCAAGTACATTGTGAGCATTTCATTTGTGCACTCTTAAGTTGTGCATTCTTAAGAATGTGATGATGTGAAAGAAATAATCATTTGATCTTGTATTGAGTTACAAAGTTATAGGTATATTGCATGTTATGTAGACTTGTATCCAGGATTTACTACTCTCTTAATTTGCGATGCATGATGTGTTATTACTGTTATGTTAATTTATGATTGTGGTTGGCTGAGCCATTTACTAAGAATCATTTACTAACATTATAGCAATGATTGAATGCAAAATGTACCAACTAAATGAAAATTTCATTTCATTTCTACATATTCATGAAACTAAATTATATGTAAAGCATTTAAAAGCATCAAACCATGCGTGCATCATGGAAATTGTCGGTCATGTTTTATAATGTAATTTTATCTAAGTTATGTAAATGTCCATTCAAACAACTTTATATGAAAAGTTAACTATCAAAAAACATCCATAGTAGCCTTTCTCTACATGAATGCAAAATGTACATACCATATTTTATAATGCAATTTTAATTTATCATCGTTTTAAATATTTACATCAAATTATAAGATTCATTCAAACACAAAATGCAGATCTCACATTTTTAATTTACAGTTTTAATAGATTCATTTTAAATAAATTGACAAAACAACTTAAAATTAAAACCTAAGAATCATCTACTAACATCATAGGAATGATTGAATGCAAAATGTACCAACTAAATTCAAATATGTAAAACATTTAAAATCATCAAACCATGCATGCATCATGCAAATTGTGGGCCATGTTTTATATTGCAATTTTATCTAACTTATGTAAATGTGCATTCAAACAAGTTTTTTTAAATTTAACTATCAATTGATATCCATAGTAGCCTTACTATACATGAACACAACATTTACATACCATATTTTATAATACAATTTTAAGTTATCATGGTTTTAGACATCTGCATCGAATTATAAGATTCATTAAAATGTAAAATGTATACCTGACATTTTATAATTTTAAATTTTAATAGATTCATTTTAAATAATTCAAGAAAAAATAACTTTACACAAAACCTAATAATCATATACTGAAATTATAGGAATGATTGAATGCAAAATGTACCAAGTAAATGAAAATTTACTTTCATTGCTACATATTGATGAACCTAAATATGTAGAACCAAGTTTTAAACATCAAACCATACATCATACAAATTGTACCATGCAAAATGTACATAAAATACAAAATTAGCATGTATTAAATCATAATAAAGAGTGTAATATTTAAAATATGTCGAAAGTTTTAAAATATATAATAAAAAAATTTCAAATAATAAGATGCATAAATTCATAATTGATGCAGGGCTCCCCCGTGTATACCCACAGTATGCATATAACTATGCATATATATATTTGCCCTAGGAATTTTAGACTCTCTACCGAGTAAAATCTATAATTTATCAATGATTATGACCCTCTTTATTAAACTCTTATGTGGAATTATTTCATTACAATAGCCCAGTCTTTCCCTTTATTCAAATCCTTCTATCGGGACTTTATAACTCAACCCTTATAAACCTTACGCAATCCTTAAGATTGCATATATACCAACCCCCACTTTATAACTATGGTAATGTTGGACTTAACACATGGAAGCCACATATTGCGTGTATTTCATTATAAACCCTTTATAAGGGAAATACACATAAACATACATTTTCCTCTTAAATACGGTCTGTTGACATATTTTGAGATTTACCTTTATCGCTATCGCTAATCACAATATCCGCGGGTCTCTGTTATGAAACCAGCTCAAGAAAAGATAGAAAAGATAGATCAACGCCTTAGAATTCAGCCTCTTCGAGGGGGCAACCTCCTTTACATTACATAAATGAATAATTCTTGGATGATACAAATGAAAAGTCCTCCTTTCTATATATAGGAGTCTAAGGGGTCATAACATAATCAGAGCCGACATAGCAATAATAATGTAAGGGCACAATAATAACAATAGTGGGCTTCTATGGGGTACATTAGTAACAATATGGGCACTACATGGGTACATCAATATAATAAGTGGGTTTTACTAATAACAATAAGGGGTTACACTAGTAGTATACGGGCCTAACATGCCCCTCTCCTTCAAAAAGCGTTGTCCTCAACGCATGAGTAGTTCTTGATGATTCTGTATAAAATTCTTGTCCTCCCATGTGGAATCTTCAGCGGGTAAGTTCTTCCACTTGATGAGATACTCTAAAATTTATTGATTTCGTAGTTGTCGGGTTCTTTTTTCTGTGACTGCTACAGGTTCCAATATGATTTTTCCTTCCTTTTCAATTTCTAGCAATATTGTTTGAATTGGGATCTTTTGCAACTTTTGAATAAGTGGCCATACTTCTTCGTCCTTCTTCCATGCATCCCTTGCTTCGTTTATCCAATCTAGTTGGATAATAGAAATAGCACAAAACAATGCTTCCACATCCTCATGCTTGAAGAGTCTTCCCATTCGGTAAGGTCGCCATTTTCTAAGTGCATGTAGTATTGCCAACATTTCCTTCTCATAAATAGCTTGCTTGAGATGTAGCAGTAAAAATACCCAATCACCTACATGAAAACATTTTTCACTATGATGTTGATCTACTTGTTGTTTCGTTTGATTTTGCACCAAAGTGGCGTTATCCTTTAAAAGTTGGAGAACTTGTTGTTGATGCTCGATCTGATCTTTCTCTGCTTGAACCTTTTTCTTCTTGATATGTCCTTCTATCTCTAGAGTTTGAGGAGTGGTAATTTCTTCCAATCCTTTACAAGATATGGTCGGATTCATTACTTGATGCTCAATGCGATCTTTCACTTCTTGAACATTTTTCTTCTTGATATTCCCTTCTATCTTGATAGTTTGAGGAGTGGTAATTCCGACCAATGAATTACAAGATATGGTTGGATTCATTTCTTCTTTCTCTATGTGATCTTTCACTTCTTGCACCTTTTTCTTCTTGATATGTCCTTCTATATTGAGAGTTTGAAGAGTGGTAATTCTTGCTAATGCTTTACAAGATATGGTCTGATTCATTTCTTCTTTCTCTGGGGTGGGGTCCTGGTGTATATCTTCTTCTTTTGATGTTTCTTGATCCTTTTCTTCCTCCTCTTCATATTCTATGTAAAATAATTTCTTCTCAACACACGTATGACCTTTAGTGCATTTTCTATCACAATTATAACAAAGCCCTTTTTCTCTTTTTTCTTCCAATTGTTGTGATGTAACCCTTGTAGGTTGTGGAAGGCTAGGAGAAACAACACTTCCATCTTTATAGTTGTGATGGGTATGCTTCCTGGTTTCCATAATTTTTCTTTCCAACATGTCACAAAGCCCTTTTACTCTTTCCAATTGTTGTGGTGTTGCTCTAAAGAAGGTGTTGCTCTTTGTATCCTCATAATGTGCTATCATTTCCTCCGTGAAAATTGATCACGTAACAAGTTTTTTAAGAGAACAAAGCCCGTCATACCATAAAAATTGATCCGGTTCTAAATATGAAGATGCAATACATACCTTTTGTAACAATTGTACACCATTTAGATCAAAATATTGCTCCATCTGAAGTATCCAATTTACCGGATCCTTGCCATCAAACTTCCTCATCTTCCTTTTTCTTGATTTTAGGAGCTCGATCTTGAAACGAATGTAACTCTATACTTTCAGATCTTTAAGTTCTGAAATTGCGAGTTGTAGTAGCCCTCTTTGTCTTCTTTCCAATTCCACCTGTTTGATCCAAATTGGATTCTCCAAGAAAGCGTTATGCACAATCTCCCAAGATGACCTGATTATAGACCTTTCTAGAAGAGTGAAATTGTATGAAGTTCCACGTGTCACTGTTTCGACCTTTGGCTCTAAAATATATCTACAAGAAACTACAGTCCGTCCTCTTTCTATACCTTCTGACGAAATTTCAATCCGATCCCCAGAGAGAAAGTTATGACGATTTTACCTAGGTCACATGTTTTGAATGTAATTCAGGAGTCTGCAAAAGGACCAACTTACTCAAATCATATCTCCGCAAATATCACGTGAAAAGCTCTGAAATTCGGACCCAAGGTTCAGCGCGATGTCTTCTCAAATGGGTTTTTTTTGCAACTTCTGAAACGTCACTTAAAAAACGTTATAGCAAAAATGCCACAATGACCTGTTTGGACTAGCGAAACCCTAGAATCCAAAGCTCTGATACCAAATGTTATGAAACCAGCTCAAGAAAAGATAGAAAGGATAGATCGGCGCCTTAGAATTCAGCCTCTTCGAGGGGGCAACCTCCTTTACATTACATAAATTAACAATTCTTGGATGATACAAATGAAAAGACCTCCTTTCTATATATAGGAGTCTAAGGGGTCATAACATAATCAGATCCGTCATAACAATAATAATGTAAGGGCACAATAATAACAATAGTGGGCTTCTATGGGGTACATTAGTAACAATATGGGCACTACATGGGTACATCAATATAATAAGTGTGTTTTACTAATAAAAATAAGGGGTTACACTAGTAGTATAGGGGCCTAACAGTCTCATTACACATGAACCTTGTCTCCTTCGATATGCGATTAACATAACGGACTTCAAAACATATACAAGCTGCGCCCATATAACCCCTTCGGGTCGACTCACTTCCCATGACATATACTCCCATGCCGATAAAGCACCATTGGATGTTTGCAATGCGATCACTTCGCTGATCGCATCGACATCGTCTGTTGCACTTCTTTACAGCCCAAGGGTTATTCCTTCTCCAAAATGCGATTAAGTTTCCACCGTTGATCCTCTTCTTAGATCTAACGGTCGTCGTTCCATCACTTAATTGCAAGTCACAATCACTAGTTGCTTGGGGTCGGGCTCGTTCACTTAATAAGTCGCGGTGCGATTCAAACTCTTTCATCTCTATGACCTAATCTCAACCATTGATTTGTTAGATCCAATGGTCCCTGTGCACCGATTCTTCATTTCTTTGCTCTTCTGCTTCACTTAGATTTTCCACCATTACTTCAGTTTTTTGTGGTTTTCAGGTTTTCAATGGTTTCAACCTTTCGCTCTCAATTCAATTCCGCTTGAGCTTAATTTCGTGATTTCTTTGGTCACTGTCCTCTTGGCCCGTAATTGATCCTTCAAATGGGTCAAAGATCCACACGATCCTCTGTCTCTTCTCCTCCTCTGTGTATTCGCCTCAATTTTGCCTGCACATATAAACTAAGCAAATCTTTGATTACATCATTCAATAATCGAATCACACACTTACACTCAGGATCGAATTGTCTGTATATAAATATAAAACTAATGATTACATATTGAGACTCTATCTCTCGGGACCGATTATTCTAATTAGTGGCCTTTGCTTCATATTCTGCCCATAGGCTTACAATTCCACTATAACTGGCTGGCTGGTTGGCTGGCTAGCTAACTAACTCCTCCAACCTCTCTCTTTTTTTCTTTTCAATACATTATTAGCAGTTTCTTTATAGTTGAGGAACTGTTCCTCATTTACTTTTCAGTTGCTCAACAGTTTCTTCAAACTATTTCCTAACTAATCCTAATCCTCTCATGTTCTCCTACATTCAATAACATTTACAAATATGTCCCACAATATCTAATTAATTCCTATTCTCATTGAATATCACTGAAACGCCTAAATATTTACATTAATTCAACACTTAGGAAACCAACTTCCCTAAAACACAAGACCCCTTATGTCTACTAATATACAATGATATTTTTGGGCTAAATGCTCATGCATTAGACTCCCAAGGTAGAAAATATTCATGATATCTTGATCATGTGTCTTCATATGTTGTTAGAAAACCTCCAGCATCCCAAACATTAGTTTGCAACCACCCAAATTCTTTGCTCCTTTGTTGTTGTTGCATGTCTACTGTCTCTTGCTTTATCTTCCTCTCCTTGTCAATTAGGTTCATATTCTGACTGATCATCCTTCCTACTATTGTCAACCTCCTCCATATGGACTACTTCATCATTAACTGCCATAACTCTTCAATCTCCATCTCTACCATTTCTTTGGGCTGGTCCATATTCTGCCACTCACTGTTATCTCTTTTTCTCTGCTTTAGGTTGTTGCTATTGTCCATTAACTCTTCAAATTATTGTTGGCTACTTCCATCATGTAGTTGCTGAGTCCTTACTTATTCCTCGCCTATTCTTGATGCCTCCCTTTCATCCTTACCCTCTTTCACAGTTATCTCTGTCTGCACTGAATTTCAACTTTCTAACATTTTCTCCAGCAATTGAATATCTGTGTTCCATGGATTAAATTTTTCCATAGAATCTTCTTCTTTCACTTTTATTTGGTTTCTCATTTGTGCCAAATTTCCTCCAGCATCCATAACTAAATGTGCACTCATAAAACACTTGTTAAAATAAAAAACATAAGGCTTTTGTGCCTTATCTTACTTTGGCAACAGTTTAGTTTGCTACTCTGTTTCTTTTTCCTCTGTCAGCACATCAGTATGATATTTTGTATTCTCAAAAGAATTCATGAGACTGTCAACTAGTCTCTCCTCCACACCATGTGCTCTAGTGATGTCTTTCTATCCTTGTTCATTGTAGTGAACTTCTTCCTCTACAATCACACTGTCATACTCTGAATTTCCCAACAAATATTCCAGCAATGCAATTTCTTTGTGACACTTTGGAAGTACTTCATTATCACTTATAATCCCTGCATTTATAAATGAATTGTCAATTTGAAAATTGCAAGGCTCAACACTTTCAACTGTTGTTTCACATATTAGTTCTTCAAACTGAACTTCATCTCTTTTTGCCATAAGAAATTGTCCCTGTGTGGTAACAATTTCATTACTGAGTTCCATTTTGCTGCAATAAGTTACTGCCTTCCCCATTCAAGAGATATTATCCCTTATCCTTTACTCCAGAGTATTCATCTTTTGAAAGATACTTTTCCATACTTTTGACAGCTTCAAAAGATTTCTCATCCTTTGCAAAACCCTCCTTTGTTAGTGACCAATCATTAGATGTCCTTTCTCCCAAGGTTAAATCCTTTGCATAGGTTTCTTCCTTCTTAACATCTTTTAGTAGATGTCCTTATTTATTACTGACTATCTCAACATGTTCCATGTGTGTTTCCATTGTGCCTATCATCATGATGAATTGATGATCCTTTACTATGTTTTCAGCTAACATAGTCTCTTCTTCAAGTTTGTCTTGAGTCTCTTGTTGTTTATCTTCTCCAAGAGCTATCCTTTCCTCACCATCTGCATCAATATTCTCCTGTATTTTTTCTGCATCCATAGACAAACTACCAGTCTTAAAAACATAAGACCCTGTGGTCCCACATGATGTTTCAGCGATCATATCTCCTTATTGTTCCAAGTTCTCTTTATGACTCGGAAATTCTTCGATAGTCTCCTCTTCAATCTCTTCAAGCCCTTTACTTGGTTGCTTGATATCTTTCCCCAAATGTATATGAGACCTATCTATCTCATCTTCTTCCAGAACATAATTTAGATTCTGGTTGTCTTCTTCCTCCTTTATGACAATATCAGAAAATTGCCCTTCTTTACATGTTTCACCTGCAAATATACACAAATTGTTAGATTTAAAACCATGTGACCCTTTGGCCTCACTTGAAGTTTCAGTCTTTAAGTCTTCATCTTCACTCATAGCTTCACCCTGTTCTACTTCACAAATGGACACTTCCATTTTCATTTCCAACTCAGTTTCTCTGAGCTTTTCCATCATCCACCTTACTTGCCTTTGTTTGTAGCCTTCTCTCTAACTTAGACCACTTCACTGGCTTCTTCCTCAAGACCCAACCTAGTCTCTGGCTTCCCTCAAGTATCCTCGTTAATGCATCGAGTTGTTCTTTTAACTCTGCAATTTCTTTGTCAAGTTCCTCTTGACTAGTTCTCTTACCATTTTCCTTGGCATCCTCTTTCTTCATCTTTCTTCTGTTGTGGTCTTCCTCAGAACCTCTACTATGACTATCAGTAACCATATTCTTCTTCTCTATCTTCATGAGCTTCTTACTCACTTACTATGAGCTTCATTAAAGCCTCTGCAATGGCAAGTCCTCCTTGTTGCAACCTACCTCAGCAAGTTTTCCTATGTACTTGGTCTTTTGGCAAGCACTTGGTTCTCTATCTCTGGAACCTCCTTTGAGCACTTCTCTCTGCTCCTTGTAGGCTTCAACTCTTCTGCATCTCCTAAGAACACAACTGTCCTTTTGTATTTCAATCACAATGAAATACTTGGTTCTAACCACCTTTTCTTTCACTTAGAAACTCTTACTAGCTTTCTTCATCCTTTGGCAATTCTACCCACATCCTTTGTGGAATTGCCTTTGTGCGCTGCAACACTACCTCTACAATAACAAGTCTCCTTCTTGCTACATATGCCTCACTAAGCTTCTCTCCTCTAAGCTCAGTCTGTTAGCATTTCTCTGGTTCTTTCCTCTTCAACCAATTGGGCACTCCTCGCTCTAGATTGCTGCAACCTTCTCACCTTCTTATGTTGTCACTTGTGTGTCAATATAAAAACCACACATTCTCCAATCTTCAATTAGATCAAAACAAAACATATCATCTTACTTTTTTAGGATATTTGCATGATCTTGTTCCACCATTCTCCTGCATTTTGAATGGATTGTCCTCTTGTCTTCTTGCATCTGAAAGTTCTGCTACACATCACCCCTGTGTGCTTTCTATTTGTCAGATTAAAATATGATCTCCTCTTGCCTGCATAAACATCTTTACACATAACTCTGTTCTAATTTTTCTACAAAGAACTTTAACTGCTTTGATACCAGTTGATGTAGGGCTCCGCCGTATACTCACAGTATGCATATAACTATGCATATATATATGCCCCAGGAATTTTAGACTCTCTACTGAGTCAAATCTATAATTTATCAATGATTATGACCCTCTTTATTAAACTCTTATGCGGAATTATTTCATTACAATAGCTCAGTCTTTTACTTTATTCAAATCCTTCTATCAGGGCTTTATAACTCAACCCTTATAAACCTTACGCAATCCTTAAGCTCGCATATATACCAACCCCCACTTTACAACTATGGTAATGTTGGAATTAACACATGCAAAACCACATATCACACATATTTTATTTTAAACCCTTTATAAGGGAAATACACATAAACATACCTTTTCCGCTTAAATATAGTCTTTGCACATATTTTTAGATTTACCTTTATCTCTATCGCTAATCGCAATATCCACGGGTCTCATTACACATGAACCTTGTCTCCTCCGATATGCGATTAACATAACGAACTTCAAAACATACACAAGCTTTGGCCATATAACCCCATCGGGTCTGCTCACTTTGCATGTCATATACTCCTGCGATGATAAAGCAATGTTGAATGTTTGTGATGTGATCACTTCACCAATCACATCGACATTTCCTGTTTCACTTCTTTATGGCCCAAGGGTTATTCCTTCTCCGAAATGTGATTAAGTTTCCATCGTTGATCCTCTTCTTAGATCTAATGCTCCTCGTTCCATCGCTTAATCGCAAGTCACTTGGGGTCAGGCTCGTTCACTTAATAAGTCATGATGTGATTCAAACTCTCTAATCTCTACGATCCAATCCCCACCATTGATATGTTAGATCCAACGATCCCTATGCACCAATTCTTCACGCTTCCACTTAACTTAGATTTTCTGCCATTACTTTAGTTTTCTATGGTTTTTGGGTTTTCAATGGTTTCAACCTTTCGCTCTCAATTCACTTCTTCTTGCGCTTAATTTGATGATTTATTTTATCACTCTCCTCTTGGCCCCTAATCGATCCTTCAAATGGATCAAAGATTCACGCGATCCTCTATCTCTTTTCCTCTATGTATTTGCCTCGATTATGCCTACATATATAAACTAAGCAAATCACTGATTACATCATTCAATAATTGAATCACTCACTTACACTCAGGATCGAATCCTCTGTATATAAATATAAGACAAATGAATACATATTGAGACTCTGTCTCTCTGGCCTGATTATTCTAATTAGTGGCCTTTGCTTCATATTCTACCCGTAGGCTTAACTATGGACCACCCCAATTCATTTGATATTCTCTTTGATCCACGACCTAGACTTCCCGCTCTAGTAGATGCATGACACTCTATTGATGTTTGCCTCAAATAATCATGCAGTGAATTCGCATCCATGATATGGATATCTATAGATATATAGATTCATGATATTTAAAAATTTACCTCATTGATTTACAATTCTTTCTAAAATTTCTATTTATAAAGATCAAGAATTCATAAAATTGTTGTAATCCTTGAAGTTACCTCATGCATTTAAAAATCTCTAATTTTTTATTTAAAAATATTAAGAATTCAAAAAATTTATATAACCCTACAAGTTACCTCATGCATTTATTTGATGTAACCCTTGAAATTACATCGTGCATTTTAAGATCTTAAATTTCTATTTAAAAACATTGAAATAAGTCAAGAAATTAATGTAACAATCTGAAGCTCTTCATTTAAAATATACTCAATACTAGAAACACAAATGTTGAAGCACACACATTTTAAAAATTAAATACAAAATTTTCTATGACATGTCATATTCATCAAGTTGTTCTTACATAGTGGGGGAACACTTGGTATTGAATTGAAGAACAAACATGGTCATTGAAAATGAAACATTGATGACTAAAAAACACACACATATCAAAGGTATCTTACAATTTCCATCAATAAATATTGATGGAGAAGTTATTAACACTAATTTATATTTCACACACAAAGCTTGAATTGACATTTCCCCGTACAATATATCACTAGACATCATATTAACATTTTCACAATGTCTTATGGTAAATGATTGAAATTGACTGACAATATTTTTTTCTTCTCCATGTAGTTGTTTTAACCTCTCTTTTTTAACTTGGTACATGCCTTTCATCTGGTTGCACAGAATTTTTAAATTGGTAAAGACTACAATTCCATTGGATCCATACTCCCTATTTGTTCCTAAGCCTTCTATTAATGAAATATAATATGCTTCATTGTTTGGTGTTCTTCTAGGTACATTCCTTTTCCTTTGGGGAACTTTGTTTGTCACATTAGTGCATAGCACATAAGTAATCACTACTTTCCCTAGATTGGGATATCAAGAAACTTCAATGCATAATGTTCATTTTTTAACCATGTTCAATGGAGTTTATGATCCATGTAAAAGAAAAATTTAATAAAATGAATTTAATATATTTATATAGGTATTGTTGGGTTGTGCAAAAGACCATTGTTTAGACAAATATGTCGAAAGGCTAGGTAGCAATAAAGGTTGTTTCTACTTGGTTGGATGGTTGCAGAATTCCAGGAAGGAATCAACTAGAGATATCTAATTCAACTCAACTACAAATCTATAATTCATTCAACTTAGTTTCAATTGAAATGAAGGTTGAAAGTGTTAGCGCTTGAGATTTCACCCTAGGCTGAGGAAGGTAAACCTTCAAGGCAACATCAAACCATTTCACCTCGTAGCTAGCCCTACGGGGTATGAGAAGGCTCTCTCCGGTCTATCTCGGCAAATTTTCAATGGGGTGAGATGACCAATCAAAGGTAACACTGATATTAGGCTAGTAAACTGATTAAAAGGTTGATTTGGGGGTTTTTGGGGTTTTTGGTGGCAAATTGAGGATCTGCAATTTTAGGGTGCGGGGATTTGACACAGTTTCTGCAGGTGGGTCTTTGGGGCAAGGTAGGAGTTTGTGCTGATGCCTTTAGCTGAGATGGATGATCAAGGAAGAAAAAAGAGAAACTAAAGAGGGCAAACAATGACTTTGAATCCTCTCTAGACAGTGGAAAACATAAACATTAAACAAATTTGAAAGCTGAGCATGGCAAGCATGAATTCAAACTTTATCACTTCATTTGTTTAATAAGCTGCAGTAAAGAAAGAGATGGAACACATAAACACACTTAAAATTACAATAAGAGAACACACCATCAACACAAGAGTCCACAAGAATCCCAATGATGTCTGCAAAACCCTGGTCTTCCTTTTCCTCAAATTGCAGAGATACAAGTAAAATATACAATAGGAGCTTCTCCCTCAAGAGTCCAACCTCTCCAACCCTGAAAATGATTGAGAAAATACATAATATAGGCAAGCCAACCTCTTCCCTTGCCTCTAGGGGTCGATCTCATCCTTCTAGGAGCTGTTTCAACCAATTCTAAACTGAGCCCTAAAACCTAGGCAGTCAAAACAATTTGCCTCTAAAACTTAGGAAACCTATCCATGCATTAAATTTTTACCATTTACATTCAAGAATCTTCTAGAAGTGATCAAGGAGATTAAAAGCATCGTAGAGCCATGAAAATTACACAAAAATCCATCATTTACATGCCCAAAACATTAAACCAAGTGAAAACAGTGTTTTTCTGGCCGAACTGGTCAAAACAGGCAAAATTCCCTGACATGTAGCGCACATGTGCCTGACGGGTAGCGCACATTAAGAGGCCTGTTTGAGGGCCTTACCGGTGTCCAAATCAGGTGCAAGATAGCCAATTGGAAAGGTATACGAGTCTATTTTCCAACCCCACTAGAATTTTTCAATTTGGAGTTGATTTGACCTACCAAAAATCAAATCTCCCAAGACTGGTCAAAAAGTGCCAAATGAGGCTGCCTGAAAGAAGAGTTCTATTGCAGTCAACTTTTAAATGCCTTCCTCAACCCCAAATTGAGCTCATGATAGCTCATTGGAAATATATTTATGTCTAGTTATCATTTTACCTATCAAGAAAATCATTTGGCTAACCCAGCTAGGAGAAAACTTGATTTTCCCAAGGTTACTTCAGAGGTGTCTTTGATTCTCCTAAGGCAACGGAATTCTTGACATTTCTCTCAAACCATGACACCTGTGTAAAAAGTGAAGAAGGTTTTTCTTCTTTGGCATGTTTTGGACAATAACCTCTCTCCGTTTTCCAAAATTCATCTTTGATTGCTCAGAAACATCATTTGAGTGAAACTTGTCCCGATGTGTGAAACAAGGAATTTTGTCGAAATGGAGCGAAATGAAGGGGATAGGGGACTTCTAAATTCTTGGGGAAATTTTGGGGAGTAGGGAGGGATGTTAGGAAGTAGGGGAAAGTGGAATCTCAGAGATTGAGTGAGGGGAAGGGGTCCAAAAGGGCAAAACACAGGCCCAACCTAGAAAATTGCCAAGTTGCAGCTAGAAACTAGGGTTTGCGCAAAAATGAGGAATTTGGCGGATCTAAGGGATGGGAAGTGTTTGATAAGGTACTTTAAGGATAGGGGAAGGTGTATGAACATCAGGAAACAAGTTTTGCCGATGATTTGACCGTCCAAGAGAAATTGGCTTTCAAAACCCTAGGAGAGGGAAATGAACTTGCCAAAGCACAATTGAAGCATGAACAAGGCGTGAAATGACTCATTCGACACTGACATGATAATGAAAACCCTCTAAAAGATGATACACTCAGCTGAATGATGACATGGACTGACATTTGGGCAAACCCTAGGCCTAATGCCTAGTGACCAAATTTTGCTTGAAGACTCTCTAAAATGACAAAATTTGACCTTGACACTTCAAAATCACTTTGTAAGAGCACATTTGATCACTGGAGGAAGGCTGGAAAGGCTGACACTAACATTGGCTCCAATGGGGATGGTAGCTCCTTGGAGGTACCAAGAACCATAAACCTCTGGGAGAGCAGACCAGTGCCTTACAATCATTGGGCAATGGAGTCATAAACTCAAGCTGAAATGCATGACTGAAAACTAACACAAACTAACTTAACAAAAAGACTAAAAATTGACTCATAAAGGACTCATGACTCAACTAAAAACTGACTCAATACTTGAACACAACCGACAAACTGAAAATGATGCTCAAAGGGGAGCTTATTCATCAAAACCTACTCTAACAGTTTCATTCATCACCTGGTCAAGTGAAATGAAACAACCAATGTAACCAAGTAAGTGTCCCATCTGCTGTTCGAATTCTCCACAAGTGCTTGCTTATGAACAACAAGAGAGAACAACTGAAAGGCAACTCCCATGACAACTTGGGAACAGATCCGTTGAATGATATGAATTCTCTATCCACCTCCAAAAACACTGCATAAGGATCTTGAAATTCAAGCACACTGGAACCTAGCTCATCCAATGGATTACTTCTCTTTTCCTCATACCATGAATGCAAACTTTGATCTGAGCCTTGTGATGAGACCTCTGCTGAAAATGACAAAGAAACCGACTGCCGGATCAAATTCATATCAGCACATGTTTCAAGCTCACATGTGATCAATGGAGAAAGACTTTGACTGCAAACCTCATCCAAAACATCAGCTATTGGATCATGAAAAACTTGAAAAGACTGCTGCAATCCCATTTCTATTGGTTCCATTGTGATTACATGATTGCCTACATGCTGCTCATCTTGTTCTTGAGAAATTTTACGAGAATTCTGCCTTATAAACTGAAATGCTTCGAAACAAAAGGGTATAGAATCTTCCTGCATCATCACATCATGTATTTCATCTTCCACAGCTTCATCTGTAATTTGACCTTCATCCTCAACATTAAAACTGAGTGATTGTTGATTTCCTACAGGTTGCTCATTTGAAGATTTACTATGCAATCTACCCTTCAAAAACTGAAATGATTCGAAACAAAAAGGTAGGGAACCTTCTTGTATCATTTGATCAAATATGTCAACTTCCATGCTTTCATCTGCAACTTGACAACCAATGGCATTTGGGGGCTGCAAATCTGAATATGAGAAGTCTTGAACAAAATTTTCATTGCTCTCAAGATGGTCCAAATCAAGACTTGTTGACATCTGATTTCTGATTGCATGGTAGTTATCTCTGATGAACTGACATGAATCAAAACAAAAAGGCAAAGATCCTTCACTTACTTCGAAATTTGCTGCACTTTCCTCGCCACTGTCATAGCTGAGATGTGATGGCTGAACATTATATTCAAGCTGCTAAAAATGAACTTCTTCCTCGCACAAACTAGCTGCTGATTTATCTACAAGATTAGCTACTGTTTGGAGAACATAATCATCATAATACTCATCAAACTGAGGCAAATCATCATCAAACATACACGTCATATCAACAGTTCTTTCTTCTTCACAATGATTAATAAGATAATCACCATCAGATCTATGACAACTAGGATGAGAAACAAAATGCTTTGGATCAGCAACTTGTTCTTCTTCAATCAGCGAGCCATGAACATCATAATCATTCCTTGAGTTGATCTTGTCCATCATCCTTTCCACGACACTTACCAAAATGTCAAGCTTTACCTCTAGAGATGTTGATTCGGCCAGATCTATGTTTTTCATCTCTTCTTCCTTCATCCTTGCCCTTCGGATCAGCAGATGTGCCTCTACATTCACTGCACTGTTTTGCATCCCGTGAAGTGTTGCAATATCCCTTTCTCTCAACTGAAACTCCATCTCCGGATCAAAGGCACCCGGATAGTGCAAGAGAGCAGATCTAGGAGTAGGCCTTATATCAACTGTGATTGAATAATAAACTTGGTTAAATCTGGCCGAAAACTGTTGTACTGGCTCACCTGGCAATCTTTTCAGCTGGTTATACTCTTCTACAATCAAGAATAGGTTATGCCCGATCATCCACCTGTCGAGAAAAACTTTGACAAACTGCTGGAAATCTGAGATGCATGCATCAGGCAGGGCTTTGAGCCAACTCTTCACTGTGGCTTGCAAAGAAAGAGCAAAAAGCCTTATACTGACATCTTCTTCATCAACTTCAAAAAGATCTAGAAAATTCTCAAAATTCTGGACATGTTGTTCAACGTTGACATTCTTACTTTCGCCATCAAACCTCGGCAAGTATAGATCATAATTTTTGGGGAAAGCATGAAGAATAGAAGGTAAGACAAGAGGTTTATACCGATCTGGAATTTTACAAGGTGTAGGGGTATGTACAGCAGGTATAGAATTAGTCTTGGTCTCTTGGGGCTCATCAATTCGAAGATGGTCATCACAAAATTCGGAAAAAGGATCTTGGTCAAGCTCAAAGGCATGCAAATCTTTGGTATTCACACTTTTCAAAGGGAAAGAATCAACTGCAAGCCGAGGATCTCTTCTCAAATACAATATACTTTGCAAAGAAGTTTTGACATTCTTGGGAAAAGAGAAGAAATAATTTATGACAAAGAACAAAATGTCTTGGATGAAATTCCAACTTGAGTACCTGATCTTGCCATATTCTCCTTTCATGTTTCTGCTGGTCGGGATCATCCTCCAGTGGAGTCTTTGGATCTGATCTTCAAAACTGATTTAGAGTCGCCAAGTGAATGATTTCAGCCTTGCAAGTGTCTGATCGTTGTCCACCATCAACAATCAGATCTGAACTTGATACATGTACTGGGGTAAAATGCAATTGAAGTGCCACGTTCACAAGCTCACGGAGATTGACTGAAGCAGCGTTTATCTACTAACGCTGATGTAAAACAAGAGCGTTTTCGAAGGCTACCTGGCGTAACTTCAGGCTCCGTCTAAGACTTATGAAATAACACGTCAATGAGCAAACGATCAGTTGCTCTCCCCAGTATGGTCGCCACTATGCTAGAGCTTGAGATTTCACCCTAGGCTGAGGAAGGTAAACCTTCAAGGCAACATCAAACCATTTCACCTCGTAGCTAGCCCTACGGGGTATGAGAAGGCTCTCTCCGGTCTATCTCAGCAAATTTTCAATGGGGTGAGATGACCAATCAAAGGTAACACTGATATTAGGCTAGTAAACTGATTAAAAGGTTGATTTGGGGGTTTTGGGGTTTTTGGTGGCAAATTGAGGATCTGCAATTTTAGGGTGCGGGGATTTGACATAGTTTCTGCAGGTGGGTCTTTGGGGCAAGGTAGGAGTTTGTGCTAATGCCTTTAGCTGAGATGGATGATCAAGGAAGAAAAAAGAGAAACTAAAGAGGGAAAACAATGACTTTGAATCCTCTGTAGACAGTGGAAAACATAAACATTAAACAAATTTGAAAGCTGAGCATGGAAAGCATGAATTCAAACTTTATCACTTCATTTGTTTAATAAGCTGCAGTAAAGAAAGAGATGGAACACATAAACACACTTACAATTGCAATAAGAGAACACACCATCAACACAAGAGTCCACAAGAATCCCAATGATGTCTGCAAAACCCTGGTCTTCCTTTTCCTCAAATTGTAGAGATACAAGTAAAATATACAATAGGAGTTTCTCCCTCAAGAGTCCAACCTCTCCAACCCTGAAAATGATTGAGAAAATACATAATATACGCAAGCCAACCTCTTCCCTTACCTCTAGGGGTCGAGCTCATCCTTCTAGGAGCTGTTTCAACCAATTCTAAACTGAGCCCTAAAACCTAGGCAGTCAAAACAACTTGCCTCTAAAACTTAGGAAACATATCCATGCATTAAATTTTTACCATTTACATTCAAGAATCTTCTAGAAGTGATCAAGGAGAGTAAAAGCATCATAGAGCCATGAAAATTACACAAAAATCCATCATTTATATGCCCAAAACATTAAACCAAGTGAAAACAGTGTTTTTCTGGCCGAACTGTTCAAAACAGGCAAAATTCCCTGACATGTAGCGCACATGTGCCTGACGGGTAGCGCACATTGAGAGGCCTGTTTGAGGGCCTTCCCGGTGTCCAAATCAGGTGCAAGATAGCTAAGTGGAAAGGTATATGAGTCTATTTTCTAACCCCACTAGAATTTTTCATTTTGGAGTTGATTTCACCTATCAAAAATCAAATCTCCCAAGACTGGTCAAAAAGTGCCAAATGAGGCTGCCTGAAAGAAGAGTTCTATTGCAGTCAACTTTTCAATGCCTTCCTCAACCCCAAATTGAGCTCATGATAGCTCATTGGAAAGATATTTATGTCTAGGTATCATTTTACCCATCAAGAAAATCATTTGGCCAACCCCAATAGGAGAAAACTTGATTTTCCCAAGGTCACTTCAGAGGTGTCTTTGATTCTCCTGAGGCAACGGAATTCTTGACATTTCTCTCAAACCATGACACCTGTGTAAAACGTGAAGAAGGTTTTTCTTCTTTGGCATGTTTTGGACAATAACCTCTCTCAGTTTTCCAAAATTCATCTTTGATTGCTCAGAAACATCATTTGAGTGAAACTTGTCCCGATGTGTGAAACAAGGAATTTTGTCGAAATGGAGCGAAATGAAGGGGATAGGGGACTTCTAAATTCTTGGGGAAATTTTGGGGAGTAGGGAGGGATGTTAGGAAGTAGGGGAAAGTGGAATCTCAGAGATTGAGTGAGGGGAAGGGGTCCAAAAGGGCAAAACACAGGCCCAACCTAGAAAATTGCCAGGTTGTAGCTAGAAACTAGGGTTTGCGCAAAAATGAGGAATTTGGCGGATCTAAGGGATGGGAAGTGTTTGATAAGGTACTTTAAGGATAGGGGAAGGTGTATGAACATCAGTAAACAAGTTTTGCCGATGATTTGACCGTCCAAGAGAAATTGGCTTTCAAAACCCTAGGAGAGGGAAATGAACTTGCCAAAGCACAACTGAAGCATGAACAAGGCGTGAAATGACTCATTCGACACTGACATGATAATGAAAACCCTCTGAAAGATGATACACTCAGCTGAATGATGACATGGACTAACATTTGGGCAAACCCTAGGCCTAATGCCTAGTGACCAAATTTTGCTTGAAGACTCTCTGAAATGACAAAATTTGACCTTGACACTTCAAAATCACTTTGTAAGAGCACATTTGATCACTGGAGGAAGGCTGGAAAGGCTGAAACTAACAGAAAGTATTTACTAATTAATTTTTATGTTCATTCCACATATACAAACTCTTTCTAATTCAACTTAGCTTCAAATCACCCAAGTTTGAAAGTATTTCTTAATTTATTTTTATTTCCATTACTGGAAATTTAACACTTATTCTTCCTTATTATAAAAAAATTTCATTAAAACTATAATACATGTTTATTTATATGCCACACATGGGTATATTTATATGCTTCTTTAAAAGCTCTTGTTAACAAAGGGAAAATAAATAAAATGAAAAATGATAGACTGATTTTATTCTAGTAAGTTTAGCACTTGTATTACCTTGTTATAATTTTTTCTTACTAAAAGTATAACACAATTTAATTTATTTTTCCTAAATGGGTTTATTTATATATGCGTCTTTTAAAATATAGTTAAGAATGAGGAAAAAACTTAAAATGAAAAATGATAGACCCAATTTTATTCTAGTAAATTTAATATCTATGTTTCCTTCTTAAAATTAAAAAACTGACATTAAAATTAAAACACCAAAAATAGATGATAAAGCAATGCCAAAACTGTAATTAGTTTCAATCTCATTTACCCAAAAAAATAGAAATGAAAAGAAAGTCTCTCGAAAAGAAACTACTACTTGAAAAGAGAAAGTACAAGAATCTTCAATTAAGGATATTCTACCTTACCTTAGGAAGCTAATAAGAACCATGTTCCAATAAAATATGGAATCAAAGTGAACTACACATAATGAAAAAGGAGACATAAATGAACATATAACAATAGAAGAAATGAAAGTATGTTACCAAGAAGCATCAACATTGTTCTATAAGATAAATAAAGGTAGAACAAGTCAACCCAATAACATTAAAATTAAAACACCAAAAATGGATACAAGGCAATGAAAACACTCTAATTAGAAAGCAATTAATATTAAAATTGAAACACAAAAAATAGATGACAAAGCAATTCAAACGCACTAATTAGCTTCAATCTCATGCACCCCATAGAAATGAAAAAGATGTATTTAAAAAAGAAACTGCTACTTGAAAAGAGCAAGTACTAGAACCTTTAATTGAGTGTATTCTACCTCATCTTAGGAAGCTAATAGACCCATGTTCCAAGAAAATAGGGAATCAAAGTGAGTTAGACATAATCAAAAATAAAACATAAATGAACATATAATAACAGAAGCAAGGAAAGTATCTTACCAAGAAGCATAAAGGTTGTTCTACGAGATAAATCAAGGTAGAACAAGTCAACCCCATAATATTAAATTAAAACACCCAAAATTGATGAAAAAACAATGTCAACGCTCTAATTAGAAACCCAATAACATTAAAATTAAAACACCAAAAATAGATGGCAAAGAAATGAAAACACTCCAATTAGCTCTAATGTCATGCTCCCAACAAAATAGAAATGAAAAATATGTATCTCAAAAAGAAACTACAACTTGAAAAGAGAAAGTACAAGAACATCCAAGTAAGTGTATTATTACTCATATTAAGAAGCTAATAAGAACCATGTTCCAATAAAATAGGGAAGAAAAGTGAATTACACATAATGAAAAAGGAAACATAAATGGATGTATAACAACAGAGGCAAGGAAAGTATGTTACCAAGAAGCATCAAGTTTCTTCTACGTGATAAATCAAGGTAGAACAAGTAAACCAAATAATAATATAATTACAACACAAAAAATAGATGACAAAGCAATGGAAACACTCTAATTAGAAACCCAATAACATTAAAATTAAAACACCAAAAATAGATGGCAAAAAAATTCCAACACTCTAATTAACTTCAATCTCATGCACACAACAAAATAGAAATGAGAAAGATGTATCTCGAAAAGAAACTACTACCTGAAAAGAGGAAGTAAAAGAACATTCAATATAGTGTATTATGTCTCATCTTAGGAAGATAATAAAATCCATGTTCCAAGCAAATAGGGAAGCAAAGTGAAATACACATAATTAAAAAGGAAACATAAATGAACATATAACAATAGAAGCAAGGAAAGTATGTTATCAAGAAGAATCAAGGTTTTACTATGAGATAAATCAAGGTAGAACAAGTCAACCCAATAACATTAGAATTAAAACACCAAAAATAGATGACAAAGAAATGCCAACACTCTAATCAACTTCAATCTCATGCACCCAACAAAATAGATATGAAAAGGATGTATCTCCAATAGAAACTACTACTTCAAAAGAGAAAGTACAAGAACCTTCAATTAAGTGTATTTTGCCTCATATTAGGAACCTAATAATACCCATGTTCCAAGAAAATAGGTAAGAAAAGTGAATTATACATAACTAAAATGGAAACATAAATGAACATGTAACAATAGATGCAAGGAAAGTATGTTACCAAAAAACATCAAGGTTTTTCTACGAAATAAATCAAGGTAGAGAAAGTCAACATAATAACATTAAAATTAAAACACCAAAAATGGATGACCAATGAATGCCAGCACTCTAATTAGCAACCCAATAATATGAAAATTAAAACACAAAAAGTAGATGGCAAAGCAATGGAAAGACTCTAAATAGCTTCAGTCTCATGCACCCAACAAAATAGAAATGAAAAATATGCATCTCAAGAAGTAACTACCACTTGAAAATAGCAAGTACAATAAACTTCAATTAAGTGTATTCTTCCTCATAATAAGAAGGAAATAAGACACATGTTCCAAGCAAAAAGGGAAGAAATGTCACTTCGACATAATGGAAAAGGAAACATAAATGAACATATAACAATAGATGCATGGAAAATATGTTACCAAGAATCATAAAGGTTTTTCAATGGCCATGATATTACCGTCTTTTTCATTGGTCTGCTCTCCATTGATCAATTTTTTCATTTTGTTGATTAAAATGTTATGTGCTGAGAATACGGGGATATGATACTAGCATTAATGATAGGGGCATCATTTCTAGGTCTTTGGAACTGCATGATATGCCCATATTCTCAGGATATAACATTTTGATTGAGTAGGGTCTCCTCATAATCATAGGGATTTTCTTCAAAGCATTTTGATGCATTTGGACCATAGTTCTAAGATATAAATGAAGGTAGAACAAGTCAACCCAATAACATAAAACACCAAAAATAGATGAAAAATAAATGCCAACACTCTAATTAGCAACCCAATAACATTAAAATTAAAACACTAAAAATATATGACAAAGAGATCTGAACACTCGAATTAGCTTCAATCTCATGCACCCAACAAAATAAAAATGAAAAATATGTATCTCAAAAAGAAACTACTACTTGAAAAGAACAAGTATTATAACCATGAATTAAGTCTATTATGCCTCATCTTATGAAGCTAATAAGACCGATGTTCCAAGAAAATAGAGAAGTTTGAAGTAAATTACACATAATGAAAAAGGAAACATAAGTGAACATATGAAATCATAAGGAAAGTATGTTACCAAGAAGCATCAAGTTTGCTCTATGAGATAAATGAAGGTAGAACATATCAACCCAATAACATTAAAAGTAAAACACCGAAAATAGATGAAAAATAAATTACAACACTCTAATTGGCAACCCAATAACATTAAAATGAAAACACAAAAAATAAATGACAAAGAAATGCCAGCACTCTAATTAGAAATAAAAAAGATGTATCTCAAAAAGAAACTTCTACTTGAAAAGTGAAACTACAAGAACAATCAATTAAGTGTATTTTGCCTCATCTTAGGAAGCTAATAAGACCCATGTTCCAAGAGAATAGGGACGCAAAGTGAATTACACATAATGAAAAACGAAACATAAATGAACATATAACAACAGAAGCAAGGAAATTATGTTACCAACAAGCATCAAGGTTGTTCTATGAGATAAATCAAGGTAGAACAAGTTTTGGTTTATATTATGGTAGCTTTTTATGTCTCTTTAAATGATATTTTAATTAATTCATTTTTTTTTAAATAACTATAAGATATAGATTAATTGGTATGTGTGTGGTTAACCTTTATACATTCAAATTTCATGATATTAATTGATATGGGTGAGATTAATCCTTGTACAATCAAATTTCATTAAAATATTGAAAGAAAATCATTTTTAAGGAATTTAAGCTATCCTAATAGACTTCCCAACAAACTTGAGCTAACTTTCTTGTAGAAAAAGATACCTCTAAATTATTGTTATATTGTTCTAATTACCTATAAATGTTCTATTGTTTGTAGTTATATACAGCTACCTAATTACTGAACCTTTAAGCACAAATGTTTTAAATGTGATGATTGTTGTGAATCAACTCACAAGTATGTTTCTAAATGTCAATTTCATAATTATTTTCCCTTCGCTACATTTGTACACCATTTTAAAACTTGTAAGACATCCTCGAAACTCTATCAAATTTTGAAACATATTTAATGTAAAAAACACCCTATTCCTTTAAAAATTATTGCAGTGAATGATAAATTCCTTTCAAATATGATTGTGTTAGTTTTCCTCCTATAATCCATCTAGTCCTAGCTCATTTCTTTCTCAGTTCATGATTCACTTGTGTCAGAGCAAGTCGAGATTTCCATTACCAAATGCTTGATCGCTTAGTGTCTAATTTCTGGAATCGACGATCTCTTTGTCGCTAGTTGATCCTGCTACCGTTCTTATTATGGTAGAATTGACCAAGCTGCTAGGACTGGTTAAAATCATTTCTTCCAGCAAAACATGGCATAAATAACTCAAGGAAAATATCTTGTCTGTAAAGCATATCGCTGATCAAATTTCCAATAATATTTAGATACATCACTAGACAAAGGTAATCAGTTCAAAGACTTTCAAGTTGTCATGCAAGAAGGCATTAAGCTAGTAGAAATTATAGAAATCCTAGACAAGGTACACAACTTTCATATATTTAGAAATTATTAATATGCAAAGAAAATATGTAAGTTTTAAGGGAAAGTCTTTGATTTCATTACTCTAGTTCCACTCGATATTGCCCTTGATATGCAGAAACTAGATGCATATTTTAGGGTTTATTTTCAACGATTTGAAAGTGAAATTAAGAATTCCATTTTCGGAATGACTACCACACCCATTTACACAACCTCTAGCTTCGCTTATGCTCAGGGAGGGGAAGGGACTAAGCTTCTTCGCTAGAGCAGGTTGTTCAAACAGAGAAGGGTGTTTGAATTTCACTTCCTTTTGGATTTTCTTCATATGTTCCTCCATACGACCTAGAGTAAAATCTAGCCGGGATAGGATAACTCAACAACTTCTTAGATATTTAACCTGAATATACAATTAGCATGAATAGAATGTAATTTAGTGAACAAACATTTTAGTGCAACGTTTTCCAGTTTTGGAATTGTAATGGGGCTGATAGTTCCTCATTCTTTTTGCAGGCATGCTAGTATTTGGCTTGGCACTTTTGCGAGAGCATTCTCTATTGAGAGAGCCTTCCCCTACTGGGAGTCAGTTATGCTAAGGCTAGAAAATCTAGAATTCATGCAATGGTTAAAGAAATATTGTGATACAGTGTATGTATCTTTAGATGATAATTTAATTATTTCAATTTTAATTTCTTTTACATGGCCATTTAAGACGCAATTTGAGGTAGACTGTGGGTATAGAGTTGGTAATTATGGAAAGGTAGCTAAGTTACTATCATGTACAATGTTCTAGTTGTATCCCCATTAGGTCTTGGAGGTAAGAATGCGATCTGAAAAAGGGGAAGTTAGGCTTCTTGTCTAACTTACAAGAACCTCTCCCACTTCCAAAGCTTGAATATTCTCAAGTCTTATTGATTAACCAATGTGGAATTGATAATATGCTTAACAATATAGTGTATGCTTATGTTTGTTTTTAACTGATTATATGTTTTAAAAATAAGATTTTTTAGCAAATGTGTAAATGTACTTAAACTGATATACAAATGCATATAACAGTGAATATTGTAGCAGTAAAAAAAAACACATAAGACAACAGTTTAATAGGGAGTTCACCCACAACACTCGGGCTACATCTTCGTGAGCTCTAGTCAACTCTCTAGGCTCTCTGGGATTATGTTATTAGTCTTTTTTACAAGCTCTTGGCTTAACTCTTGTTGTTTTACATAGAAAAGGTGGGTTAAGACACCATGTTATTCCCTGGCTCTTGAAGCTCTGGCTCTTAGCTCTGGCTCTTGGCTCTTGGTTCTGCCTCTTTGGCTCTGAATCTGGCTCTTCAGCTCTAGCTCTAGCTTTGGCTCTTCGACTCTAGCTTCTTTATGCCGTCTATCAGTTTACAGGCCTCTTCGCTTTTCACTTGATATCCAAGTGACTCCCTTGGCTGCCTTTTTGCTTCTGTGCTGCCTCCTTCACCTTAGCTTCCTTATTTGGCTTCACTTTCAGCAATAAAATCCAACAACAACCTCAGCAACCAGCAACCTCCCTTGTCTTTATTGTTCTGTGGCTTTTAAGCCAAATCAGTGCTATTGCTTCATTTTCCCTCTCTGACTCTCTGTCTTTCTATTTTGGTCCACTCAAATCCCCTCTCTGAGTGTTAGCAATCATTGCTAAATGCCCTCAGGGATGGGTGCCACCTATTCTGTAACGAGAGAGTGCATTGGTGCTTGAAATCCCCCAATATAGCCATTCTTGGCTTACACATGAAAATATACCAAAAACGAGAAAAATTCATAGAAAACATTGTTCATCGGGCTTCAAATTTTCATAAATGCGCTTTATAACATTATCGGGTCTACCCTTAGTCGTTGTCGCAAGTCGTAATGGCCCATTCCGTGGTTTTCCCTTTGTATTTATAAAATACATTAAAAACATTGAATATCCCATTTATGGACTTGAAATCATATGTAATAGTATTAATAAACCCTTTTGGGTACGTAATGTCACATCAACGCATTTTCTTTTTAATTCATTTAATAAAAGAAATACACAGAAATCTGCCACTAGATGGATCTCAAATCATGTCAAAAAGTGTTTATATTTGTTATCGGGTCTGATTGATCACATCACATATATATGTGTGTATGACTGCTCCTCTGTGTAACACCAATTGTGATATCGCGATGTGATTGATCGCAATCGCATATCGCTCATGCCCCAAGCCGGTCTAGCGCTCTATTGTGGTCGTTGATTGCGATATCGCTCTATTGCAATTTCCGATTATGATGTCGCGATTGGAATAATCATATATTATGCTCCTATATGCTTTGATAGCCACCACTGATTGCAATTTTTAATTAGATCTGGATCGTTGATCGGCCAGATTCGACGACTCGTGTTTGTTGTCCCTTTGACCTCTGATGTGCTCAATTTTCGTTGTTTCCTCATGTTTTTAAGGCCCGATAGTGTTATACACCTTTTCCAAAACTTTTCCTTTTGCGATGGTTTTGACCTTTTAGGAGATTATGAATACTTAGAGGGTTTTTAGGACCCATTTTCAAGGGACTTTCCCACTTTCTCCAAAGGATATAGGCAGCTTCATTTTATGATAACTTCTGCATCCTAAGTTAGTTTTTTCCCATTCAATTTGCAATAGATTTAGAATGAGATGATCTCTACAATGGGGCTAGTTCCAGGAACTTCCTTGGACTTTCATTTTCCTCAGGGAGGAACACTTAGACTTAGGAGTCTATCCAAAATCCATTTTGGATCACACCTTCCCACTAAAAGAACTTTCGGTCTCCAAAAGACTGATATGTTGATCTGAACAGTAAATGAGAGTGACTCACCCTCTTATTTCAACCTCCCTACACTTTCCTTTGCATAGTTCCTCTGAACCAAAGTTTTTGACCACTTCCCCTCCTAGATGGGCTAGTCTTCCTGGGAAGAACTCTCTTCCTCCTTGCCTTCCTGCAGAACTTCTGCGGAAATGGCCATAGAAGGTGGTTTGAACTACTTTTCGTTGATCATTGATCCAAGGTGGCTCAAACAAATGTGAAGTTCATCTACTCCACAAAAATTTCACTTGTACCTGTTTGAAAAATTATCAACAACAACTATTAACAACAATAGAAATACAGACAACAACTGGATGGCTTAAACTCCTGCTTCAACAAAAGAAATAGATTTTCAAATCTTTTAATCACCTCCATGTCTTACATCTGCATATAGATGAGGGACTAGATAACAAGCCCATAAAACATGCTTTTAAAGAAATGACTGTTCAAATCAAGCATGTAGAAAAAGACCATTTGGACTCTTTTTCAAAAGATGAAACACTTCATCATTATCTCCATTTGGAGACCAAGTTAACTTCTCCCAAGTCAACATGGCATCACATGCACGTCAAAGCAATCAACCCTGCAAGTTAATTACACATACATGTTCAAAAACAAGGAAATCATTAATATCCCTGTGTTCATGCATCTCATGCTCATGCACGCATTTCATCCTTCAACTTTCACTTAAGCACATTATAATTTTGAAGATGAAATGAAATATAATGTAGATGCATCAATAGACATGCAATCTTAATTGGATAAGAAATATAACCATTCCTTACCAATCCCTTTCAAAGGTACTACCTTTGTCTACACATCAACATCATCATGTGAATCCTTCCAAGAGACATCATTCATGGAATCTTCACTTCCATTCCTACCATCTATTCTTTCCACTTTCTTTAGTTTTTGTGGAAGCATTGCTGGATTCGAAGTCCAACATTTTATAGCAAGATGTCCTTTCTTATGGTAGTAAGTGCATTGCATGTGCATCATCTTGACAGCATGATTTGCCTTCTCCAATGGACCTTTGGCTTTTTTCTTCTTTTCCTTCAAAAGTTTCCTATATGTGGCCATTCTCTTCCAACATCTAGAAACATTATGGTTATCCAAACCACAAAAGGAACATGCAATTATTTTCCCATACATATGTGGAAATTTATCATGCTTTGCACAATCAAAAGGAAAATGTTTAGAACCAGATTTATACCTTTCTCTTTCACCTTTATTGCCTTCATGACGAGGTGAATCAAATGAATAAGTGGCTCCCTTTGGGACACCATCAATCTCTTCAAGGCTGCTAGAGTCTCCCCCACTCTCTAGTGTGTGATTCTAAACACCTGCATCCTTCAAATGATGTTTCAAGCTATTGCATTCCTCCTGAATACAGTCTTCACACTCTACAATGCAACCCCTTCTTGTAGCTGTTTCAATGGCCTTCATGGCGGATTTGGAAATTTCTCCATGAGCTTCCATAGCCAAGTCCAAAATACTTAGGCCTTTCCTCAATCATTATTGGCTCAAAAATACCTTATGCATGTCTACACAAGCCTTTTCCTTCATAGCCATCTTGGACATTAGCTTGGAACCTATGACTCTAGTATGTTTTTAAAAAGAACCAATAAAAGCATCCTTAGAGGAATTTGAAGACAAACTGGAACGGTTTACCTCTTCTTCAAGCTGATACTTGACTAAGGCTTCTTAGGCAACAAAGAGCTATGTCTCCAACTCATGCATCCTTTTCAGGTTCATATTTGCAATATGAAGTTACCTCTCCATTTCCTACAATTTGTCAGAAAGCAACTGCTTCTCTTCCTTCATGGAATTTAACTGCTCCCTAAGTTTGTTGCTCTTCCTTCTATCCTCATACATTTCGCTCACCATATCCACCATGGTGGAAAATTCTTGCTTCATGTCTTCATCAAAGAATCTTGTGAAGAAAGAAGAATTTGAGGACCCACTTGTAGAAGTTGTCATTATGCCAATGAACAAAAAACTTTAACAAGATAAATAAGGAGCTTATTCAGAAAACTTTTGCAACAAACCTCTTATGCTTTAAGGACTTCCTTGAGGTCCTTTGGGATAGAGGAATGCCTTCAGCCCTTCTTCCTATTTTCCCTTCCTAGACTGAGCTATCAGTATCTCTCCCTTTACCTCTACAAACTTAGAAAATAGTCAGTCTATAAAACAAGCATACAACAATCAGACAATCAATCATTGATTGCCTAAACACCTTTCAGACAAGCAATCTTTGCTCTGTCAATGAAGCATTCTAATATAAGCTTCTTTGAAGGTGGGATTAATCAATCTTAAGCTCTGATACCACCTGATCTGAAAATGGGGCACTTCGGCTTTTTGTCTAACTTACAAGAACCTCTCCCACTTCCAAAGCTTGAATATTGCCAAGTCTTATTGATTAACCAATGCGGAATTGATAATCTTCTTGAGAATATAATGTATGATTATGTTTGTTTTTAACTGATTATATGCTTTAAAAATTGGCTATTTTATCAATTGTGTGAATGTGCTTAAATTGATATATAAATGCATATAAAAGTGAATAATGCAGCAGTAAGAAAACACATAAGACATCAATTTAATTAGGAGTTCACCCACAACTCTTGGGCTACATCTCCATGAGCTCTAGTCATCTTTCTAGGCTCTCTGGGATTATGGTATTAGTCTTTTTTACAAGCTCTTGGCCTAACACTTATTGTTTTACACAGAAACAGTGGGTTCAGACACCATGTTATTCCTTGGATCTTGAAGCTCTAGCACTTGGCTCTGGCTCTTGGCTCTAGCTCTTGGCTGTTGGTTCTGGCTCTTTGGCTCTGACTCTGGCTCTTAGGCTCTAGCTCTAGCTTTGGCTCTTCAGTTCTGGCTTCTTTCTGCCCTCTATCAGCTTACAACCCTCTCAACTTTTCACTTGACTTCCAAGTGACTCCCTTGGCTGCCTTTTTGCTTCTGCGCTACCTCCTTCGCCTTAGCTTCCTGCTTTGGCTTCACTTTCAGCAACAAAACCCAACAATGACTTCAACAACCAACAACTCCCCTGCTTCTGTCATTCTATGGCTTTTAAACCAAATCGGTGTTGTTGGTTTATTTTCCCTCTCCGGCTCTCTGTCTTCCTATTTTGGTATGCTCAAATCCCCTTTCTGAGCATTAGCAATCATTGCTAAACGTCCTCGGGGATGGATGCTACCTATTATGTAACGGGAGAGTGCATCAGCGCTTGAAATCCCCCATCATAGCCATTGCTTGCTTACATAGGAAAATATACCAAACACGGGAAAAATCCATAGAAAACATTGTTCACCGGACTTGAAATTTTCATAAATGCACTTTATAACGTTATCAGGTATGCCCTTAGTCACTGTCGCATGTTGCAATTACCTGTTCCATGGTTTTCCTTTTGTATTTATAAAGTACATTAAAAACATTGAAAATCCCGCTTATTGGACTTGAAATCATATGTAACAGTATTAATAAACCCTTTCGGGTCCGTAATATCGCATCGACACATTTTCTTTGTAATTTGTTTAGTAAACAAAATACACGAAATACATAGAAATACACCATTTGATGGATTTAAAATCATATCAAATAGCATTTATATTTGTTATCGGGTCCAGCTGATCACATCGCATATATATGTGTGTATGATCGCTCCTTTGTGTAACTCCGATTGCAATATCACGATGCGATTGATCTCAATCGCATATTGGTCAAGCCTCGGGCCGATGTTGCGCTCTATTGTGATCGCCAATTGTAATTTTTGTGATCGAAATAATCATATATTATGCTCCGATATGCTTCGATAACCACCGCCGATTACGATTGTTGATCGGATCTGGACCGTTGATTGGCCAGATCCAATGTCTCCTGTTCACTGTCCCTTTGACCTCCTATGGGCTCGATTTTTTTTGTTTTCTCATTTTTTTAAGGCCCGATAGCGTTATCCACCTTTTCCAAAACTTCTCCTTTTGTGATGTTTTTGACCTTTTAGGAGATTTTGAAGACTTAGAGGGTTTTTAGGACCCATTTTCAAGGGATTTTGCCCCTTTTTCCAAAGGATATAGGAAGCTTCATTTTATGATAACTTCTGCATCCTAAGTCAATTTTTACCCATTCAAGTTGTAGTAGATTCAGAATGAGATGACCTCTACAATGAGGCGAGTTCTAGGAACTTCCTTGGACTTTCATTTTCCTCAGGGAGGAAAACTTAGACTTAGGAGTCTATCCAAAATCCATTTTGGATCAGAATGTAATTAGAATTCCCCTTAAGTTAATTTTTTTTCATGGTAAAAGAATTTTGACAGAGTTACAAAATTAAGGTGCTGGATATTAAATCATTTCTAAGAATTTATACATAGGTACAAATTTAAAATCATTGCCATTATCATTATCTATTGATTTTATCTTCTGACCGCAAAATGGAGCCTTGGGTGACTTACTTTGTCCAGATGAGGAAGTTAGACAAGAAGGTTGAGAAAGCTTCCAGTGATGAGTCAAACCAACCAAAATTCCTCTCACACCACACTGCAAACAAAAAAAAACATTATAAAAAAATCCACCTAAAAAATTCCTATATAAAAAAATTAAATTACGAAAGAAACGAATGAACCTCACAACTCTCGGCTCCGAGAAATTAAATTACTGACGAAACAAGTGAACCTTCAACATGATCCAAGTGGATACTGGTGGCCACCTATCTATTCCACTTGGAACCCCACCATTTCTTCTTTCAGTATTTAGTTTCCCTACTCGTAGCACAATTTACTATTTTTGGCAGTTTTTCAGGTCTTAAACTTCCGAAGCAGTTTTGAGGCCCTAAATGAAGTTTTTTGGAAACGTCGAGACCACAATGGATTCTTGGTTGATGTTGGTCATTCAAAATTTTTAATCCTCGGATAGATATTTCTAACGAGGTATTGTGCGTGTCAAACAAAGATCGTATGCCAAATTTACGACCCTGGGAAGTTGATGTACCAATTTGCCAAATAGGGCCGATTGTTTGTCGTTCCATCTCCTAGTGTTAGGTTTTTGTATGGTTAGGGTTTTCAATTGTTTCTCAATAATAAATAGGCCTTTGAGCCTCATTGTAACGTAGTTCAAAAGCATTTAGCTGCCACATTTCTTCCTAGAGATAAGCTACCATTGCCCGAGCTAGTCTTATTTCCATTATGTTTGTAAGCATATTTCAGTATTTGATATTAATGAAATTAAGTTTTATTTCTACTGCATCTTTGTATTTATGGTTATATCTGTAATTTGCTTCGTTCTTGTTTAAATTCGAATCAGTGGTATCAGAGTGGTTTGCTCTTCCTTTGTTTTTCTTTGTTTGTCCCCAACGAGGTCGGGATATAACAAGTTAGGGCTCGATCTGGTTGAACCATTGCAAGATCATATTTGCAAAGCTAGACGACCACCCATGGGGAAAGAAAAGAAAGATGAAGAGGTAGGAGTTCCTATCAAAATATTTCTTGAGGAGTTCCTTGAGAAAAGAGGGAATGCGATGATGGATAACTTTGCCCAGATCCTTCAATAGTTTCCCACCAACGATGCATCCACGTCCAACAGCCACTCTCGAGGCTCCACTCCTTTTAAGGTACACATAAACTTTGACATTCCCATATTTGATCACCAAATAGATGCAGATGTTGTAGATAATTGGTTAAGTATGTTTGAAGGATGAAAGTACGACCTCACTATTTTCAGTTGTACTCACTTGGAATTCATTTCGGGATGCCATCAAGGAGCAGTATTACCCTGTCAGGATCTATGAGGATAAATACATGAAATAGACAACTTTGTTGTAGGCAAGGGACCAAGATGTGCCAGAGCTTACCAATGTTTTATGTACCCTTCGCATGAGGTTAGGTATCAAGGATTCTAAGAAACATTTGATACTTAAGTACCACGGCTCCCTACACAAGTACATCTAGGATGAGATGGAGTTCCTAGACATCTCCTTGCTAGGCCCGTTGTACCAGTACGCCGTCAAGATTGAGAAAATTTTTAAACAGAAGAAGTGAGACTTTGGATCTGCAAATCCAAAGCAAGGGAAATGTGCTACCAAACCACAGAACATCAAGGTGGGGCGGTCAAAGTTAACCCACCAAATCCAACAGAAAAGAACAACACCACGAAGTTGAATAAGGACACAGGAAAGTGGTGTGAGTTACATAATATCTCCGCTCACAACAGAAGTGAGTGTTAGGCCATGTATTCACTAGTGGCAGAGGTGAAGGCTTTGGAATTAGATGCATTTTCTAAGTCTGAGTCAGAACCCACCAAGGGGAATGAAAAGTGGAAGAAGATTATCGATGTGGAGCCCAATTCCAACGTTCCTACCACGAAGATCCAGAAGGAGGAACTTGAAGATCTAGATGAGGACGAGCGCCTCTTCCACTCCCAGGTGAGTGTAAAAGGTTCCCCGCTACCATTCATTGTTGACATTAGGAGCCAAAAGAACCTCATTCTGCAGAGGTCACGAAGCAGCTAGGCTTACTAACCACAACACCCCCGCAACTATACACCATCGGGTGGCTTCAATAAGGATGGGATCTTTGCTTGAGTTAGCAATGTCACCTTCCATACAACATCAAGCCCTTCACATATGAGGTATTATAGGACATTGCTCCCCTTGATGTTTGTGATGTATTATTAGGCCTACCATACTTGTGGAAGCGACATGTTGTGTATGAGTCAAGGCCTCACACTGTTATTCTTACATTGGGAAATAAGTCGTACAAGATACCAGAGGTAGCACTGCCTTTTTCCATATCTTTGGTTACTGTAAAACAATGCAACAAGCTCATTTCCAAAACCAGGAATATTTTTTCCTAATGATATGCCCTCAGGGAAAGGAGAATACGGTGGCCATGACCTCTAGACAGGGCCCCTCCACATGGAAACAACACTTGGACAAGGTCGTGGAGGAGAACGAGGACATATTCACCTCCCCTGCACGGGTGTCTTTGCACTGTCAGGTCAAGCATTTTATCGATATGATCCCAGGTGTATCGTTTCCAAATGGACCAATCTATTGGCGCACCATTTTGGAGAACGACGAAATCAAGAGGTAGTTTCACAAGCTATTGTAGAAAGTTCACATTTGACCGAGTTCATCACCCTATGGGAGCCTCATCATGTTGGTACAAAAGTAGGATAGGACTTGGAGACTCTCTATTGATTATCAAGCACTGGACAAGATCACTGTCCAAAATAGGTACTCGATCCCACGGATTGATGACCTTCTGGACTAGCTCAAGTGGGGCAAATATTTCAGCAAGATTGACTTGATGTCCTGATATCACCAAGTACCAATCAAACCCACCGATATGTGGAAGACTGCCTTCAAAGCCAAGGAGGGCCTTTTTGAATGGTTGGTTATGCATTTCAAGTTGACGAATGCTCCTGTAACCTTCATGAGGCTGATGGATGACATCTTGTGGCCATTCACCAACACATTTTTAGTGGTATCCTTGGATGACACCCTGATATTCATCTAGAGTTGGGAAGAGAACCTCCAACACATCCGATAGGTTCACCAAGCACTACGGCAACACAAGTTGTGTGCCAATTTGGAGAAATGCATTTTTGGATGATCCAGGTTCAGTATCTGGGATACTTTATTGATGAACAACGGGGTGCATGTGGATCCATCCAGGATCCAAGTAATTTGGGATTGGCCAGCCCCAACCACTTTCATAGAGCTCTACAACTTTCTGGGTGTTGCCAATTTTTACACAGGTTCATGTTGGGATTCTCTCATATCACTTGTCCCTTGAGTCAAGTCACCAAGGGAGGAAAGAAAGCAAAATTCTTTTTCTTTGAATCTAAACAGAAGGCATTCGCAGAGTTGAAACATTTCCTCTGCTCTTCACTAGTGCTCACATTACTAGACTTGATACAACCATTTGAGATCGAGATAGATGCCTCTGACTATGTTATTGGGGCAGTCCTTACTCAAGAGGGGCATCTAGTGGCATATCACTGTGAGTCACTTTCAGACGTAGTCTGGAAGTATCCCACTTATGAAAAAGAGATGTATTCCACTGTGGAGGCTTACTAACAATGGAAGAACTACATTTTGGGGAAGGAAAGGGTCATCCACACAGACCACAGATTCCTGCAATTCATATAGACACAAGGGAAGTTGCAGAATGATCACCATCAGAGGTGGTCCACATACATGCAACAGTTTCATTTGAATATAAAGTATAAGAAGGGCAGAACCAATAATGTTGCAAATTTCCTATGGAGACCACCGATAATGGCTTTAACCACTCTGCTTAACTCTTGTCAGCACGATACTTCTGATTGGCCACACATACCACACACTTTTGGAGGGTCAATAAGTTCCAAATTTTGACCTCAAGGATTCCCTATTATGCCACCTGGGACACCTTTGTGTTCCTTCAAGCGAGCGTGCCAAGATGATTTGGGAAGCACACTACAGTTAGGCTGTTGGGCATTTTGAGGTCGAGAAAATAGTGGCAGTACTACAGAAGTATTTCTATTGGTTGAATCTTCGACAAGATGTTGGGAAGTACATTAGATCCTGCACTACCTGTCTCATTGCCAAACCAACCATTAAGAAGCAAGGCCTCTATACTTTGCTTCATACCCCTAGTAGACCTTGGGAATCCATCTCCATGGATTACAGGTCAAGACTTCCTTCTACTAAGAATGGAAATGACTTTGTTTTTTTGGTCATCGACAGATTCTCGAAGATGGCCATTATGGCGGCCTGCAACAAGAATATCACAGCAAATGTCACTACTAAACTCTTCTTGGAATGAGTGTGGGTACACTTTGGGATCATCTGAAATTGGGATAATAGGTTCCTCATTACATTTTGGTCTAGTCTATCATCGATGTTGGACACCAAGCTCACTAAGTCCACAACTTTCCAACCCCAAACTGATGGCCAGAGAGAGGTCGTCAATAGGGTGATTGTACACATTTCGTGCATGTACAGCTCAAAGAAGCCACACGCATGGGTTGAGAGCCTACCCTATTTCCAACACAACTATGACTGGGCTCTCCACAACTCGACTGGCCACAACCCTTTTCAAGTGCGCTTGGCATTCTAGCCAGTATGTCCCATTGATGTGGCAATATCATTTGCATCTACTCATGTAGATTTGGCTCATGTCCAGGTCGAAGCCAATAAGGAAAACAAATTCATTGAGAACATTCAAAATATCCACCACCAGGTCCATGACATTTTGGAGAAATCAAATTCCAAGTACAAGTAGCAACATGATCAACATTGGGTGCCACACAAGTTTCAGGTGGGCGACAAAGTCTGGTTGCATTTATAGAAGGAATGCCTTACTAGAGCCTATCATAAACTCAAACCACTCTCATATGGTCCTTACACCATTACTAAGGCTATGGCAGACAATGCATTTGATCTCAACATTCCCACATTCCTTGGCCTGCATTGAGTGTCCAATGTGGACTGCCTTCGACCATACTTCCCACCATTGCTAGACACATCAGACATTGCAGAACAACTCAAACCTATAAAGTTAAATCCAGATTGCATGGAACAAGCCACGGCTGATTGGATCATGGATGTGTAGATCAAAAACGCCTGAAAATAAAGGATCCAACTATATCGAGTTGTCAAAGCAGGCCAACGCCTTCACCAGGGCAAGTGGCTCACCAGAGACCAGGTTTAGAAGAAATTTCCTCATCTCATGGAGGAACTCAATGCAATGGGGACCATTGCTTCCTTGTGGGGGGGGGGAATGATCCGGGTGGATACTGGTGTCCACCCTCCTATTCCATTTCGACCCCCACCATTGTTTCTTTCAGTTTTTTATTTTCCTTATTTGTAGCACAATTTACTATTTTTGGCAGTTTTTCGGGTCTTAAAATCCCAGAGCCGTTTTGAGGCCCTAACCAATATTTTTTGGGAAAATCAGGTCCAACATGGGTAATATACCTATGTTTATCATTCAAAAGTTATATTCCTCGGATATATCTTTCTAGTGAGGCATTGTGCACGTTAAATAGAGATCGTATGCCAAAGTTACGACCCCGACAAGTTGATGTACCAATTTACCCAAACGAGGCCCATAGTTTGGCGCTTCATCTCCTGGGGTTAGGTTTTCTGATGTTTAATGTTTTCCATTGTTTCTCAATAATCAATAGTCCTTTGAGCCTCATTGTAATGTAGTTTAGAGGCATGTAGCCACCACATCTCTTCTTAGAGATAAGCTACCATTGCCCGAGCTAGTCTTGTTTCCATTATGTTTGTAAGCATATTTCAGTGTTTTATATTAATGAAATGAATTGTTATTTCTACTGCATATTTGTATTTATGGTTATGTCTGTAATTTGTTGTGTTCTTGTTTAAATCCGAATCACAACGCTCAACTTGAAATTGGCTCAGCAAACCACAGATCACAGACAACACACATGGTAAGATCACTCGACTCAATAGAACACAATCATAAATCAAAAGAGAATAAAACTTTGTAGCAGGGTGTAACCTGTCATATATATAAACATTTTTTTAGTCGAAAAATATAGTTTGGCCGAACCCCTTTTTTGCCATTTTTTCAACTCTGGAGAATTTTTTGTTTAACGATGGCCATTAGTTTAAATGGCTAGAAGTTCAGATGAACATTTTTATAATATTTCAAGTGAGTAAATTTAGGAAATTTAGCCGAAAAAACAAAAATTGTTTGGCTGAAAAAATGAGGTTGCGAATTTTTCGAGGGAATTTCTCACAAAAGTGTAACCCAGATTCACGTTTTCACCCATTGTTCAAGATGACATACAAGGTGAAAGGTTAATGCTGCAAATTTATTATTGATAGAAAAAGTGATAACAACTTTGTGTCCGTTGAGATTGTTAATAAACTAGGCTAAAGAAGACAAGACATCCAACTTCATATAACGTGTCTTGGTTGCAAAATGTGCAGCAATTCTTGTTAAAATGAATAATTCCAATAGGAAATTCATATATGGAGGTGTGAATATCATGTAATATATTATTTTATGTCAAAATACATGTTTTTCATGTTATTTTGGGTATGCCTCAACAATTCGATTAGAAAAGAATCCAATATGGAAGATGTGAAACCTACAATTTTGAGAAAGATGGAAGAAAGCACATGAACTGCAACTGAGGATCTTAGTTTCAAAGTGCTAATGGATAGTGGTTAAGTATTATTACATTGTATTATAAATGAAAAATTAAGCTTTTCATTGATTCGATATCCAAGAATAGTTTCCCACAACACAAGGTTTATTGACATGATTATAAGAATTCAAGATTTGTTTAGTGAATTTGTTGATATTATTGTGGATGATTACCTAATGAATTACCTCTAGTGAGAATATTTAACCATCGTATATATCTCATTATAAGATCTAATCTCCCAATCACAAAACCTTATAGGATGACTCAAAAGGAAAATGATAAAATCAAGAATCAAGTATATGAATTATCGACCTTATGGATAGTAAGAGAGTGTTTAATCCATTGTGCTATTCTAACAATTTTTAGGCCAAAGGAGGATGGAAGTTGGCAAAACTATATAGATTTGAGAGCCATAAACAAGACTCTAAATACATGTGAATTCCCTTTTCCTAGTATGTATAATTTGATGCATTATTTCAGTGTTGGAAGATATTTTTCTAAGATATATTTTGAAAGTAGATATTATCATATGAGAATCAAAGAAGGTGGTGAAAGGAAAACAATATGTAATACCAATGTTAGGCTTTATGAGTGGATAGTTATTCAATTTATATTAAAAAACCCTTAAGGACATTCATGAGGCTTATGAATAAAGTTATTAAGTATTTCATAGGTAATTTTTTCATAGTTTATTTATATTATATTGTACTCTATATTCTTTCAAAGGAGGAGCACTTGACACATCTTAAATTGGTTTCAAATAATTAGTGAGGAAAAAAAAACTATTAATCAATCACAGGAAGTGTATTTTTACGATGATATAGCTTATCTATTTTGGTGGATCAAGAAAAGTTAAAAGAAATTATAGAATTATGTAATTGAAAGAGTATCATTTAAATAAGTTTTCATGCTCTAACTAGTTCTTATAAAAAAAATTATAACAAATTGGATAGGGATTTCTCCTCCAATTATGAAAACAATTAAGTGAAATAAGAAACTATTCCAATGGAATTAGGTGGCTAAAAAAAATTTTAGTTTATCAAGGAAATGATCACAGAACAAACATTTTTAAGTCTACATAATTTTCGTGAACTTTTCCAAGTTGAATGAGATGCCAATTGAATTTATAGGAGTCAAGAAGTTAAGCTGCTTTCTTATTTTAATGTTAAACTTAATGATGCAAAAAATAATTTTCCACAAATGACAAAGAGTTCAAAAGCATTGTCCAAAATTTGAATAAATTGAGTAGTATTTGATTCCTAAAGATTCCATGTCGTATATTGATAGCTGTGTTGGGTCTCCAAAATTCTATTCATTTCACCCTTGTTTCTTTCACTTTCCTTTAGAATTTTCCATATTATGCAATTCCATAACTATGCATTAAGACCAACTTCATAATCAAATATGGTTGTAGACATATGATTTTAAAATACATATATTTTGGTATTTTGAGTGAATTTATGGTTAAATAGTAGAAAAATAATTTTTACTCATATAAAGGTTACATAAGTTTTGTGACATATGTAGGCATATTTGAAGATTCCAACACAGTCATATTCAACATCTAAGTCTTAAATTTGAATTTCCTCTTCAAATTCTTGAATATTTGAGATCATTGATCAAGAAAAATTAATGGAGAAGAATAATGGAAGTTTTCATAGGTGTATCCTATCAAATCTAGGAGAGTTTGTGAGAGGATATGAAGAGATGCAAATTGCTAAATGTCAACACAGGGTTGTAACCACATGAGATATTTTTGGATCTATGAGATATTTGTGGATTAACATTTATGAATTAGTTATCTTAGTTTTTTTATAAATACGAGTGACTTCACCGCTAAAAAGGTGTGAATATTTTGGGAGCTATGCTCATGATTGATTGTAGAGTTTTCGCTGTTTAGGATTGACACTATGTTTATGATTGATGTTATGAATACCATTGTAGTTCACTTTGATATGGTTGGAATTTGATCAATAGTTTTCCCAAATTTCCACCTCTCATGAACTTTCAAATGGCCACTTAGTGAGCATGAGATGCATTTTAACGTTTCATATATTTTATAGATTAGTTACTTTTATAATTCATTCTAAGTGTTTTAATTACATGCATTATTTACATTATTTTATGCTCATTCCATTTGTGTTCTTTTGCAGGTCAAACATTATTGCTTTCGTATTTTTATTTTTTTTTATCGGTAAAGACTAATTCTATTAAGTAAAATATAGTACAATCAAGAGAAGCAAGAGACCGGCAGACCGGAAATGATGGATCCATCAACCTCGGTCCCGGAGGAAGGAATCAATCTCACAGCTACATCAAGTAATTTGAGAGTAAAGACTGACTAACTGACTTTTACCCCACAGGGGCAGAAACTTCAACACAGTGTTTTTTCCCTCTCTTTTTGTTGACTTTTGTCCAGCCCTCATGGGGAGAATGAGCTAGAACAACTTGAAGACTGGAATTCTCTATCTTCGGGAACTCCTTTTCAGATTCAGAGGAGGAAGTCTCATGGGCGCGTTTCTGAGAGATTGCTGTGACATGGGTGTACCCCTCAGTTTCCGTGGGCGGAACCATCGGCTGAGGCGCCTGGTCCGGATCTGAATCACTTTCCTCATCCTCCTTACTTGGGGAGCTAGAGCTCCCAGCTGGTGGCGGTGGACAGGGGGCCCAACGCTTGGGTTTGGATTTTGCGAAGATGCCCTTTTTCATTCTTTCTGTCAGCGATGGGCATGAGTTCTGCAAGTGCCCTGTTAGGTGACAATGGCGGCATCGGAAGGCAGTGTTTTCGTAATCTAGAAACTGGGTCCAAACCGAGTCATTGATCTTGAGGTTGATTTGCTCTGGCAATCCCTTGCTTAAATCTAGCTCCACACATACTCTAGCATATGTATAGAGACCTTGTCGTTCCCTCTTGTAATCTCCCATTAAAAAGCAGCCCAAGGCGTTGCCTATTTGCCTGTATACTTCTGTGCGCCACAGGTTTATTGGGAGATTTGGAAGTCTGATCCATACAGGGGCTTTAGTGAAGACTGCAGAAGCTGGGTCAAAGTCTGGGAACCATGGAGTTAAGAAGAGGCCTGCTGCACCCATGAACCAAGGGCCTTCTTCTAAGGCCTTTTCATAGTTCTCGGGGTTATAGAACAACACTATAATATATCCCTTTGCACAGAAATGAACCTTGCAACGATCAGTCCAGTTGTCATTGATCCAGTCATAAAGATCCTTTGAGCGTGGCCATAGCCCATTGAATCTGCAGATGATGGCCCTTTCAGCAAATTTTTGGGTGTCGTCTGCGAGATCAGAGTAGGAGATCTCAACAGAGGGAACCTCCTCCAATTTGTCCACCAAAAAAGGCTTGGGTTTAGGAGGTTCCTGGGTTGCAGGTATCTCAGAGCGGACTGCATCTTTGTAGGAGAATGGAGGAGCAGAAGAGGATTGCCCTGCAGCTCCACCTCTCAAGCGAAAGGAAAACACTAAAGAACTGTTGATTTTTATGCTATAAAAAGAGAGAGGAAGAAGATCGTCGAGCTGTTTACCTTGGAAGATAAGTCTTTGAAGGGCTGTGGGGATCCCAAGTCTGTGCTCCAGATTTGCTTTGAGGTTCTGCACCAGATCTGAAGGGTGTACCCATTGCATAATGGTTTTGCCTGAGATCTGTGTGATCTGAACCTAAAAGGGGGCAGAGAACTTTTTTCCAGAAACATTCTGAAGCAGCACAGGGCCAGAGGCTGTAGGGTCTCCTAACTCTTGACGCCCTGGAGGCAGAGGGGGAGAAAAAGGTTTCTGCCGTTGGTAGCTTTCATTCCAGCCCAGATCCGATGCAAAGGAGTTCTTTCGTGTCGGAGATTCTGACAGAGATCTCGTTTTCAGGTTCGCACTGTGAAGGGTATCCGAATATGAAATTTCTGAAACAACATTGGCTTCTTTAGGCAGGCTGCCTTCTGTGTACGCGGGCTCGTCCATTGGAGAAACAAGAGAAAGATCTGCGTCCTCTTTCTCAGTCGCCGCCTCTGCATTCTGCAGGAGGCAGCTTTTCATGCGTTCTACAGAGGTTTGAGGAGAAACAAGAGAAAAATCTGCGTCCTCTTTCTCAGTTGCCGCCTCTGCATTCTATAGGAGGCAGCTGGCACGAGATGCGGCCGTAAAAGATCCAGATCTGGCATCTTCAGGGCCGAAGGCGACGCAGTGGAGATGGAGGGTTGCTTTCAGAATGTAATGGAGACCTGGCGTATCAGCAATGCACTGGAGCGGAGGTCCTTGAATAGATCGCATTTCGCCTGCATCAACAGAGCCTTCCAGAGGCCAGACGGCGGCCGAAGGCGAGGAGGCGGCGGCTCTGCATGTAGGGTTCATCTTCGCTCTAGTCTCCAGCAAGTGTGTAGAGAAAGATGTTACCTTTGCTTTCGTATTATAGGCTCATTGTTTTTCAATTTGTTTTCTTTTTAATTCATAGATAGTCTTGAATGATTCTAATTTGACAATGCACACATTAGTAATTTCAATTGAAACATGGATTTACTTTCATGTCACTAAAATAGTTTTTTTTTCATGTCAATAGAGTAAATTTACTTTCATGCCAATCGTCATTTCAATTTCATAGATTAAAATATTTCTTTCCAAGTTCTTAATTCGAGACTTTTGAAAAAGAAAGTGTGTGCATACTCATATTATAAAATTTTCATGAATAGGTTTATTTCAGTCTTCTAATTTCTTTCAATATAGTATAATTTCCTTTTGAAATTGAAAGTTGATTCCTTGCATATATTGTGCAAGTGTACTTTGCAAGTTCACAAACCCCAGGTTTGAAAATATAATGACAAGTAATTTAACTAAAAATCAGATTACCAAACACTATGGCTTATAGTTTGTCGACAGTCATCCTAAATTATGTAAAGGGAATGTAAAACCAATTAACTTTATGAAAATTTTCACTTCATTTTCAAGCATACAAGTGGACAATTTAAGAAAGATGTATATGGATTTAGTATGACAACTATTGATTTTCAAGAGTCTCAAGAGAATATATTGTGATTTTGTGTCTTTAAATACATGTACAAAGAGGATCTAAACATATATGATGCTTGTGCAACAAGTGAGAATCCCATAAGAAAATAGATTGGATCCCATCGATAGAGTACATCCTTATAGAAGTAATGTTGTTAAAGTGTAATTAGTTATGGATTCCTAAATTTTACATCTCTTACTGAAGAATAAACATAGAGAAAATTTGACAAGACATTTGGGAAAAATAAAATTCATTCTGAATTGAATACACAGTATTTTTGGCCAACAATGCAAGTTAATATGAATTTTTTTGTTCAAAGATGTGAGATATTTTGAAATTTTAGGGGAAGAAATAAGAACATAGGATTATATCAAGATTTTATTATTACTAATAGGCCATGAGGTTCAATAACTACGGATTTTGAACTTCGATTATAAAGAATAATAAAGGTAATGATGCTAAATTTAGATTTTTAAGCTTTTGTGGTGTTTGTTGATGGATTGAGACATCAAATTTTCCATAGCATTGAAATATAAATGTTAAATTTTGGAATCTAAATGGTATCCATGATCACGACAAAAATCCTAAGGGATTGAATGGCCCCATGGAAGTGAAGAAACTGATAATTTCTTTAAACACCTCAATTCTATCTTAGATAATATCAAGTTTACCATGGGGCTTGAAAACAAGAAAAGAAAAATATATTTTCTTAATGCGATAATCACTAGAAAATGTAATAGAACCCTAGGACACCAAGTATTTAGAAAGAAAAAAAACATAGAAAGATTCCTCCACACCAACCCTCATCACCACAACTCTTAGAAAATAGGGGTCCATAAAACTCTAGTTGTAAGAGCTCTAAGGATATTAGTCAATGAAAACATTAATAAGGAGAACATTCATTTGATAAAGGTATTTAAGAACATTGGTTATATGGAGAAGGAAATGAAGAAACCTATCAAAATAGATTGAAGAATAGGAACTCATTCACTAGACACTTAACCCCTCCAAACCAACTTATATAACTTATATGTAGAGGGTCATAGAAAAAATAGCTAAAAGCCTTAAGAAAAAGGAAATTATTATTGCTTTAGATTCTATGGAAACCATTGGTAGTAAAATTGAATATTTTGATGAGAAATATAACCCTCATTAACTCAGGGGTGTACATGGTAAACTATTCATGTGGAATTTGTTACATTGGAGAAACTAGAAGATCATTCCTCACAAGAGTTAAAGAACACATTGTATATATTTAACATGGTTGCATACAAACATCTTCCCTTACAGAAAATTGTACACAAAATATGCACCATGTTTTCATTTAAGAAACAAAGGTGATTTCTAAATAAAATCGTCACTTCAAAAGATGTTTTAGGGAAGTTATTGACACTATCAAGCAACCTAACAATGTTAATAGAGACATCGTTTTAGAAGTAAGCATAAGGCTGATTCCCTCGATGAAGAACCTTAAGACACACGAGCCTAATGTTAGTTTCCCTACTCTATTACCATGATCCCCTTCTGTTTTCTTTCCCCACTAGGTTCCCCAGGTCCATCCATTCATTTCACTTGTCTCCTACCCCTATAGTTTTTGACTTATTCTTCTTTCATTCTCCCATTACATTTTCCTGAGTATTATTAACCACTTTTCCCTCCCCCTCCCCACCTCCTCCCTTCCCTCCCCTCCCCTCCCTTTATCCTCTTTCGTCTCCTTATTGTTCCTTCTCCTTTCCTATACTCGGTTACCCCCACTTCGTCCTAGTTTTGATCTACCCCTTTTATTCTCTTACCCCTTATCAATTTATTCTTATTCCTCTTTCCTTTATTAGCATTTATCTCTCTCACTTAATTTCACTGGCCCTCTATCACTCTTTCATTCTCCATTTACTTTAATACACTAGAGTTGTCACTTTACATGTTCCCCTGTCACTTTTCTCGTAATTTCATAGCTATAGTCCTAAGAATAGTATTCATAATAATAATACTTTAGTAATATATATTATCTTAGTATCATTATTAAACATTTAACATGTTTAAAAACAATTTATTATAATTTTAAAGATTATAGTTATTAATATTAATATTATTATTAACTCATTAAAGTTTTTAATAGTTTAAAAACAATAATTTATAATAATATTACACTATACACAAGGATAAATTCAGCTCTACTTATTATTAGCTCTACTTAGTATTATTCCTAGCAATACCTTATATAATAAAATATTATCACTAATAGTTTATTAAAATATTAATATTACTTCAATAAAGTATTTATATTAATATTTTATTGTATTCATTGGTAATATTAATATTAATAGACCACTATATTACATGTAGTTTTTAATATTTAGTTTCAACTCTAATATACCACTCGTTTTAATATTAGTCTTCATAATAATTATATTAACATTTATGTTCATAGTAATAATTCAATACTAGAAATTTTCTAATAGATAGTTTGGTTTACTATACATTAAATTTAATGAATATTTATTAATAATTTTAATCTTTTTGGTTTTTAAGTTTTTTGTTTGTAGGTAACTCACCCTACTTTTCATGATTTGATCTCTCTCCTTCACCTTTGTCTCTAACTTATCATATATAACATCTCATTCGTATATATATATGATCCAATGTGTTCAATCCCCCACGCTTTTTTTTCCTAATGATGGATGGCCCTTCAGATTCGAAACATCGATTTTTGTCTTTCAATAATGTGGAAAATACAATGTCGCAATCCACAAATTCCATATTTGTTGTAGTTGATAGATTTTACAAAGTAGTCGATTTTATATGATGTACTAAAGCAAGTGATGCAACTAACATAGCCAACTTATTTTTTAATGTAGTAAGATTTCATGCACTTTCTAGAAGTATTGTTTATTACAAAAGATTTTTGGTCTTTTATGAGGCCTCGTTTATAAGTACTAACAACATGTTTTAGTTTCTTTTCATCTTACCGTCTTCATATAAATGGATTGTGTTAGCTAACAAAATTTTCAGAAATATATTAAGAAGTTTAGTGTGTGAACATCCCAAATAGTGAGACTAAATACTTGCTCAAACAATGCTTTTCTAAAATGATTAACCTAAATGGAGAATAAGTTCCATTCCATTTTATTCTATGTATAACATGAATTCAAAGTTTATTTATGAGTTAATACACCTAGGAAGTAAATTTACATTAAGTGTTTATGAAGAAGAGTTTGTAATAATGATGCATGAGCTTCATAAAAAAGTCAAACGATACCTCAAAGTAAACATAGTAAAATACAAGAAAAAAGTATATTTAATTGAGAAAGAGGTAGTATTTCAGGTTGAATATTTGGTTCTTACATATTTAAAGATGAAAATATTTCCTTAGAGAGAGAAAATGAGTTAAAATTGAAGAAAATTAGACCTTGTAAGGTCTCAATTTTTTTTTTTCAAATTATTATGAGATAGTGCTTGCAAATAACAATGGAATATATCCTATTTTTAATATTTTAGGCTTGTATTCTTGAAATATTATACTCTTATAAATTTAAAGAAAAAGCTACATAAAGCACAAATAATATAAATTCTATCAATCCTAGATAATAAGGTGGTGAAGACAACTAGGGGAAAAGATTATATTCAGTACTTGGTCAAGTAAAAAAATTATCAGATTGAACATGCCATATGGATGAATGCTTTAGGAATTTTCAAGAATGGTAGTATTATTTATGAAGAAATGGATAGCAGTCCATGAATAAGTCATTTTTTCTTAGTATACTAATGCAAGTGGATCAATAATGTTTAGTGTGTTTCTTTTTGTTTTTTATATAGATTCTAAATACTTTTGGTTTCGTATTTGTGTGGAGTAATTGTTAGCTCTTACATACCTATAACTTATATAATGAGTTAACAAAGGAAAAAATATACTTGTTTTTCCATGTATCCGGGAGGTTAGAGAATGTCTAGAAATTGGTTTGGATTTTCCAAATAATGGAAGATATGTGTAAGATTATTGAGTGCTAAATCACTTTCCTCGCTATGCACAAAAATAGTTGTGAGCATTGTTTCAGAGATATTAAATGTGGGATTTTAGTTTTGCAACAAGATACTTTATGTGGATATTATAATTTCTATATATCTATAATGTGTTGAAGAGGAGTTGAAAAAGAGGCTCAGAATTACTTATGCACTATTCAACTCATAAGTCATTCATCACCAAAGATACTATAGATTAGATAAGAAGAACAAGAGATGTTTATTGTGGAAGGTATTGGAAGACTTTCCATAGTTTTGGAAATACATCTATTATCATACCTTATACATGATTTGTAGCCTTATAATTGTTTCATTACAACTGCTATGTACGTTGTTTTAAAATCATGATTGCATAAATTCTTGTTATTAATAGATTTGGAGTACTATGTAAACACTCTTGCTATCTCAATCTGGGAGTAAAGAGTATGGCATACTTGAAAAATGTGGGTGTTGGCATTATGATACAGGTGTTGTCCTTGATGGAAACTCACTTAGATGACAGATCATAGTGCTGCAGGTCAATAGCAAAGAATTAATGATCAAACTACAAAGAATGAATAAAGAGATGTATATGGAGGTTCAGCGTGACAAAGTAGCATATACACGCGAGTCAACATACCAAAAGGAGCGTATAATGTACACATGCAATTTCACAGAAGGAAAAGCACGTATATCTTGGAAAACTAAGTTTTGATCCAGGGTATTTGGTCCATGATATTTTGATCCATGGTATTGGTCCAAGGTATCTGGTCCGAGGTATTGACCCTAGGTATTTGGTCCAAGGTATTGTTCCTAAGTGGTTTTGGTCCATGGTATTGAGAAAGGCGTAAAACTATAAAAGGAGGAGAAGATCATTAGGCCAAGTGTGCAAGTATTGAATATCTGACGAAGTGTGAGATCCAGTATGCATGTTATAGGTTTGTGATGTTTTGCTTGATCTGAACTAAGGATGCACCTATGTGGATGATGATGGATGATGGATCGAGATCTTAAGGCTTGGAATGTATTATCATTATTTGGTTTGATCATGGATAGACTAGATCTGAATATTGACGCATGTTTTATTCTGCAAATTTTATGAACTGTGTATGACTAAATTCAATAATAGTTTTGAAGTTTTTAAGTTAGTATTTGCAGATATGTACATGTGTTCGCTTTGGTAAAAACACTTATACATGCTAGTTAAGTTCGTCAAAATAGCGTATACATTATGAAATATGATATTTGAATTTTCAGTTGGTTCTAGTGGTTGTTGCAAAGTTCTGGGTTCTGCTTTGAGTTCTGGTGACTGTGTTTTGATGACAGGGCTTCAGTGATTTAGTTGTGAGTGATACAAAGATTGATGATTGAGTATTCAATGATTAGTTAATGCAATGGTTGTATTGCAGTGATGATTGATTTTGAGCTTCGTTGTTGTTGATGGGTCCAGTATGAAAATTGGATGAAACGTGGGCTTCAGATTATGGTGTTGTGTTCCAAGAGTATCCAGTTTGAAAATTTATGAAACGTGGTCCTTGGAGGAAGAGAGAAGGTCATAGCCTTCTGTAGGTTGGTGCCTATGTATTGGTAAACATATCAACTAGTAGAAGAGCTAGGGGGTTGGAGCTCCCTTCCAGTATTAGCTGGAAAACGATTGAAGGTTGCAGCCTTCAGTAGGTTGGCACCTACGTACTAGTAAACAGATCGTCTAGTACAAGAGCTAGGGGGTTGTAGCTCCCTTCCATTAGTAGCTGGAGAATGGCAGAAGGTTGTATCCTTCTGCAGGTGGGTGTCAGCGTACTGGTATGTGTCTACATTAGTACAAGATTGTAAATAGCTTTTTCTTATATTAAAAGAAGACAACATCAGGTGGTTTTTGTCTCACATTGGGTTTCCACCTTATATCTTGGTGTTCATGTGTGTTTCTTATGTGTGATGGTTTGTTCTGATATTAGTACACATGGTTACTATTTATATGGTTAATGATGTATAGATGCACTGATTAAAGATCACCATATGATGAATTAACTGAATCATAAGTTTGCTTGATATACATTGGTTTTCTTAATCGCAGCTGTGTGTACATGGGAGTTAGATTCAATGAAGTAGCGTATATGAATTTCAAAATGAAAAGAAAAAGATTATTGAGTTGACTAATACTAATTCACCCCGCCCCCCTCTCAGTATTATTTCCAACTATGGGTTAGTGACATTATGGTCATCAATGAAAAGCATTGAATTAAAGATGTTTAACCTTTTCCTACAATAAATAGATAAGATAAAAGAACCTACTTGTGATCCTTTGCTTCCTTTGATCTCCTTTGAGTTGCTCCCATTGCTCCCTCTCAAACTGAGTTCGCTCCACTGGTACCTACCAACATAAATATAAGACGAAAGCAATCAAATCATGTGATCTTTTTATTGTAAAAAAATGGAATCGACAACAATTGAACATACATTCATCATAGATATAGAGAAAAAAAAGGGAAAAGGAACAAACAAATTTATTGATTGATAGAAGGAGAAGGTAAACCCAATGTGGATCGATCTCATGTCACTCATCCAGCTTAGTCCAAGCCCTCATCACACCAATAACAACATCAATCTAGTAGCATAACATTACTTTGACAATGATTTCAGGTCTCTAAACCAACAATAGTTCTCTATAATATCCAAGATCTTTGGCTCTATGATGGGATGCCAATTTATAGATGAATGCAAGTGGTTTTGTCATTAATATGGCATTGAATTGTTTTCCATAATTGGATGATTAATTTCCATGTTCAAAGGGATCAGAGGATAGAGGATTAGATGATCCAAGGCTATCTTAAGTCGAGCTCATCTTGATAGGATAGAAGGTGGGTTCCTTCTAGAAGGCTCTGGAAAGGAGGAATATATTTAGGATCCAATGAACATTTCAAGGATTCTCACCCAAAGCAGGCTCGAGTGGGCTTATATGCTCTGCAACGCAATGTTGAATGGGACTACCTACTCTATAGAGCACTTACACCTGACCAAGGGTGCGCTAGTGACCCAAGGAAGCACTTCAGCAGAGTTTGAAGTCAGGAAACTCTCATCGATGAAAGCACTCAATGAGGTGGCATGTCTAGGGCATGTAGCAACTGAATTATAGTTTGACAGACCTTGTTTACACTGATTTTATCATCAGGAGTGATGTGCCCAAATAGACCTGTAACATCTACCCCCTAAAGCATGAAGTCAAAAAGGATAATGTTGAGTGATATGCTTTATGATGTGATGAGGAGGATATGAAGCAAATGGCGACCTGAATCAATTACAATACATAATATCATGATAGCTTTGAATTTTTCATGAATTATTGAGGTAAGGCATACCCATGCTCAACATATAAACTTTTCATTACATGTACATAACTCAGATAGTCATCTACAGATATAGACCCATGATAAGATGACCATCTATGTAAATCCAAGGTACAGATGATTGAGTACTCTCTTGAAATCACAGCCTAGATGGATGAAACTAGATCTGGGGTCCTCTATCTCGTCCAATTTTTTTGCTCAAGTACGAGTCTAACCATGTGAAAATGTGTTCTAAAGTCAAACATGGCAAGACATCGTCTAATTACCAGCCAATGGTGTAAGTTTTTAACAAGTGCAAGAGAAATCACCAATAATGATAATGCATCTCAATGTACTACAATACGTTCTGCATGGGGTGAATAGATGTTTTGATGTCGAACATGACACAAACGATTTTAATCGAAGGCTTGTTGTGCCAACCTATCACCTAAAGCGAGAAACTTGCCATTGATGTATGCAAGCCTCAAGGTACTAGAAGGGTGTTTCTAAGTCAACTTCGTGGATAATGTGCTGATGTCGACAAGAAGTGACTCTTTACAGGAGTGCCTTGATGTACCCCACATTAATGACACAAAACAAGTGTAATGATTCTGAATATATGTGACTGATGACACAATGTTTAAGAATGGAAGTCGTGAAAATTAAGGTTTATGAGTATTGGAAAGGATGAAGTTTACTAAGTGACTTCTCTTGAGCATGTCGGTGACATGAAATGAATTGGCAGCATTGACCCATAATGAAAGTGATGGATGGTGTGATAGACCATAGGTATGATAACCATCAAGTAGATAACCCAACCAAAATAGTCACAGAGATGAAGTGAAAGTGTCGTGTTCATGAGCAACTTGCTACCATAAAGTGATTTATCCCTTTTTCCATTTTCCCCAATCATTGCTGACCAGTACCTCTTTATTTTTTAACAAGAATGAGGAGGACAACATATGCTTGATGTATAATTCTACCCTTTATGTGAATCCATCTCTATGTGATATTTTAATGAGTCTAGTGAAGGTGAAACTCGGCCTTGTCATGATGGACAAGTTTGTTGCTATTTAACGAATTTATCAATAATAAGAACTCAATCCTTTTCATATTTAGAGAGTTTGAAAAGGGACAAAAAGAAAACTCCACAAGTTCTCTTTCATAAATTTGTCTCTCAAGTCCGAAAAAACGTAAAATAATACAAGAGAGAGCCTACATGTTTGACCAATGTATTCCTTTTTCGTAAGTAATCTACCTCAGTCAGGAAAAGGGTTAAACTTATGATGAGTGGATGTTGTTTCCAATCCATTTATGAGCTGAAAAGGACAAGCGCCTGATAAGATTTTCATATTTTGAGAGTTTGAAAAGAGTTGAAAGAGGACTTTAGGGGGGTTCCTTTTTCGATGTTTAACAAAGCTCGAAAAAGAGATAAAGTATGCTTTGTGGTCAAAAGTACATTTTACGATCATGCGTGTCAAATTCACTATGGCAGCTTTAAACCTACTCAAAGAACCACCAAACAGATTAAGCATACATGTTTCATTGGGAAAAATAGGTAAAAACTATAGTTTATTCATTTAATGAATATGAAATAACCACAAAACAATACTTTATCAAGTCATTTTACCATTTGACATTTATCATTCAGTTTTGTGCTCTGAACCCTTTTTTTACCTCAAACTTTAGCAACTGATTGTGGGAGATTATGTGGATCATTCTTTGGGCCATAAGGACTAGGTAGGAGTCTTCTATTTCATTTAAGGTCATTCTTTTTCAATTTCAGGGAAATCTTTTAGGGTTTTGGGGTCCCTAGGGTAAATATATCATGCCCTAGGATCAACACACCCTTATGCATCGAAAAATACGTTGCAGAACAGTCAAACAAAAGGGAAACTGCTTTGCATCACACTGTCTAAATATTAGGGGTGCGGGTGCAATTTAGAAATTTGAGTCATCATTTCTACCCAAAATATCTGCAGCTTGTTTCATGAAATGTATCCCAACTAATCCTATGGTGTGATTTCCAATTTTGATCCAATCAGAATGGCTATCACATGGCATGAAAGAGAACATCAAGAACAAGATATGGTTTCCCTAAATGATCCTGGTACTGTTGAGGCCCTCAGAGATTGTGGGTTACTCAAATATTTAAGGTTATCAGGGATGAGGCAACAGTTAGAACTATTGCAGTTCTTGGTTCATTCATGGGATCGAGCGGAATAGGTTTTTCACATAGGGGAAAAATTGCTCCCTATATTGATCAATGATATTTACTTTCTCAAAAGATTGTTAGGGCGTGGTGCCCCAATTTCTCTTTTAGGTTCTACCAATGGGGTTGAATTAGTGAGGGACTACATTCGACAATTCTGCCAGCTAGGTATACAACCTAGTAAATATGGAAATATAAACATCAGGCATGTGCGTGATATTCCCTTACGAACAATCCTCTTTACTATCACAAAGTTGGCAGGTAGCGTGACACTTCATGTCGTGAATAGATCATATATGCAGTATGTGCTTGAGTGTCTCGAGAAAACTATGTTCAACTGGTATGAGGTAGTATTCTCTTTTATGAAAGAGTAACTGACTAAAGTAAAAATTGGTAACACGAAAAATTCAGCTATGGATCGATCTTGATCACTTTTACTTTGGAGAGAATTCCATTGATGTAACCTCAGCATGTGACATTGAGTTTAGCCGGTCTTAGAGATCCACGGATGCAGATATGGGTAGAGTTGATGGCTACACATGATGGTCAGTCCTCAATCCCATTTTCTACCACATTCTTTAGTTGGCTCCATTGACAACATATTGTCACAGAAGAGCATCCAACGCAGGGATTGATTTCCGGGATGGATTTCCATAGAGATCAAAATTTGAGATTACCAATGGGTGCTCAATGGGGTTCTATACGTAGATTTTTTTGACCATGTATTTTTTATTTTTTGAGTTTTTACATGTTTTTGTGTCTTTTTATTTTTCCAAGAATAAACTAAAAATGTTCTACTGTATATAGATGTTGGAACTGTTTGACCAAGGGGTCATCAATAGGATGTAGGTGAACCAGTGGGGATAAATGTTGGAAGAGAAGTTCTCTAAGATTTAGATCTAATCTTGACACTAGCAGAGTTGCAACATCATATAGAGGGGTTAATCCTCAGTATACCAGATGTTCAGATCGAGGAGTTAACGATGAAACTACAACGCCATACTATTGGTTTACCTAGATGTTGGATAAGGCTATTGTGCATCATAGCTCAGGCAGTGACCTGTTATCATGAGCATCATTAGATCTACTTAGGATGATTTACTATATGCATTTTGAGGTTTTAATGTTAAATTCACCAACATGTCTTGGACACAAATTTTTGTAAAAACTTTGAACATCTATCTATTTTACTTTCAGTGTATTTGTATGGTTATGTGTAATCCTATTCAACTATTGATGTGAATTGAAAATTTACTCTTTACATATGTCATAAATGTCCGTTTATCACATAATTCACTAAAGAATCAGTCAATGTGTTAAAGTTTCTGGAAATGTGTTGATATTGAATGTAATCAAAATTTGTTTCCAAGAGATGAACTCTAAGGAATATACGATGAATAGTTTGATTTTGAACAGTATAAGCATTCGTAAGTTGTAGTACGACAAGTTATGATTCTAGCCTAATGATGATTCAGCGAATTCCAGGTGAAATGGCATCACATAGGAGTTCGACCAATGTGCTATACTAAGCGATATTGTTCATAGAGTGACTGATACAAATCCCTTGAAAACTCACTAACTCGCCACTTGGAGTGAATATGACCCATGCTGCAGAGGATAGGCTCTACGTACTAAGATTAGCACCATTGGCACAACCAACAAATGGTTCCAAATATTCTGACATTTGTAACAAATGCAAAGCGGATTAATAACCACATGAAAACTCTAAAGGTCACACTATGACAAACGCACGCAATCAAAGTATATATACAGTGTTTTTACTACGCACAATCAAGCATAGTAACGTTTAATATACAACCCGTTTCGAGGCTGCAACAATGGAATTCCATCATAATCAACCAACTCGTAAGCTCCTTTTGCGAGTTTTAGTGATGAAATCTCACATTGTATTGGTAAGATTTCCTCAAGATCATACACGAATTGGAAAGGTATGAATCCAGTTGCATTTCATACTAAGGTTCGGTAAGCCCACAAAATTAAGTACAAGTTCAAATGTGAGTTTCGTTTGTGAACTCCTATCATTTGTTGAAGAATTCGCTTAAGGACTTTGTTGATGGATTCAACTTGTCCATTAGCCTGTGGATAATAAGGAGTAGAACTATCATGTGAGAGTCCTAACTTGGCAGTTAATTCAGTCATCATGTGATTGTGAAAATGTGAACCATGATTTGTAACTACATCTTGTGGTACACCAAACTGTGCAACAACATGGTTGAAGAAAAAAAGTGCAGCTATCTCACCAGAGTTTTTTAATGTAGGCATCGCCTTGGCCCATTTCGTAGAATAGTCAATGACAACAATAATATACCCATGCCCCCCAACCGAGTAAGGGTTACATGTCATGAAATCAATGCCCCATTTTTCAAATGTTCCAACAAAGACGACATGATGCAGTGGTGCAGGTGGTAATCGAGTTTTACAGTAAAAAATCTAGCATGCATGACAACTTCTGACATCAGTAATGTAACCATTAAATATGGTAGTCTAGAAGTAACCAGCACAAAGAATTTTTTGTGCGGTAGCATACCTAGATAAATGTCCACCACAATCATAAGAATGGAAATCATTTAGAACTTTTTTGGATTCCTCATTTGTGAGGCACCTACGAAAAATCATATCGATACCATGATGGTAAAGGGCCAATGATTAGATAAGATTTGGCTTGATATCAAATACTTCAGTTTTTCAAGAAAGAGGTATCAGACCGTAAATTTTTGGTTTTGAGATAGATCACTATATAGCCATACCAAGGGTCAGATGACAAGATGAGAAACAAAGACTCATCTAGAATTGATGGTTTCGTTCTTGAGTCATTGATTTGAATGCCCAGAAGGAATTCAAACTCAACCTGCCCTCACCTTCCTAAAGAGGATATGGGTTGAAGGAAACTGGAAACTGGTTGAAGTCAGGGAGATTTTTCCTCTCCCTTTGGTCGAGCCTCCTTGCACATCCTTGGATGGCGGTAGAGGGAACGTCGCAAAGAAGCTCGGAAAAAACTAGAGATTTCTTTGACTTGGATTTGATGAATTAAAAATCAAATTCCTCCAAAATGATGATTCATTTTGAATATTTCCCCCTTATCAATTGACGTGACAAGATATATGTGATAGGGTTGTAATCCGAAATGATAGTGGTCTTTCAGAGTAGGATATAATGGTGAAATCTCTGTGCACCTTGAATGGAAGCCAAAGCTAGATTCTCCACGTAAGAATACTTAATTCCGTATCGTTGAGATTACGACTCAAATAATAGATCGGATGTTCAATCCCATCTTCTTCTTGTACTAAAACCATAGCAATGGTTGTATCTGGAGTGGCAAGATAGAGGAAATATTCGTTCTAAAAATTAGGGGAATACATTAATGATGCTCGGATCAAGGTATCTTTGAGAGCATCAAAGGAAGCTTGCACAACCTCGTCCCAATGGAAGGGAATTCCCTTTTCCAAAAGATGAGTAAAGATGAGTTGGGAATGAATCTCCTTAGAAAGTTAGCCTTCCCTTGGAGTCTCCGTAATTGAAGTAAATTGGAAGATAGCGGCAGATCAAGAATTGCCTTAACCTTCAAGAGGTCAAGTCGAATTCTTTCTTTGGACACTACGAAAACAAGAAAATGAGTAGAACCAACACAAAACACACATTTATGTGGATTGAGTCGAATTTTGTAGTGTTGAAATTATAAAAAGATGGCTCTCAAATGTTGGGGGTGATCAGCTCATTTTTGTGAATGAGTAGGTAAGTCATCTAGATAGGGTTGAATGATGTGTTTGATGCCATGGAAGGCATAATTTATTTCCCTCTGAAAAGTTGCCCCATAATTCTTCAAACCAAAAGGGAGTTTTCTATATGCGAGTGTGCCCCAGGGACAAATAATGACATTTTTATTTTGGTCGTGGGTGGATATTGATATGATTATAGCTGGAAAAGCCATTCATAAATGAAAATATTTCACATCCAACACATTCATCAAATATCTGGTCCATAAAGGGAGTGGGATAGTTGTCTTTTGGACATGCATGATTAACATCACTATAATCAACACACACTCATATTATTCCTTGTTTCTTCATGACAGGAACAATATTGGAAACCCAATCGGTAAGAGGAACGGGGTATATGAAACCAACATGAAAAAGTTTTTTCACTTCTGCTTTTATGGTAGCAGCCTTCTTCGAATGAATAGGATGGAGGCATTGCCATACTGAATTGGCAGCAAGGTATAGTTTAATCTTATCTTCAACTGTACTAGAATCAATACCTGGCATTTCCTCATATGACTAAGCAAATATATCGTGGAATTCACAAAAAAGAGCATGATAAGTTTCAAGTTCTGATGGAGAACAAGATTTTCCAACGTGGATGTTTTCTAGAATTCCAGCTTTGGTCGAAATATCAATATAAATGGTTTCTTCAATATTCGATAAGATTCGTTTGGAATCGATTGTGTCTATAAATAACTAGTTTGAAAGGAAATTAACAATTGAAGGGCAATTTAGTTCATTTGTAATATCTTCTATGTGATCTGGAAGATGGGATCGATGATGATAATCTGCCCATGGTTCTTATTCTGTCATCATTGATTGGATGATTCCTTCATGAATAGAAAATGTACATGAAAAAGCATCATAGGAAGTACCATATTCTAACAAATGATCAACCCATATAATCGGTGATGATGGATTTGGATTTTCCACGCAAGCCAAAAATATTGATTGCTATGCGAGCTCAATTGGGCTTAGCGACATGGTTTCATTATGCATATCAACTTCAAAATTATTGGAAATCTTCCATGAGTCAGATGAAGTGGAAGATATCATGTTACAAGTCTCAACTTTTGCAACTTCCGCCATTTGTGATGGTGACGGTAGTGAAAAGGTGCCCATTAGGGAAGAATCTTTGAAGAGACCTACTCCAATGTTCTGAAGAGATAGCGGAGGTCCATGAACTAATAGAATGCTTCCAGTTGCCTATGAACTAGAGGCGAAGAAGGCGAGTTGATCAATTACTGTGATTCCGCCTTTATGAGGGAAAGTGATCATATAAAAGTATGTCAAAATCACATCAACCATAGTGTAAACCCATGGTATTCCTAGTAAAATATTGTATTCAAGGGGTCCTTCAATGACCTCAACTTCAAAAGTTACAGTTTTTCCCCCTGTTCTATCTGCAGGTTACTTAAAATTCCACGGGGTGTATAAGTGTGACCATGAAAAGCTTTTACCATCATAGGTGATCATGACAAAGGTGGTGAGCCAAGTGTTTTCCAGCATTTCATTGACATGATACATGTAGATTCACCTTCGCCAACAATGGTTCGGTGAAGGAGGTGACTCAAAGCATTTAATTAGATCAAGAATGCTAACTATGGTCATAATTGTGGCGTATAACTTGCATGGTTAAAACCTACGAGATTGGAATTCGTCGGATCAATTCCACCAATTGCTACAATAAAGCATGCTTTTGGGAGGGAAAACTTTGAAGCACCTCAAGCGTTGACATAATAGAAGGTGATTGCACCAAATCTTCTACTATGTTATAATTTTGCGCTGCTCGAGCTCGAGGGTCGAATGTAGATTTATGAACAACTATCTTAGGCAGTTTTATTTTTAACTCTGGTGAAATGGGAGGTCAAATGGAGTTAGACGAAGTAGAAGTCGAAGTATTGGGTTGATATATAGCTTGTTTATTCATCGACGACAGTGGATTACCATAATATTTACTTCGTGTAGTCACCAAAACATTAGTCTTAGGCTTAGTGGCAATAGCATACACACGTGTGATGTGGAAGGATGATCTGTAGCAACCAAATGAGTCTATGAGTTTGGAAAAGGGTTTGTCAACACAATGGCTATACTAGAAGTCTAAAGAAGTTTTGAGACTTTAGAGTGGTGAGGACAGTCTCGCATAAAGTGCTCCTGATTACAAATTAAACATGGGTAATGACGTTTCATAGCCGGAGAAGAGGAATCAGATGATTTCTCTTCAGGGGGATAATTTTGTTTCTTTTTTTTTCCCCTTTTTCTTGCTTCCAGGTTGCTTTTCGTTTTTACCTTTCTTAGAATACAGGGCATTTATTTTGGAAGCAAGTGTATTATGATGGGTTTTAGAGCTTTGATTTGAAATATCAAGTTTTTGACTAGATGGTTTACTTGCTATTTCAGTTCTTGAAGAATCTATCACACCATCACCGACATGAGAGTCCTTACTAGATGGAGGTGGTGGAATAGTAAAAGTTGGTCTAGGTGCATTTGGAATCTTATCATAGAGCATGCGAGACTGGGTGTAAATCAAGTACAAGTATTGGGCACAAGAAATTACTTTCTCTTCGGTAACAACTCTTGCTTTAGCCACATCCTCGGTGATAGATGGTAACAAGGATTTAATAAACTGCTTAGCTAAAAGTTGACCAAGAACAAAATTTTTGACCATTGAATGACGATGACGCCACTCATGAATATGATCAGAAATGTGAGTAGCAGTGGTCTATTTAAAGTTGGTCAACAGTTCCGTTCCAGTTTCATATCTGATGGGTAACTGGAAAAGGGTTAAAAATATAGTGGTTAAGGTTATGAAGTTATCAAATGAAGCTCGTGGCAATTAAATATACCACTTTGCAGCCAGGCCAATGAGCGTTCACTGGAAAAGATGTAGTCTTACTGAATCGTCATTTAGGGAGTTGGATGAACACCATAAATGAAAAGTCATAACATGATTGGATGGATATTCTCCAGGGTTTCCATTGAAATTAGGAATATCAGAAGGAAATTTGTGTGGAATCATTGGCCACCAAACTAGATATATAATGGGATCATTGGTAATCCGATTTAAATCTGGTAATTCAAGTGTTGCGACAAAAGGCCACTGTCGGTTTAGGCCGGGATGAGCATAACCAGGGTAAGATGGAATTACCTGGGAAAAAGCCCTTTGCATACTAGCATAAGGAATCTGCTACTGGTAACCTTGATAGGGGTAGGTTTCTTGAGCATATCCAATATAAGGTTGTTGTTGGGAACCAGGATAATTTTTTTTTGAAGAAACCAGCATAGGCTTATTAACTAGAACCTGGGTGAGCTTGCAGAGACCAAACCCAGCATAGACTTGCTGACCAAGCCCATGATAAGTTTGGTACTGTTGGAATTGTTGTTGTTGTTGGTATTGTGGCTACCACGGTTGTTGATACAATGGTTGTTTCCCACCACTATAAGGTTAACCAGTTTGTGGATAAATTGGACCAGTATAAGTCTAGGTCATCCCAGTTAATGGTAAACTGGCCTAAGGTTGTTGGATTTCAGACACAAATGGTTGTTGTAAAATGGCCTGAGAAGAATAATTCTATAGACCTGAAAGTTGAGGGTAAGAGATTGAAGGACCAGCTTCCAAAGGGTGAGATACAACCAACTGAGCTTGTGACTATGGTAAAGTCGTAACGACAGGTGTAGTAGGTATGGATGAAACATGTTGTATTGGTTGTGATGAATACACAAGCCTTGGTTGAACATGCATTGTAGGCTGCCATTGACAAATAGTCATTCCAGAATAAGTTCGACCTAAAGATGATGGTATACTGCCATATGGTGTCCCCCCAAGGTATGGAGAATAAGAAGATTGGGCATATTATTCTCCATATGGAGATAATCCAGTGTTAAGTGGATAAATTAGATGGTAACCAGATGGACCAGATTGATATTGACTTGATGGATCAAATTGTTCAGTATCCGTAAGTGAAGAACCAGGTAAAATTCTTGTGGACGACATGGGTGAAGACCATGGACTATAAGAAACACTAGAGTGAGTTCCAGATAATGATTGGTAACCCAGTGGGATGGACGGACCACCATACTAATGTGACTCATGTGTTGTGGTAAACATCGAAGAAGTAGCAACAATAGATGTTGTCGCAGCTGTAACAGATGATATAGTCTAGGATGTTGTTTCAGCCGTAGTCAAATGACCCAATAAATGTCCTAATGAATCTATGGGAGTTTGAAAGTAAACAAGATCAAGAGGATTAATACAAGTTGACCGAGGAAAATAAGGATAAAGATATAGCCTTGGTCCAAAACGAGTTGGAGTTCTAGGTGAAGTTTCTTCTTAAAATTCCTCTTCAATAGCAACCAAACCGAGTGGAAGGATTTCACCGCCAGGTCCGTAATAAATTTCTGGTGTTTGACTCTACAGTAAAGGAGAAGTCTCAACATTTACAGATGTCTGAGAATAAACCGGTCGATCATCTTCCAATATGCAAACAACTTCTGGTTGTTCAACCTTGGGATCCAAGTGTTCTGGTAAAAGAATAATGGGTTGATGATGAATTTCTTGAACAAATTTTGGTTGATGATCAACTTATTATTGGAAAACCTTAGTTGCGTTTCACTAAGTTCACTTTTAGTGTCCTCAAGTATTTGTAAAGGTTCCACATCAGTAGCAGATAAACCAGTAATAGTAGGAGCAACCAGAATCGTAGTACGTACCAGTATAGGTGACTCTGGTAAATCAGATGAAGAACCAGAAGTTTGTGATGTACTAGACTCAGTTAAACATGACCGCTTTCGCTGACTACGTATAGCTTTAGGCGATAAAGGTGGTTTACTCGATGTCCTACGCGAACAATGGGGTAAACGTTGATTTTCTTCCATGATCGCTGATTGATTTTATTATAAAAATAAATAAACAAAAACAAGGTAATCTAGGAAAAAGAATTACCAAGTAACTGTGAACTGCAATATACTGCCTCGGAGGATCCAAGGACTTAACATACGTGCAGGTGATCTCCCTGAATGTTGTTTTTGGTGTATCACAGTATATAAGGCAGCCAACTCGGTTACCTATGGATGGATAGCAACCTATGTAGTCCTCCCGAGTATACACGAAAGTACGTGGAGGCCTAATTTGTGTTAGCGCTATCTAATGTGAAACCGCAGAATGAGAGCATTCCCTTATACTTTTCGTACTATAAAACTATCTGATATACCCAAAAGTACGTGGATGAGCTACGATATACTTACGTACGTGGAATGAGGTATCGCACTTGAAATGTATTGCAGACCATTAGCGACAGCTACTATGTTTAACAACCCCAGAAGACGTCTCTAGCCTAGACCTCTAATTATTGTGCGTTAAGTCACAATTCTCCATTAGGTTAATTGAGATAAATTTTAGTTGATCTTGTTTAAATATTTGCCTTTCAGGTTCACCGTGTGATGTTTCTAAAACTCCTAGAATGCAATGAAGATAGGAAACATTCTTTCCATTTTATTTAAACAATGAAAACTGTAATTAAAAGGGATAGAGCAATCAAAATCTCTAAACAAAGATCATAGAGCACATCTAATGCAACTTTCCCTATACCATTCCTACAAGCACACACAAACTTCTACATGCATTATGCATGTCTTTATTTTCATTCCTTTAATGTTTAGAAGAACATAAAGAAACTAAATTCATAAACAATCAATCAATGCTTTTCATAAGAAACGAATACTTTACGACAGTTTCTTTTTTAAAGAAATGAAGACTTTACGACAATTACTTTTCAGAAAAGTAAAGACTAATCAATGTAAGATAACTTTGGGATTGATTTGACAATGATAAAGAAAACATAAAGAAACATTGAACAAACATAGCCAAAGTGGGCAGGGAAAAGAAACGCTAATTTGGACTTTAGGGACAGAGAAACATTAACCATTCAACAAACAAGATGTGAAACAGTTTGGAAAAAATCAAGCAAGAAATGGGTTTTTGGTTTGAAAGGTACCAGTGCAGCCCTAAGTGGGAGACAGTGTGTTGCAGAGCATTGTCTCTAGGCTAAGGCTACTCTGCAGCACACTGTGTCAAGAACAATAGTGCGTTGATGCTAGAGAGCACTATCAGCACACAAATAAGCACACATTTTCACCAAACAATCCTCAAAATGACTGATTATAGGTAAATGAACTCAAGAAAAGTCTACTGGTACTACTAACATAGGGGATAACTATTAGGAACGATGGTCATTCCCCAATCTGGTCACCAATTTGTTATACGAAATTTATACCTACGGATAACTATATCTTCCCTAAGTGGGTAGTTACACTTCGAACAACTGAAGTAAAGATTTTTAACCTTTTCGTACAATAAACAGATAAGATAAAAGAACCTACTTGTGATCATTTCCTTCCTCTGATCTCCTTTGAGTTTCTCCCATCACTCCCGCTCAAATTGAATTCGCTCAATTGGTACTTTCCAACATAAACAAAAGACGACAATAATGAAAGCATATGATCTATTTATTGTAAACAAATGGAATCCACAACATTTGAACATCCATTCATCATTGATATAGACAAAAGTATTGGAAAGGGAACAAACAACTTTATTGATTGATAGAAGGAGAAGCTACACCCAATGTGGTTCAATCTCGTGTCACTCATCCAGCTTAGTCCAAACCCTCATCACACCAATAGCAACATCCATCCAGCAGCATAGCATTACTTTGACAATGATTTCAAGTCTCTAAACCAACAATATTTCTCTATAATATCCAAGGTATTTGGCTCTATGATGGGAGGCCAATTTATAGATGAATGAAATTTATTTTGTCATTAATATGGTATTGAATGGTTTTGCATAATTGTATGATTAGTTTCCATGTTCAAAGGGATGAGAGGATAGAGGATTAGATGATCCAAGGCTATCCTAAGTCGAGCTCATCTTGATAGGATAGGAGGTGGATTCCTTCTAGAAGGCTCTAGAAAGGAGGAATATACTCAGGATCCAATGAACATTTCGAGTATTCTTGCCCAGCGTAGGCATGAGTGGGCTTAGGTGCTCTACAACGAAGCCTTAAATGGGGCTACCTACTCCGCAGAGCACTTACACGTGACCAACGGTTCGTTGGTGACCCAAGGAAGTACTTCAGCAAGTTTTGAAGTTAGGAAACTCTCATGGATGAAAGCAATCAATGAGTTGGCATGTCTAGGGCATGTAGCAACCGAATTAGAGTTTTATAGACCCTATTTACACTAATTTGATCGTAGGGAGTGATGTGCCCAAATATGCCTGTAACAGGTATGGATTGGTTACATTCTCATACGACCAGGGTGAATTATTATGAAAAGGATATTGAGTGCCTGGATGACAACGAAGAAAAGGGGATCTTGGAAGGTAAGAAAAATTCAACATTCGTTACAATGGTTATGACCAGGGTTGGAATTTGATAGGCATTTTTCCCGTCATAGAGGATTTTTCCCATAAAATATGGTTAAAATTTTAAATGATTGTTCCTAGTGACATGCTATGAAAGGTTAAGGAACATATTGTTGACGGTTTTTTGTTTGGGAAAATGTTAATAATATCATCTAACACCATTCCATTAGCAAAAGTTTCCCTTCGCTACCAACTTGGAACTAGTAATTTGATAAGTAAAATAATTTAATGACAATAATGTTAGCCAAGTGAAGAATGGTATTTTCAACTAATATACATTATTTCAAATCTTTGCTTCCTACGATTTTGGAATTTGATCAAATATTAACAATATTCAAATATATGGTCGTTCTTAGTTGTATTGTACTGTATGCTTGATTATTTAAATTTTCTAAAGCGAAAAGCATTCAAAGAAATCCAAATCATCCCTTCAGCAGAATAATTCTTATAATTTGAAAGCATAGATAATGAAAAACAATTTTGTCACTAATAAACTGTAAATGACGTCTAAAAGTTGGTCACGAGTCCCACAAACAATTGATAATGTTATTAGGGAAAAATAGAAATTAAGTAATAGAGTTCAGAAAAATAATATGTCACTGCATGGTTTGTGGAGCTACTTTTCAAGTGGAATCCATGGGAGTATTTTTCTAGAGACATTGGATGTGTTGTGCAGTAGATATGGGGAATGAAAGGTTATGTAAGGATCCCACTATTTTAGCATGTAGCAAACAAGAAAGAATCAACCAAACTAAAGTGGAAAGGTCTCTGAGAGCCCAAATTGTGTAGCCCTGAAGAAGATGTAAGCACATAAGGTTATTTAATTTAGAAGAAATTTTATTTAACGTAAATACATATACCAAGTATTTCGAATCATTTTTGTAATCAGCAAAGCAACTTTTCTCTTTGAAACGAAAAGGCATTTAAGTCTACAAAAATTCAATCGAAGAATAATTTCACTTAACGTTAAAATGAAATTGCAACCAATGTATGAAACATTGTGAGTGGAACATAATAAAACCTACAAAAATTATCGGAATGGGAATGTCCATTAGTTTCATATTTTGAAAGACCTCTTGGAAGGAAAGGAAACAAATTATCTTTGAACATTTTCAGTCTCACTTGCAAGTTTTCAGTCTAACAAAGAAGGTCATATATATATATATATATATATATATATGCATGGAGCATTCGTAGTGAAACACAAAAGAAAACCCACATAACATAGTGACAAAATTCAGTAGAATAGACATGTATTTTGTTTACATAGTATGGATACTCGTAGAAGCACAAGAAAAGTATCTTATTCTTCGAAATTTTTTAGTCTCACTTGAAAGTGAGACTGACCAAATATATTCAAGTCACATCCTACTATATAGTCTTAGTCATACTTATGAGTTAAGATTACAAATATATTTTTGGATTCAAGGGGAACTATAAAGAGAGACTTAAATTCTTTCGAAGGAGTAATTTTTTCTCAATTTTCTCACATAGTAGAGTCAACGTAAATAGTTATCTCAAGAAGACTTAGAATTTTAATCGAATAAGGCTTTCTGCTTCCACTTTCTCAGTGACTTTCCCAGGACCTCCCTATGAATGGCATGAATATTTATGTATCTCTTATCCATGAATTTTTCTGGTTGGGTATGCTTATGAAGGTACTATCATTAGAACACTAGGATTATTTTTTATCACTTAAGCAAAAAAAAAAAAAACGCAAGTAACCTATAAAATGGAGAATCTATCATTCAACTTGGACCTCACTGAACATTGAGTGAGATCTAAGTTGAATGATAGATTATTTGTTTAATAGGATACTTGAGATTATTTTTTCTATGTTTGAGGGATAAAACAATAAGTGTAGTGTTCAAATGGAAGTACCTATAGAAGAAACTTGAACCAGCAAAAATTATGGAGAAGAGATAAATAAATTGTCATGGTACTCACAGGGAGATCTTGGGAAATCGATTGAGAAAGAGGAAGAGGAAAGGAATATAACATTAAAAGAGGATTCAACTGAGGAAAAGTACGATGAACAATATCCCATCGATCAGGGCACATTCAACTATAGACAATCCAGACATTCCTGTCATGAATTTCAGGATGTGGGTTATTGGAATTTTGTTGTGCATCATGTTCTTGTTTCTCAAACATTTCTTTGGTTATAGAAGAGAACCCATCACAATTACGCTAATCTCTTCACAAATTGCAGTGCTTGGTCTGTGTCATTTAATGGAAAAGTTTTTAACAAGGAAAAAATGGGAATTCTTGTTGAATTTGGGGCCCTTTAATATGAGAGAGCATGTTGTAATCACAATATTTGCCAATGTAGGGATCGAAAGTGTAAAGACTATTCATATTATCAATGCAGTCAAGATACTCTAGAAGGAGAAACTCGACTATTTCGTTTCTTTTTTCATTTTCATGAGATCCTAGGCTCTATTTTGACCATTTCAACCCTTTTTTTATCTGTATGTTAAATTTCGTAAGTTTGGTTGTCTGTAATATTACTTGATGCTCTAGATATGTTGATATTAGGGTTTTCATGGGCAAGTATTTTTTGAAAATATCTAGTGCAGCCAATATCTGGTGGATCCTGCTACTATGTGGTGACATGCAAACCTTGTTCAGGTTTCTGTATTCAAACAGGGATTCACGAAACTTGATTTGCGATTTTATTGCTACAATATGAATTTGTTCAAACCTCAGATATAAACATTCATAAATAAAATAGATTTCAGTATTTGTTGAATACTTTTACACTATTCAAAAAAATTTTATTGCATAGTTGTTCATGTGGACAAGGACATGTCGTACGGAGGCCTTACGTGAATTAGTTATTTGTAGTAACCCTTATCTGTAGTATCACATATTATGTATCTCTTGGGAATTTGTTCCCCATGATGACATCAATGTATTTCACAAGTTTGTTCTAGAAAAACAACAGGGATCAGGGCTATCAAGTCTTGCCATAGGTACTAGCATTGGTTTGAATTGTATGGTGCAAAAACATTTACAATTTTTTTTGTTATCCTTTCAAGTTCGATTTGTTTGGATAACTCTAGTCTAAAAATAAAATTCAAGGATCTTCTTAGTGATCACAATTATATTTTTTTTCTCTCCATGAAAAATAAACAAAATAACTCTTCATTTGTGTTTGTTAACTCCTCAGTTGTGTGTTATAGTTATTTTCTTTCTTTCTTATGATAAATATCTGAATATTTAACATAATTGTATTATTGAAGTGTAAATTATTAATATAACATTTATTAATGAAAGGTTAATTTATTCTTAGAACATCAATCTTAAAGGGAATTTTAAACATAACGTTCCTTGATGGGAACATAAAAATCCAAAACGTCGGAAAAAATTGGTCTGACGGGTAAAGTGAAATCCAAATTCCAAGGCTAGTTACAACTATGCATGCAAATATTAGCCTGATGAAAGTGTGTGTAATATTTGCAGTGAATATTTCTACTAATAAAGGTAAGGATGTTGAGGACGTATTAATCTTGAATAGGTACCCAGTTCTACAATAGTTTAAGGGTGTATTTCCGATAGACATTCCATTTACCACCTCATAGGGAAGTTGCCTTCTCTATTGAGTTGGTACCAGGGGAAGCACCAACATCAAAGGCACCATACATGATGAGAACACCATAGGAATTGAATTTATAGTTTAAGGAAATGCTCGACAAGTGATACACCATACAAAGTGTGTCGCCTTGGGGTGCACCAGTGTTCTTTGTCAATAAAAAGGATGGTAATATTAGACCATACATTGATTATAGGAAACTGAACAAGGTAACCATCAAGAATAGATATATGTTTCCAAGGATTAATGACTTGTTAGACCAGTTGAAGGGAGCAACAGTATTCTCTAATATTTAGTTGAGATTAGGATGCCATCAGGTATGCATTAAAAAATAGGACATCTACAAGACTGCTTTCTAGACCAGGTATGGGAACTATGAACTTTTTATATTTCCTTTTGGTTTGACTAATGCTCCAACTGCTTTTACTTGTTTTATGAATAGTGTACAGTGTTCTTATCTGGATAAGTTCGTTATTGTATTCATTGATGACATATTCATATATTCTAAGGATGAATAAGATCATGTCGAACAATTACCGACAATATTGAGATTTCTAAGAGAGAATATGTTGTATGCCAAGATTATTAAATGTAGTTTATTTTAGATAGAGGTACATTACTTGGGGCATGTTGTCTCGAAGGAAGACATAACAATTGACCCAAAAAATATTGAATATGTCATCGATTGTGAAGTTCCTAGGACTGTGGATGAGGTTAGATCATTCATGTGGTTACTAGATTGTTATAGGAAGTTCATTAGGAGCTTATCATAGATTTCTTATCCCATTACATCATTGTAAAGGAAAGGTAATAAATTTGAATGGATATAATAATATGTAGCTAGTTTCAAGCAATTGAAGCACTTGTTGACAAGTTACCGAGTTCTAAAAATCATAGATCTAGACAAAGAATTTTTGGTATATACAAATGCTTGCAAGAGAGGGCTTGGTGGAGCCCTGATGCAGGAAGGATAGGTAGTGTTCTATGAATCAAGGAAACTAGATTAACATGAGAAGAATTATGTTAAACATGATCTTGAGTTGGCAGCGATCATCCATCCTTTGAAGATATGGAGACATTATCTTCTTGGAAGGTGATTCATCTTGATCAGTGATCATAGTGGATTGAGATACCTATTTGACCAACCAAATCTGAATGCTAGCAAGCTAGATGGTTGGCCATGATCAATGACATTGACTTTGAGATCAAGTACATTAAAGGGAAAGAGAAGAGGGTTGCATATGGTCATAGAATAAGAGTAGAGGTAAATTGTGTAGAAGTTATGAGCTCATATTGTACATATTTACAAGATGCGATCTTGTAGTGTCAGCAGGATGATAGGTATAGGGAGCTTAGGCAATGTTACAATAGGATACAGGTGATTAGGACGTGGAGTTTTGTCTCACAATGGATGGTTTGGTCAAATTTAAGGACGAAATTCCTAGAATATCACTCTTAAAGGGAAAAATTTTAAACATATTATTCCTTAAGGAGAACATAAAAATCCAAAACGCAAAATAAAATTGGTCTGACGGGTAAAGAGAAATCAAAATTCCACTGCCAGTTACAACAATGCACACAAATCTTAGTATGATGAAAGCGTCTCTATTATTTGCAGTTCATATTTCTAGTGATAAAGGTAAGGATGTTGAGGATGTGGAAATCTTGAATAGGTACTTAGTTCTACAATAGTTTAAGATGTATTTCTAACAAAGATTCTCGTTACTACCTCATAGGGAAGTTTCCTTTTCTATTGAGCTGGTACTAGGGGAAGCACCAACATCAAAGGCACCATACATGATGAGAAAACCAGAGGAATTGAAGTTATACTTGAAGGAAATGCTTGACAAGGGATACACCATACAAAGTGCGTCACCCTGGGGTGCACCAGTGTTATTTATCAATAAAAAGGATGGTAATCTTGGACTGTGCATTGATTACAAGAACCTGAATAATGTAACCATCAAGAATAGGTATTTGTTTCCAATGATTGATGATTTGTTAGTCCAATTGAAGGGAGCAACAATATTCTTCAATATTGAGCTAAGATTGGGATATCATCTGGTATGCATTAAAAAATAGGACATCTACAAGACTACTTTCTGGACTAGGTATGGGAATTATGAGCTTGTTATCGTTCCTTTTGGTTTGACTAATGATCCAATGAATTTTATCTATTTGATGAATAACGTATTGTGTTCTTATCTAGACAAGTTTGTTATTGTATTCATTGATGATATATTCATATGTTCTAAGAATGAGGAAGAGCATTTCGAACACTTAGCGGCAGCATTGCGATTGCTAAGAGAGAATATGTTGTATGCCAAGATTATTAAATGTAGTTTCTTTTAGAGAGAGGTACATTACTTGTGGCATGTTGTCTCGAAGAAATCTATAACAAAGAACCCAGAAAATATAAAATCTATCATGGATTGGGAATATCCTAGGACTATGGATGAGGTTAGATCATTCATGTGGTTAGCAAGTTATTATAGGAACTTCATCGGGAAATTATCACAAATTTCTTATCCCATTATATCATTGCAAAGGAAAGGTAATAAATTTGAATGGATAGAATAATGTGTAGCTACTTTCAAGCAATTGAAGTAGTTCTTGACAAACTACCAAGTTCTAAAAATCACAGATCTAGACAAAGAGTTTGTGGTATGTACAGATGCTTTCAAGAGAGGGCTTGGTGGAGTCTTGATGCAAGAAGGATAGGTAGCATTCTATGAATCAAGGAAACTAAATCAACATGAGAATAATTATGTTAAATTTGATCTTGAGTTGGCACTAATCATCCATCCTTTGAAGATATGGAGACATTATCTTCTTGGAAGGTAATTCATATTGATGAGGGATCATAGTTGATTGAGATACCTATTTGACCAACCAAATCTGAATGCCAGACAAGATAGATGGTTGGCCATGATTAGTGAGTTTGACTTTGAGATCAAGTACATTAAAAGGAAAGAGAATGGGTTTGCAGATGTTCTTACAATAAGAGTATAGGTAAATCGTCTAGCAGTTATGAGGTCGTATATATGGTACATATTTATAGGATCAAATCTTGCAGGGTCAGAAGGATGAAAGGTAGAGGGATCTTAGGCACATGTTACAGTAGGATACAGGTGATTAGGATGTGGACTTTCATCTCACATCGGATGGTTTGATCAGATTTAAGGATAAAGTCTATGTGTTGGACAACAATGAGCTCATGAAGCTTATCTTGAGGGAATTTCATGCTAAGCCATATTTAGGTCACCCAAGATATCAAAAGAAATTAACATCAGTGAAGAAGTTCTATTATTGCATGAATTTGAAGAGAGAAGTGGAAATGTTTGTGGCTAGATGCTTGGATTGTTAACAATTAAAAGAAGAGTGTAAGCATCGAGATGGTATACTACAACTAATTCCAATTCCAGAATGGAAATGGGAGGTCATTTCCATGGATTTCATTACAGGTTTGCCAAGGAAATCTATTAAAAATGATTCTATTATGGTTGTGGTGGATGGGTTGAAAAATGTAGCACACTTCATTCTCACGAAGTCTATGTATTTAGCTAGTTTCGTAGCACAATTCTTCATCACGGAGATAGTGAGGTTACAAGGTGTTCCAATGAAGATTATGTCATATAGGGGTGCTAAGTTCACTTCTAGGTTCTGGAAAGACTTATTATTAGGATTGGGTACATAGTCGACCTTCATCATAGCTTATCATCTACAGATAGATGGACATATAGAGAGGGTCAATAAGATTCTAGAGGACATGTTGATAATGTATGTGATGCATGGGTAGTGAAAGTGGGAAGAGTGTCTTCCACTGGCTAAGTTTACATACAACAATGGATATGAGGAGTCACTAAGGATTAGTTAATTTGAGGAAATGTATGGGTGGAGTTGTAATACTCCTATTAGGTGGAGTGATCTAGCTAATAGGGTATTGGTAGGACCAGACTTGTTGGCAGAGATAAAATAACAAATGCAGGTTATTAAGAATAATCTAAGAGAAACACATGATAGTTAGAAACATTATTTATATTAGCACAAGGAATTTAATGAGTTTCATGTTGGGGAACATGTGTATTTATGCATCAATCCTATTATGGCCTAGATTGACCTCAGGCTGAAGGGAGGCAATTCTAAGGTAACCACAAACCACGCTTAACCTAGTAGCTAGCCCTACTAGGTCGGGAGAGGGCTCTGTCATTATGGATCTCAGTCAATATCACTATATCAGGACCAAGATTTTATGCTAGGTATAGTAGCTCAAGGGTTTTGATTGAATTTGTTGGTATTTTTGTCAGATCAGGAGGAGCTGGGCAATTTGGGTCTAGGAAACTATGTCAAAATTGCAGGGAATTCTATGGGGCAAGGTAGGTATGATATTCAACACCCTAAATATTGATTGCATGAAAGGTTAAATTGGTGAGGAGCTAAGAAGGGCCTGAGCAAGTCAAGAATCCTTCCTAAAAAGAAGAAAACATGAAATACTGGTGTTTTCCCGAGGGAGAGCATTAAAACCTAATGTATTCCACCTATCTAACTTGAAAACAACCAATCATAAGAAATTATATGAAAGAGGCATACATAAATAACATGAGCACATATTAATAGAAGAAAAAACACATGTTGAAGGCCTTACCACAGGTATCCCATAAAAATAGCTGCAACCTTATTAGTTTCCTGCCACAACTGCTACAAAATGATAAGTGTTCAGTACATGAGCCTCCAATTGAATCCAACCCTTGCAAATGAGAAATAAAATACATGACATAGACATTTCAATCCCTCATCCTAACCATCAGGGGTTGAAACCATGAGAAGAGGAGCTGTTTCAACCATTTCCAAACAAGGACCAAGAATCTAGGCAGTCAAACAACTTCCCTCTAAAAGAAGGGAAATTGATTCATTACCCTCAAAAACACTTTCATCTAATGAATCTACCATCTACCAGAGTTTTATTATTACACTTACAAACCATGGCATTAATTACATTAGAAAAATTCACCTCCATGAGAGAGAAAACAAGAAGATGGTAGAAATTTAGAAAAACAGTCATCTTCAGTAAAAATGCCCTATGCACAGTGCCACTGGTCCTAAGCGGAGTGCCATTTTGAGTCTACGTTTGGAGGCCTTCCCATAATCAAAATTGAGCCTAGGATAGCTCATTGGAAAGGTATTCAAGTCTCTGGAACACCAAGAATTTATAGAATTGGAGCTCACTTTCCCCCTCAAAAACTATTTCTCCCAAGGCTGCTTCTGTGTGTCCAAAAACTGGCAGAAAGGTCCAATTTTGAGTGTTTTTGGACCTTTTGTTGCACTTAATCTACTTCAAAAATTCTGAAAATTGGTAGGGTGCATGTTCTTGATGTCCTAAATCCAAAAATGTAAACCATTTGTGCATTATATGCCCCTAGAAAAATCATAGCGCCGGTGGCGCTATGCTTCTGAGCATATTTTCTATGTTTTGTATTTCCAAAATTTCAAAATGACAAAATTTCTTCAAAACCTGCCCAAATTTGGCATGAGACACCACCATCAACTACTTTGATAGGCTAGGGAGACTTCAGCAAGCATCTTCAATCTATCTTGCTTCCTTTTGCCTTCCAAAGCTCTCCTTAGCATAGCCTTTAATTTTCTAATCCTCATGTTACAAATTCTATTGCGGGTCATGTAATGGTATGCCATGCGTCGGAGCATTTTCTTATCCCTGTTGGCCTTCTCAATGAGCCCTTATAGATGTATGTTGACTCTCTCAAGCTAGGTTTCCCTATCATTTTCAATCTCCTGCTCAATAGGAGTCAATGTGACATGAGCCTCAATAGCTATTTGCCTATTTCCTTTGATCATTTCTAGCTCCATGAGGACTTGTTTGCGACTCAACTATTTGTTTTACTATTCCAAGTATTTGATGATGAACTTGGCTCTCTCTAAGTTGTCAGCCAAAGCATGTATTTGAGCTTCCCTTTCCTGTATGATAATGTCCTTGATGGTTTCTTCATCCTGAGCCTCCAAGTCAATGATATTAACTCCATGATTAGTATAGTGTTGTTGCGGCTCCTCATGCTTAGTCAAGTCAAAATATCTTTCCTCCTCATCACCAAGGACTTCCTCCTACACTTTTTCCTTGCCTTTGCTCAGCTGTTCAACCTGTACCTATTTTTTCGATGTAGAAGGTAAAGCCCCCTCCACACCTCGTGGAGATAACATTTGCATGTGGATTGATGAAGAAGGCAAGGTCCCTTCCACATCCCGTGGAGCAAACACTTGCCTAGTAGCTGGAAAAAGTCTCATTGTGCCTCTCTGATATATCAAGTACACTGGAACCTCAGCATTTTTGGTTTCCTTGACCTCTTCCCTTGTTTCCCCATGGCTAGAAGGCCCACCTTTTTCTTGATGCACTGGTGAAGGGATCTGTGGACCTCTGAACATCTCATGAGCAATGAAAGTCTCCCAAGGAATGTTAAGAAGACTAAGATGATGAAGAACAATGATTTTGATCAAAGAGTAATGATAGATGTTGTTCAACTGCTGAGGGTATGGCTTATTCTGCAAAAGGTAAACTATTTTGTCAATGTTTCTAAACAAGAAATATAGGAGATTCATCATCTTTACCCTGGTGAAGTGCATGAGGAGTTTGATATGGTAAGAATACAACTGAGAGAATCTGCCTTCACAGAAATATTTGATGATAATCCTCATCAGAGGAACATACATGTTCTCCAAAAATTTAAAGAGGGAAAACCTCTTCACCTGGTTTATGTACTAAGGCTTGATGTAAGGCTCATAGTAATGCTTATCAAGATCCTGAGCCTTGTACCATTTCTCACCAACATTAGGAATTCTAGTGGCCTTTGAAATGACAGTTGGTGATATTGTGAAGGTTACTCCTGCAAGTGTCACCTCATAGTTATGCAAATGATCCACAAAAATTCTGGCCAACTCATGATGAAATTGAGCTCTTTCCACTAGTTCACAGAATTCAAAGCATGCAAAGTGTCTGAAACAAGAGACTACAAGTGGGAAAGCTTGCAATTCTCTTAGATTGGTGGGCTCTTCTCTTATGATTTTTCGTCCCTTGCGAGGCTTTCTCTTCCTATGTCTCTCTATAGAACTATCACTTCCTCTGTCCATGGTTTCACTGTTTAATTTCACTAAAATTTATAATGTAGAGAGACCAGTATCAATGGAATGAGGGGTAGGCTCTAGGGTTTATGAGTGATTGTATGTATTTATAGCTAGGGCACAAATTATGAGAATGAGAGGAGGGTTTATGGGGATGAAAAAAAAGTGATGAGAAGCAAGTGAGGATGGAGGAGATGATATGTGGAAGGCTACAACTATGAAGCTATGTAGTTAAATAACCAAATGATTTAGGGTTTATGGTGAGAATTAGGGTTTTATATAATGAGTGGAAACTTATGAAAATCTTAACATGTGCAAACCAAATTGGAGGGAGAGGAGTGATACTTACTTTCCAAGTGTGGAATTGGAGGAAATTTGGTGTAAATCTGATGTTGGGAGCGTTTTTTGGGTTGGCTCTCCTAAGCGTAGTGCCACTACCCAAGTGCGTAGCACCACCCTCTAAGCGCAGTGCTCGTTATATTTTGAACTGATAAAAGATCCCCTAAGCGCAGCACCAGGCCAAAAACTTCAGAAGCGCAACTTTTTCCTCTCTAAGTGCAGCGCCTGACTTCCTTGCTCACAAACACTTGTTCATTTGATGTTTTTCTCTCCTTTGTCTTTTGCAAACATGGCATAATGATTTTGAAATTAGTATGGGAGGGTTTTATATGAAATCCATTTGATTTTTTCTTTTGAAAAACCCACTTTTCTAATGTCTATTTGTCCTTTTAATACTCTGTTTTTCATGTTTGTTTTCTTTTGCTCTTGTAGGTGGATTGGTGCTCAATATGACTTGATTTTTGTAGTGGCAGGTGCTTGGCAACATCAAAAGATGCTTAGGAGAAACTGGGAACCAATATTACATATGAAAATATAAAATTACATCATAAATGAAGATAAAAACAAGAATCTTTGTTTTCACCTCAAAGCAAGTTTTGAGGTGAGAACTACATTAGGCTTTGAAAATGATAAATTATGGCTTTACCAATCATTATTGGCCTCCTAATGTCCTTTTTTATCATTATTGGCATGTAATTATTGGATTTAACCATGGTGGGACCCTAGAACCTAATGAGACCAAACCCTAAGACCTAATGAAATGAATTGCAAAGTGAACATGAGCTGTGACTGAAATATATGAAAGAGGATGAACAAGTACAGATCATGAGGGAAAAATTTGAAGAAAACCCTACCATCAATGAGTCCATGACCTAATGGAATGCAAACTCATTAGTATGGGACTCCTACTAAGAAATGCAAAAGAGAATATTTTGATCACTGATGGCAATGTGAAGACACTGACACTAACACTAACATTGGCTCCAATGGGGATGGTAGCTCCTTGGAGGTGGCAACAATACCGTATACTTAGAAGCCTTATCCATTGGGCAACGGAGTCAAAACTTTTCAAAAATTGAACACTGAAACAATGCAAACTGAAAATGACTCATGACTCAAGTTGTGACTAGAAACTAAATCAAAACTGACAAACCTTACACAAATCATTCAAAATTTATAGCCTTCGCCTCGGGCCCCAAGCTGGAATGACTGTGTACCTTGAAATATTGCAATGAAAGAGAAAATGGTATGTACATTGATCATGTTATAATTTCAGAAACCACCTTAGAAGTAGTAGTGCTTCAGGAGCCTACCATTAACTGGCCCTCCTCGACAATCTTGACCATCCATTTCCTTGAGAAAAAAGCATTCTATCCTCTGTATGCTGCAATCTTATAGGGTCCTTTCCATAAGTTTTCAAACTTACCATGCTTCCCTTTGTCCTCATTCCGAGCATCCCACTGCAACACTACATCCTCTAGCTGAAATTTGTTTGCTTTAGTTTTCCAATCATAGATCTTATTGATCTTTTCCTATAATTTGAAAGTGTTTTGGAAAACTTCATCCCTTGTTTGCTGCAGATGAATCATCTGATTGATTCTTCGCTGAAAGTCATCCTCTTCACTACCGGCCTCCTGTAACAGTCTCATAATTGGAACTGGAACAAATGTTGGAAAATTTGTGTCAGTGCCTTAAACTAATTCAAATGTAGACATACCTATGGATTTCTTGTGGCTCACTCTATTAGCCCATAAGGCATTAACCAACTTCTTGTGCCAACTTTTTTTGTTTGTTTCCAGCATCTTCTTGATGATGTTTGCCAAATACTTATTTGATGATTCATCCAAACCATTTCCCTGTGGGTAATATGCTGTAGAATGATGCAAAGTAATGTTATACTTGCTGCAAAATTCAATCATCCTCTTTGATTTGAATGTGGCTGCATTATCTCTGATGATTTTATTAGGACAACCGAAACGAGATAAAATATTTGACTCTAGAAATTGGATGATTACCGTATATGTGGTTTGTCTAGTCGGAATCACTTCAATCCACTTGGTAAAGTAGTCGGTTGCTGTTAGGATCCACTTGTGTTGCACCGACAAAATTGGATGGATTTCCCCGATGAAATCGAGTCCCCACTGCTGAAATGGTGCATTGACTTTGACAGGTTTCAGAGGAAGAGGCAGCAATTTTCTTTTCCCTTGAAAGACCTAACATTCATGACAGCTCATGATTGTTTTGTAAACATCTGAAAATAGAGTCGGCCAATAATAACCTCCTCTCAACACTTTGTTTGCCGTTGTCTTCCAGAACAAGTGACCACCACAATCACCTTTGTGAAAGTAATACATCACCTGTTGAGCTTCATCTTCAACTAAACAATTAAGTAACACACCTCCCAGATCTTTCCAATAAAGGGCATTATTTAGAATGTAGAATTTTGCAGCTTTGAGTTTGAGTGATCTACCTTTGTTCTTTGTCATTCCCAGAGGTGGCGAAAGGTGTTGAAGTACATACACTATGTCTGAATACCATGGTGACTAAAGAAACATTTCAGACACTTGAATGAGAGAGCCTTCTTCTTCATCTTCTGACATGGTTGTGATGAGATTGATATCTAAAGCATGCAGATTTGATTCAGCCATTAGTCTCGCCAAACCTTGTCCTTTGATCAGCTTTGTGGGTTTAATCTCCAAATCGTATTCCAACATCACTGCAATCCACTTTCCTTGCCTTCCTTTCGAATCAATTTGTATCAACACATCCTTTACTGTTGCATTGGGGACATATGCTATAATGTGTGAGTGCAAAATGTACACTCTGAAATCCTTCAATGCTTTGACAAGAGCAAGAGCCTGTTTTTCAATTATATTGTACCACAAGGCAACATCTTGGATAGTCCTACTGAAAAAGGCAATGGGCTTCTCCAGCTGATCTCTCTTTTGCATCAATATTGTGGCCATGGTATGCTTGAATGCAAATGATATAATGAAATCTTGAGTGTAATCAGGACTAATCAAGACCAAGGCTGTAGATAAAGCATACTTTACCAAAATTAATGACTTCATGGGATCCTCCATCCATTTTACCATGCTATCGTTTTACAACATTTTAGTTATTTCTCTTAAATGTTCAGTTAGATTGGGTATGAATCTGCATAAGAAATTCATCTTACCATTAAAAGCTTGTATCTCCTTCTTGTTTCGGGGGAAATCTATTTACTGAATTGCCTCCACCCTTGAAGGATCAATGTGAATTCCTTCTTTTTGAGATAATATGAGCAAGAAACTTTCCTTCATCCATGGCAAAGAGACTTTTCTTTGGATTAAGAGATATCCTGAACTTCCTACATCTCTGAAACACAATATTTAAATGATGTATATTCTCATCACGGGAACCTGAAAACATTGTCAAATCATCTAAATATACAACCAAAAATACAACCTTTTCATTGGCAAAAGCGATGTCCATGGCTCGTTGAAACGTGGCTCCAACATTCTTCAAACCAAATGAATTTTAGCATAATGAAAATTTCCCCAAGGTGTTGTAAATGTAGTTTTGTCCCGATCCTTTTCATTCACCAGGATCTAAGTATAACTTGAATAGCCATCAAGTAGCGACATGCACAATGCTCCAACCACTCTTTACAGGATATGATCCATCTTCGGAAGTGGGTAATTGTCTTTCAAAGATACCTTGTTAAGGTTCTGGAAATCGATACACAATCTTATTTCTCCAGTCTTCTTTTGTACTGGAACCAGATTCAAAATCCAATCAGAAAATCTGATTGGGACAATTATACCAGCTTTAAATAATCTGTTTACCTCTTTTTCAATGGAAGGCAGTAATTTTGGGTTAATCCTTCTCAACTTCTATATGAACGGCTTCTGGTTTGGCTTGATGGGAATAGTGTGCTGAATTATATCTTTATCATACACCTTCAGATTTGAATAATCCCAAGCAAACACATTAGAAAATTCAGATAAAAATTTAACATATTTAGTCTTTAGCTCGGGAGAAAATTCTTTGGACAATTTCACAAACTTGGGCTTATCTGTTGTTCCAAGATTGACATCCTCAACTTCTTTGTCTGTAGGCACCAAACTCGACTTTCTAGCCACATCATCTTGATCAAAAAGTTCTTCTAAAGGTATGAGACCTTTAGGAATAATGTTGTCTTTCAGCTGCAATATCTCCATATGGTTCACCTCAATCTCTTGTTCATCAGTATCATAGTCATCATCTATGGAAGCATCCTTGTAATTTCCTTCATTTTGCAAAAAGGTATTGATTTCATTATCATCCCAAAACACTTGCCAATACCTTAAATTATCCAGAACAACAGGCTGGTGTTTGACATGAATTTCAAACTTGTTGCTGGAGTTCATTGGGATCTTCAAATTGCTTGCAGCAGTGGTGAGTGAATCTACAATAATATTCTAAGTTCGGGGTACAATTGTCAAGGTATAATCAGGAAACATTCGCAAGATGTCGAAGACTGTATTTCTGTAGGCTCTCATCCGCGAGTGCGTTTCTCGATACTCTCCCTTTACCTGTTTGATTACCAACTCTGAATCTCCATAGACTGAAATCCTTTTTGCATTTAATTTATTCAAAATTTTTGGACCTGTAATCAAAGCTTCATACTCCACTTCATTGTTAGAGCAATCAAAAGCCAATTTGTAAGAACATACTCTAACATTACTAGGGACTTTGTCAGGCTAGAAAGCAGGGCTCTGAATCCAAATCCCTATGCCAGCACCATCCTTACCCACGACTCTGTCAAAATCCATGCTCCAAAGGCCTGCCTCTTCTTCTAGATGCTGAAATTTTGTTTCCTTCTCTTTCTTACCTTGATTGATCTCTTCATTTTTTTGTTGTTCACTATCTTTTTGCTGCTGGTATGTGGACTGCTCAGAAGAACTTGCTATTTTCTGTCTTTCTTGATCAAGGGCTGCTCTAAAATTTTCTGAAATTTCCAGAACATCTTCTACTTCAACTAACTGACTATCAACATCATTCAAACCACTATCTGAATATAGTACAAATGATTCTAAATCTGTATATACAACGTTTATTAGATGATTGAGTGGCTTCTCTTTGCTAGTAATCATGTATTTCATTTTCTTTTCCCTGTATAGTTTTCTCAATTGGCCAAACACAGGAATGGTAGCATAAGAGAAATCGAGTTGTAAAGTTCCTTTAAGTTTCACACCCCACAATTGTTATAGACATTTTTGTGCCTTACAGCATTGAGCATGAAATGTCCATAATCTAAGGGATCCAAAGTCCCTAAGCATGTTGTTCCTACCCCTAGAGGAACAAGGCTCACAAACCACAGCAATTCACAGAAGTTCTCCACCTGAAATTGCTCAGAAACAAGTCAATTCAGGATCATTTCAGTGGCTACACTAGCTGTTTGCGCTAAATGTCAAAGCCAACACTGGCTACCTGCGTTGAATGTCAACTGGAACACTGGCTACCTGCGCTAAATGAAAATGGACAAGTGGCAGTCTCATTTCTCAAGGTGTCAAAACCCAGGAAGCTTCCAAAATGACACTTGCCTCAGGGAATTCGACTGGTGATGAGTAAGAGGTTCCAAATCTCCAAGTGGAAGCAAGAACCTCCAAGTGGACTCAAGAATTGACAGAGGGATAGGACACTAGTCAGATCTCAAGCTGACTCATCCTCTCTCCAAACATCTATATATGGATCTCTCCTCCATGAGATCTAGAGGCTGGAATTTTGTTATTGCAAAGAATTGTTGTTGGTTTGAGACTGGAATCATTGGGTGCTTAATGCTTTGAAGGGGCTGAAGATAGGAATTCCATTTGCTGGGAAGGAGATGCTGGATTGGAGCCCTCTAGGTTGTATCTCTTCCTGAACCTTGTTATTCATCAATAAAGCTATCTTGGTTTCTCCTATATTCTGATGTATTCTTGATGTATGATTGCATTAGTGTATTTGGTTTATTTCTAATCCTAAACTAGTTATGAATATGAACATTTGTCTTTGTGTAGTGTTCTTCTCTTGTCGCAAGTAGCTGTTCTCTTGTGATCTTGCAGGAAGTTGAAGCTCGATAAGCAAGAAGGCAAGTAGCTGTGAACTCCCAAAGAGAAGAGAGGCCAGATCAAGGGACAAACGGAAGACACCGGTAAGTCTATTGATCTCTCTTCTTTCACATTTCATAAAGGAAGAAACCAGAATAGCGGTACTCGTTTGTTGCTAAGGCACTGTCACATCTTAGATGGATAGGATCGTTCTGCATAGGCATTTTTCCCCACAACAAATTGGCGACTCTAGTGGGGAAATTTGTTTAGTCATTTTATTTGTGTTTCTATCATTGTTTGATTCATAGACTTGACATCAACAATCGAACTGCATCTTTCCTGGATGCAAAGTAGACAGTTGCTGCTTTGATCCAATTGCTGGACTTGTCTATGATCTTAACAATGGATTCACAAATGATTTGATGATCCTTGTGATAGATCTTAGTAGCCCTTCAAAGCATCCCTTTGATTACACCTTGCTTGTTGCTTTTATTTGGCCTGAAACAGTGAATTAAATAGCAAACTGTGACCCAGAACCTGAGGGAAACGAGAGTTTCTCCTTTAGCGCAGACCGAGCGAAGGGATTCTGCATTTCAACGCAGGTCCTGTGAAGGCTACCTACGCTGAATGTCAAAACCCCTGTGTTGAGGTTGCACTGAACCAGTTTTGCCTTGTGCAGTTGGGGTTCTCTGCTCTGTTTTGCCTTGTTTTGATCTCTGATTTTTGCAGCCTGTAACCAGCATAGGTACCAGTCTGATAACTCCTTTTCTCTGCTTAGATTCCTCCTCATTTTGTACAAAAAGACTGTGAGTGTTTTTATGTGTTTGTGGCGTCATTTACGGTTTTCCTTTGCATGAGTGAAATAATCATCCTGTCGCCCTTGATTCAGATCTATTGATTGTGATCTTAGAAGAGAGTTCATTGGCTGTTTGCAGATTGATTATACATTTACTTTTTCTTATTGGTTTGAATTTGTCTCTTTTAAGTGTCAAAACAAGTCTTTATTTCAAAAATCGTTAAGTGTTGTAATCTCTTCTACCCTCTCTGATTTCGAAAAAGTAAACTTGTTTGTATTGATCATTTAAAAGCAAATTCAAAGTTGTACAAAAAGCTTTCTTTGTAGGCATCAATACTAAGAAAGCGGAAAACAAACACCTGCATTGTGCATTTGCATTTGATAGTTTGCATGTTGGATTTAGGAAAAGTGCATTAGAGTGTGCTGATTGCTCTTTGAGAAAAGATGGTGTCTTTCTTTTCCCTTAGTAGCTAGGATTTTCAAAGTTGAAAAGATATAAAGCTTGCTTATCATCTTTAGACTGCATTTAGGAATTTGTATCATACATATCGTGGTGAACCTTGAAAGGCAAACTTTAAAAACATCAACCTAAAATAAATTGAATGAACTTAACAACGCTTTGTAACGTAACGCACAACATAGAGGTCTAGGCTAGAGATGTGTTCCGGCGTCGTTAAGCCTGGATACTGTCGATCTCGTGGATGGTGGGTGATTCCTCCTGAGGGACGATAGCGCCAGTACGGATTGTGCTCCCACGTACCGTCGCGTATATATTGGGAGACCCCTATAGGTATAAAACCTTTATCCTTAGGAAGCCGTGCCGGCTGCCCTACTGATCGCAATGCACTGAACACAACATTCAGGAAGATCGACGGCTCGTACCCTAAAAAGTATTCTGCGGTTTTGCGAAAAGTTTGGCACACCCTCTACCTAGAACTCCAGAGCAGTTCCTTTTGGCCTTTTTCAGACTCTATAACAGAAAAAGTCCATCTGAGCATTTGTCACTTCGGGCTCGTTAAAACATCGAAGGAGACTAGAGTCATCTTTAGCTTTTTCTCGACTCTTTAAAACTGAAAAAGCAAGTTGTGTCTAAGCGTCGTTAAAAATTTATTTTAAACGGAACAATCACCCTTTAATTCCTGTGTTGATCTTTAGGTTGAAAGATGGAGCACACCAACCAAGGAATTCCCCTTGGTGGAAATCCTAGTCCCTTCTCCTCTTGGGGAGATGTTGGTGTGCCCCACATGGCCACATTGTCGCTTCTAGGACTGACAATTGGCTTGCCAGTGTGGCTCTTTTCAACCAATGTCGTTCAGAACACCACCATTCCTGAACAGTCGAGTCAATAGTTAGACCAGACAAGAGTTGCCAACCAGCCTTCTACTTCATCGAACTCTTCCTCTCCTCCTTCCTCTTCGCTTGACAGAGCTGGTAAAACAAAAACCCAGGTTCCTAAGGAGAAGAAGGAAAAGAAGAAGAAAGAGAAGAAGAAGAAGGAGCCAAAGGCGACTGGGGGCAAACAAGTGTCGTCTGACAAAAATCAACACACAGCACTGACCAAGCCTAAATCGCCATGCGTCATATGCAAGGGAGACCATTTCCACAGAGATTGTCCCTGTATCCCTCGAATACTAAGGGACTGGTCTCCCCGTTTGCACAATTCAGTAGCATCAACCTCTGATATCCATGTTGACTGCTCATCGTCGACTAGTGAAAGTGAAGTCCCAGGACAGAGAGGGAAAGTTAGATTTCCCTGCAAACTGTGTGAAGGCGATCACGCCATCCACCGTTGTCCCTTCTTAGATGAGGCTAAAAGAGTTCTGGAAGACCGCCCGATTTTGCGAGCGCAACTTCCTCCTGGATATCAAAAACTCCTGCCAAGGCCTTCACTAGTTGAGAACCCGGCTGGCCCGCCCAGGTGGTCAGCCGAAGCACCTATCATTCAAGATGAACCGTCTGGATCCATGCCTGACGAAGGTCAAAAGGTTGAGATGGCAGTTGACCCGGTTTTGCCTTCAGAGGCTCTATCTTCGAATGATACCATCACAGAGGAGAATAAAGACGACACCGTCTAGATTCTCTTCATCAACACTGACTCTGATGAACAAGGGGGCAATGCACCCATTCCTTTATCGCAGGAAGGAAGTTCGTCAGAGCGATATCCGGCCGTCTATTCGGTCCCACCCCCAAGCAACCTGGTTGTGTCCTTTGACTGGAAACAACTAGGCAGACCCCGATTGCCAGCAAGCATACCATTCAGAATTATCATTCAAATATACAGAATGGTAATGGCTGGCACTATCATTGATGAGGGGGCATCTGTGAGTATCCTTTCCTCTATTGCTTGGAAAGCGCTTGGTTCGCCAGCGCTTTTGCCTGAAATGAGAAATCTATCAGGCTTTGATAAAGGAACCAGTCGACCTTTAGGGATCCTCCCCAATGTGCCCATAACATTGAAAGGGAAGACCGTTCAAATGAACGTGATGGTCATTCAAGGACCCTTGGATTATAACCTACTCCTTGGACGAGACTATATATATTGCATGGGAGCTATAGTCTCCTCACTCTTTAGAGTAATGTGTTTTCCGCATGGAGGAAGAGTGGTCAAGCTCGTGGACCAACTTTCATTTCCCGGATCACGCATCGCAAATAGTCATGTACCATCCCTAAATGGTCTATTCACACAAGAAGTCTCTCAACCCACGGTCCATCCTCCTGATGAGCGCGAGCAATCCGGGAGGATATGACTGGAACCCAGGGGGCATGCGTCTTGGTCTGCTTCGGCAGGGAAACTTTGGGTATAGAGTAGGTTTCCGTGGGAAAATATGACTAGTCTGTACCCCGTCTGTCTAGGAAGAGGGTTATTCTAGAATAAGATTCTATTGTCAAAGTTATGTGAGAGGGCGGGCATCGTCACTCACCCTTGTCTATTTCGGTAGACATTGCTGAAGAAGTGTTTTGTTTTGAAAGATTAACGAGACAATCTTTGGGTAACCTGAAAGAGGTGAAGTCTCTCTCTTTAAAACAATTGTTTTGAAAGAAGAGAAGTAGAGGTAACCTTGAAATCGTACTTTATACCTGGGGGCATGCAAACCTTTTGGAGTGCTAGAAAGGGGCGCTATTTATTTTTTAAATTTTTAGGACCTCTAACCCTTTAAACTCGTAGGATTAGTCGTTTCCAAAGTTGCATAAAGAAAGGATCCGGAGCAAAGCTTAGTGAGATGAAGCTTCATAAAAAATAGAATCATGATGAGACACTCTTATCATATGACTGGGTAATCGAGCAGTTTTAGCACAAAGTTCATGCTCGTTAAAAAATAAACGCAAGATCCGAGCAGTTTTAGCACATAGTTCATGCTCGTTAAAAAATAAACATAAGTTCGAGCAAATGTTTCCACCCGCGTTTAAGCTCGTTAAAAAATGAACCATCCCGATAAATAACCACTGTGAATGTAATATCATCAGCCATTAAAACCTTGGTCGTGTTTGCACCATCACCTCCACTTTTCATTTGGCCGATCGTTCACCTCCATATGATTGTTTACCCATTTTGAGGAACAACTGCGAAGAGTGATTTCACCTAGCCATCCTTGTGACACTGCCGTGATTGGAAAATTCCAACCTGTACCTGGAATCAGATGCTATCCTTGTTTATCACTCGTTCCTCAAAAGACGAGTCTTCTTTAAGCTCTTTTCAACTGACTCGTAAAATATGAAAAGATTGCTGAGTTTTGGCCTTCCAACTCGTTAAAGCGACCATAAGAGCTATCCCTCCTCTAGATTTTAATCTTATTGGACCTGAGGGATTATTGCACAAAAATATCGAGTGCTTGTTTTGTTCAGCTCGCTAAAACTATCGAAAACTCATCCCTTCTGTATTGTTTTATACTTTTTCGGACTGAAGGGATTAGATGACGAAAAAGGAATTTTGGAGTTAACTTTATGTACCTTTTCAGACTCTCTAAAAATGAAAAGGACCGAGTTATCCTTGTCGTTAGACTCGTTAAAATCATTAAATAGCGACAAACTTGTCTTTAGACGAGAACGAGTTTCATTATCGCTAGGCTCGTTAAAACATAGCGATGGGCTTGCCCGAAGGGCAGGTTATAGAACAAGCATATGTTATCCTCCTCAAGCTTGACAAAAATAAAGAGGTACTGGTCAGCAATGACTGGGGAAAAATTGGGAGAAACTAAAGAAAACTTTGATGGTAGCAAGTCGCTCTTGAACATGACACTTTTCCTCCGCACCACAATCGGGTTGGGTTGTTTCATTCACTGGTCACATCCATGGTCTCGCCATAACATCCATATTTGGGGTAATGCTACCAATCCATCGTATCAATGTCGCCACATGTTCAAGAGAAGTCATTCAGAAGAAGTCAATCGTGTCCCATCCACTGCCATACATTATCCTTCATCCTTTCATGACCGCCACCCTGAATCATATGTCACAGATCGTTTTCACCTCCATTAAAATCATTAGCTCCGTTCCATGTCACTGATGTGGGATTCATTAAGGCCCTCCTTTGACGGATCGCTTCTTGTCGACATCAGCTCATTATCCAAGAAGTTGATCTAGGAACAACCCCTTCAATACTTTGAAGCTTGCATGCCACAATGGCAAGTTTCTCACTTCCGGCGACAAGTATACATCAATGACCTTCAACCGAAATATTTTGCGTGGTGTTCGATGCCAAGTCCTTTATTCACACCACGTGAATTGTACTGCAGTACCTTGAGGGTCATTATCATTATCGGTGATTCCTCTCGCGCTTGTTAACGGTTTACATCATTGACCGGTAAGCAAGCGATGTCTTTCCATGTTCGACTTCAGAACATTTCTCACATGGATCGACTTGTACTTAGAGTGAAGATCGAACGAGTTTGAAGACCCCAGATCTAGTTTCATCCATCCGGGCTGCGATATATATTCAGGAAAAATAAAGACATTGACATGTACATCATTGCAGCAGATAATCATCCTACTGAAAGGATGATAATTTCATCAAAATTATCAGTCTACCATCAGACGATTGTTTGTTCTATGTACAGAAAAATGAATTTATAAAGCTGAGCATGGGAATGCCCACCTCAGCTAGATCACGAAAGCAGTATGAAAAATAATGTATTGTATTGTATCTTATTACAGGTCTCCTCTCAGCATTGGATGAACTTTGGATCCCCCTGATAAATCATTTCGCCCGATAAACAGCCTCATACTTTAGGGGGCAACTGTTATAGACATTTTTGTGCCTTACAGCATTGAGCATGAAATGTCCATAATCTAAGGGATCCAAAGTCCCTAAGCATGTTGTTCCTACCACTAGAGGAACAAGGCTCACAAACCACAGCAATTCACAGAAGTTCTCCACCTGAAATTGCTCAGAAACAAGTCAATTCAGGATCATTTCAGTGGCTACACTAGCTGTTTGCACTGAATGTCAAAGCCAACACTGGCTACCTGCGTTGAATGTCAACTGGAACACTCGCTAGCTGCGCTGAACGAAAATGGACAAGTGGCAGGCTCATTTCTCAAGGTGTCAAAACCCAGGAAGCTTCCAAAATGACACTTGCCTCAGGGAATTCGACTGGTGATGAGTAAGAGGTTCCAAATCTCCAAGTGGAAGCAAGAACCTCCAAGTGGACTCAAGAACTGACAGAGGGAGAGGACACTAGTCAGATCTCAAGCTGACTCATCCTCTCTCCAAACATCTATATATGGATCTCTCCTCCATGAGATCTAGAGGCTGGAATTTTGTTATTGCAAAGAATTGTTGTTGGTTTGAGACTGGAATCATTGGGTGCTTAATGCTTTGAAGGAGCTGAAGATAGGAATTCCATTTGCTGGGAAGGAGATGCTGGATTGGAGCCCTCTGGGTTGTATCTCTTCCTGAACCTTGTTATTCATCAATAAAGCTATCTTGGTTTCTCCTATATTCTGATGTATTCTTGATGTGTGATTGCATTAGTGTATTTGGTTTATTTCTAATCCTAAACTAGTTATGAATGTGAACATTTGTCTTTGTGTAGTGTTCTTCTCTTGTCGCAAGTAGCTGTTCTCTTGTGATCTTGCAGGAAGTTGAAGCTGGATAAGCAAGAAGGCAAGTAGTTGTGAACTCCCAAAGAGAAGAGAGGCCAGATCGAGGGACAAATGGAAGACACCGGTAAGTCTATTGGTCTCTCTTCTTTCACATTTCATAAAGGAAGAAACCAGAATAGCTATACTCGTTTGTTGCTAAGGCACTGTCACACGTTAGGTGGATAGGATCGTCCTGCATAGGCATTTTTCCCCACAACAACAATCTAGACAAAAGCATACCAAACCATGGGGGAATGTCAGTAACAACCACATCCATCAAAACATTTTTTGCTGGGATCTAGTCTAGAGATACTATCAAGTCTTTGATAAGACCAATACAATGAACCCTACCGAAATCAAAAGAATATAGGTCATGATATTTTCGAGTAATTTCAAGGCCTAGTTTCTCCATAATAGCTTTTGGCATTAGATTATGAGAAGCTCCGAAGTCGAACATGGCATTATGGAGAACATACTCGTGTAGCCTAAGGCTTATATAAAATGGAGGAACTTCATTATCTTCCGACTAACATTCTAAGGCAGGGCCAAAAATGAGCTTAGGATGATCATATTCTACATTGACTATATCAGATAAAGGATCTATATGCAAAACTTTGGACACTTGGTGTTTATAGCTACTGTTCTTAATCAACTTAGTCAAAGGAATTGAAACTTTTAATTTAGCAATTTCATTTTCTATACTAAAAGTTGAAACTTTCTCTAGCTCTTTGACAAAAAGGTCCTTCTTTTCTGCCCTTTTTTTTGCTGCACTTTACTGATTGTTCTTCTCTTTTGAAACGCTATTTGCAGATGGTCCTTTGCTAGAAGTCAGATCAACAAGCTCCTTCCCTCTCTTCTGAATGTTTGTGGAGTCGTTTTTGGATTGTGCTTCCTTTCTTTCTTGAATTGGACTGACTGGTACATCTTTTCTTCTCAATGAATATTGCTTATGTTGTGTTATCAATGCATTCATATATCCTCACTGATAATCATCAGACTCGTCCTCCAAAACTGCCTCATTTGATAGTATGTAATCTTCATCCCTTTGGGTATCTGGAACCTCCAAATATTCTTCATCTTTCGTCAGAAAAATGGGCATACCATCCGCAGTGAAGAGATGGTTTGCCACATCCACCGGATCATCATCATCTTACTCCTCCATTCCGTGCACATAGTTCTACTGCAAAGGAGTTCTAACCTGCTATTGTGGTGCTATCTGATATTATGCCTTTTTCTCCCTCTGCTTAATCTGGAATTGGTGTTGCTGTTGTCCTCTGAAGTTTGGATTCGTGATTGGTGTTTTAGGTTTATCTGCAACAGTTAGCTGGTCAAACATCTTCTCAATTTTCTGGAGCAAAGTATCCATCTTAACATCTGAGGTAGATGCTTCTTCCTTTATAGTCACCTTCTTTTCAGATTTCATTCTCGCTCTTTTGGCTAGCAAATTTGCTTCTACACTTACAACGTTCTTCTGCATATCTTCAAGTGTGGTAGGATCTCTTTCTCGTAACTGATATGCCATATCAGCATCGAAACCGTCTGGAAATTTGAGCAATGCTAACCCCATCGGTGGTTTAATGTCAGCCGGAATAGAATTATAGACTACATTGAACCTCACACAGTAATATTTCACACTTCCATCCGCATTCCTTTTGATATTTTCATACTCAAATAAAATTTGAAGTGGGTTCTTCTTTACGTCCCACCGATCTAGGAATTGTCTATGCAGTTGCGACAGATTGTTGATAGAGGTTGCTGGTAAAGCTCTAAACCATTTTCAAACCTCGCCTCCAAAACATTGCACAAATAACCTCATAGTCACATTTTCTACATCTACCTCATGAAGGTCGAAGAAGTCATTCATTCTGTCAACATGTTGTTGTGCTGTAATACTTTGAGTGGCATCAAAAAGAGGTATCTTACTTTGGTAATCAGCGAGCATATCATCTAGATTTTGAGGCAAAATAAGGGGTGCATATCAAGCAACCATGACTCGAGGTGGATTTGAAACAACGGTTGGACTACCTGGGTTTAATGGAGTGGTTGATGGAGGAGTAGGGGTGATAGGTTTTTGATCGAATATGATAGGTTGAAGAGGAAGGGTAGGTATAAACTGAGGTTGAGAATGGACTTCAGGAATTTATGGGAATACGAGTAAGATGAGAGTAGTGGATGCTGATTCTGAAAGCTCAGGGACATTGGCAGCGGTGATGGATGATTGGGGAGAATTTAAGATATATTCGTCAATTTATCTGTTTGCCCTTTCTTTTTCAAGATTTGCAACAAATTCCGGATTTAGAACTATATTATCAAGCGCAGTTTCAGATTTGGTTTCAAAGAGAGAAAGATCAAAATACTCATCAAAAGGGAGATCTTCAATAAACAACCACTCACTGGGATAGGAATTTGATTTGAAAATAGGTCTAGGGCTTACCGAACCATCTTGTCCGATTATTCTTGGAATTAGGTTGGGATTTTCAAATACAAGGGGAGGATTCAGATCAGGATTGGCCCTCATGTACCTTCTCGAAGCCAGTGTGTTCAAATTTTGAAATTTTTATTTTTCTTTACAACTTTTTGTTTCAGCCTAGCAAATTCTAAAACTGATCATCCAAAGTTCAATAATTTAGTTGAAAGATATTACCAGGGTGATTATTATTTTGTTCCCCAGTATGGTTGCCACTATGTTATCGCCTAGATTGACCTCAGGCTGAAGGGAGGCAATTATAGGGTAACCACAAACCACGCTTAACCTAGTAGCTAGCCCTACTAGGTCAGGAGAGGGCTCTCTCCTTATGGATCTTAGTCAATATTACTATCTCAGGAATAAGATTTTATGCGAGGTATAGTAGCTCAAGGGTTTGGATTGAATTTGTGGTATTTTTGCCAGATCAGGAGGAGCTGGGCAATTTGGGTCTAGGAAACTAAGTCAAAATTGCAGGGGATTCTATGAGGCAAGGTAGGTATGATCTTCAGCACCTTAAAGCTTGATGGGGTGAAAGGCTAGACTAGTGAGGAGCTAAGAATGTCCCGTGCAAGTCAAGAATCCTTCCTAAATAGAAGAAAACATGAAATACTGGTGTTTTCCAAAGGCAGAGCATTAAAAGCTAATGTATTCCACCTATTTGACTTGAAAACAACCAACCAGAAGCAATTATATAAAAGTGGCATACATAAATAACATGAGAACATATTAACAGAATACGAAACACATGCTAAAGGCCATACCATAGGTATCCCATAAAAATAGCTGCAACTTTATTAGTTTCTTGCCACAACTGCTACAAAATGATAACTGTTCAGTACATGAGCCTCCAGCTAAATCCAACCCTTGAAAATGAGAAATAAAATACATGATATAGACATTGAAATCCCTCATCCTAACCATCAGGGGTTGAAACCATGAGAATAGGAGTTGTTTCAACCATTTCCAAACAAAGACCAGGAATCTAGGCAGTCAAACAACTTGCCTCTAAAAGAAGGGAAACTGATTCATTACCCTCAAAACCACTTTCATCTAATAAATCTACCAACTATTAGAGTTTTACAATTACACTTACAAAATACGGCATTAATTACATTAGAAAAATTCACCTCCATGAGAGAGAAAACAAGAAAGTGGTCTAAATTTAGCAAAATAGTCATCCTGAGTAAAAATGCCCTACGCGTAGCGCCACTGGTCCTAAGCGTAGTGCCAATTTGATTCCACTTTTGGAGGCCTTACCATCATCAAAATTGAGCCCAGAATAGCCAATTGGAAAGATATTCAAGTCTAGTTTCTGGAACATCTAGAATTTCTAGATTTGGAGCTCATTTGCCCCCTCAAAAACTATTTCTCCCAAGGCTTCTTTTGTGTGTCCAAAAACTGGCAAAGAGGTCAAATTTTGAGTGTTTTTGGACCATTTGGTGGATTTAATCTTCTTCAAAAATTCGGAAAATTGGTAGGGTCCAAGTTCTTGATGCCCTGAATCCAAAAATGTAAATGATTTGTGCATTGGATGCCACTAGAAAAAGCACAACGCCAGTGGCGCTACACTTTTGAGCAGAGTTTCTGTGTTTTGTATTTCCAAAATTTCAAAATGACAAAATTTCTTCAAAAGCTACCCAAATTTGGCATGAGAGACCACCATCAACTACTTTGATGGGCTAGGGAGGCTTCATCCAACATCTTCAATCTATCTTACTTCCTTTTGCCTTCCAAAGCTCTCCTTAGCCTAGCCTTTAATTTTCTAATCCTCATGTTACAATTTTGTTGCGGGTCATGTAATGGTGTGCCATGTGTCAGATCATTTTCTTATCCTTGTTGGGCTTCTCAATGAGCCCTTCTGGATGTATGTTGACTCTCTCAAGCTAGGTTTCCCTATCATTTTCAATCTCCTGATCAATAGGAGTCAATGTGACATGAGCCTCTTTAGCAATTTGCTTCTTTTCTTTGATCATTTCCAACTCCATGAGGACTTGTTTGTCACTGAACTATTTGTTTTCCTATTCCAAGTATTTGATGATGAACTTGGCTCTCTATAAGTTGTCGGCCAAAGCCTGTATTTGAGCTTACCTTTCCTGTATGATAATGTCTTTGATGGTTTCTTCATCCTGAGCCTCCAAGTCAATGATATTAACTCCATGATGAGTATAGCACTGTTGTGGCTCCTCATGCTTAGTCAAGTCAAAATCGCTTTCCTCCTCATCACCAAGGCCTTCCTCTTGCACTTTTTCCTTGCCTTTTCTCAGCTGTTCAACCAATACCTATTTTGTCGATGTAGAAGGAAAAGCCCCTTCCACACCTCGTGGGGATAACATTTCCCTATGGACTGACGAAGAAGGCAAGGTCCCTTCCACATCCCGTGGAGAAAACACTTGCCTAGCAGCTGCAAAAAGTCTCCTTATGCCTCTCTGGTATGTCAAGTACACTGGCACCTCAGCAGTTTTGGTTTCCTTGACCTCTTCCCTTATTTCTCCATGGCTAGAAGGCCCACCTTTTTCTTGATGCACTGGTGAAAGAATCTGTGGACCTCTGGACATCTCATGAGTAATGAAAGTCTCTAGAGGAATGTTAAGAAGACTGAGATGGTGAAGAACAATGATTTTTATCAAAGAGTAATGATAGATGTTGTTCAACTGCTGAGGGTATGGCTTCTTTTGCAGAAGGTAAGATATTTTGTCAATGTTTCTAAACAAAAAATATGGGAGATTCATCATCTTTACCCTGGTGAAGTGCATGAGGAGTCTGATATGGTAAGAATACAACCTGGAGAATCTGCCTTCACAAGTGAAATATTTGATGATAATCCTCATCAAAGGAACATACCTGTTCTCCAAAAATTTGAAGGTGAAAAGCCTCTTCACCTAGTTTCTGTACTAAGTCTTCATGTAAGGCTCATGGTAATGCTCATCAAAATCCTAAGCCTTGTACCATTTCTCACCAACATTAGGAATTCTAGTGGCCTCTGAAATGATAGCTAGTGATATTGTGAAGGTTACTCCAGCAAGTGTCACCTCATAGTTATGCAAATGAGCCACAAAAAGTCTGGCCAACTCATGATGAAAATGAGCTATTTCCACTAGTTCATAGAATTGAAAACATCCAAAGTGTCTGAAACAAGAGACTGTAAGTGGGCAAGCTTGCAATTCTCTTAAACTGGTGGGCTCTTCTCTTATGATTTTTCCTCCCTTGTGAGGCTTTCTCTGCCTATGTCTCTCTACAGAACTGTCACTGGCTGTCTCCTCATCATATTCAAAATCACTTCCTCTGTCCATGGTTTCACTATTTAATTTCATAAAAATTTACAGTGTAGAGAGACCAATATGAATGGAATGAGGGGTAGGCTCTAGGGTTTATGAGTGATTGTATGTATTTATAGCTAGGGTACAAATTATGAGAATGAGAGGATGATTTATGGGGATGAAAAAACAAGTGATGAGAAGCAGGTGAGGATGGAGGACATGATATGTGGAAGGCTGTAGCTATGAACTATGTAGTGAAATAAACCAAATGATTTAGGGTTTATGGTGAGCATTAGGGTTTTATATAATGAGTGGAAACTTATGAAAATCTTAACATGTGCAAACCAAATTAGAGGGAGAGGAGTGATACTTACTTGCAAAGTATGGAATTGGAGGAAATTTGGTGTAAATCTAAATTCGGGAGCGTTTTTTGGGTTGGTTGGCCTAAGCGCAGCGCCACTACCCAGGTGCGTAGTGCCACTACCCAGGTGCGTAACGCCACCCTCTAAGCGCAGTGCCTATTATATTTTGAACTGAAAAAATGGACCCTAAGCATAGTGATTGGCTCTAAGTGTAGTTCCCTCCTCCCTAAGCACAGCACCGGGCCAAAAACTTCAAAAGCGCAGTGTTTTTCTCTCTAAGCGCAGCGCTCGAATTCCTTGCTCACAAACACTTGCTCATTTGATGTTTTTCTCTCCTTTGGCTTTTTCCAACATGGCATAATGATTTTGAAATTAGGATGGGGGGGTTTTATATGAACTCCATTTGATTTTTGCTTTTGGAAAACCCACTTTTCTAATGTTTATTTGACTTTTTAATACTTTGTTTCTCATGCTTGTTTTCTTTTGCTCTTGCAGGTGGATTGGTGCTCAAGATGACTTGATTTTTGTAGTGGCAGGTGCTTGGCAACATCACAAGATGCTTAGGAGTAGCTGGGAACCAATATTACATATGAAAAGATAAAATTACATCATAAATGAAGATAAAAACAAAATACTATGTTTTCACCTCAAAGCAAGTTTTGAGGTGAGAACTACATTAGGCTTTCAAAATGATAAATTATGGTTTTACCAATCATTATTGGCCTCCTCATGTCCTTGCTGATCATTATTGGCATGTAATTATTGGATTTGACCATGGTGGGACCCTAAAACCTAATGAGACCAAACCCTAAGACCTAATGAAATGAATTGCAAAGTGAACATGAGCCATGACTAAAATATATGAAAGAGGATCAGCAAGTACAGATCATGAGGGAAAAATTTGAAGAAAACCCTACCATCATTGAATCCATGACCTAATGGAATGCAAACTCATCAGTATGGGACTCCTACTATGAAATGCAAAAGAGCAGATTTTGATCACTAATGGCAGTGTGAAGACACTGACACTAAAAAATCCCAAGAAGATATGCTTGATAATTGGGTCATGTGTGAAGCTAAAACCTCAGTATTGTGGGCCTTTTGAGATCCTTGAGATGATTATACCAATGGCCTATTGATTTGCATTGCCTTTGATAGTGAATGTCCATGATGTTTTCCATGTGCCATTACTTAACAAGTATGTTAAAGATGTTGATCACATGATTGGCTAGTATGTATTGCAGGTCGAACCAATAGTGAATTCTAGCTGGAACCTTATTACATTTTGCAAAGAAAGATGTTCATGCTCTGAAATCGAGCAATCAAACAAGTTAAAGTGCAATGGAAGCACTTTGGGCCCGCTGAAGTGACATGGGAGATGTATTATTAGAGGTGGGCTATGTATCCTTCCTTGTTTGTTGGAGGAGGTAAATGAGTTTTGGTATATGTACATATCTATGTATGGTTGTTATTATAAATACCACAACAAGTTGTGTTATAAATCTACAATAAGTGGTATGGTTGTCATGCTGCTATTTTTGTCATCTTGGTTTGATTTTCAACAAGCTGATCATTATAAATATTGCATTGAGCTACATTATAAAGCTTCATAGGAAGTATGTTTTATTTTTAGTTGACTTATTGGTTCTAGGTGTCATTTAACACTGCGGATGGTGTTCTCGTAAGGGGAGGGGTCTGTAATAGCCCTAGGTTAAAAATCCATTTAATAAAGTTAATAAAGGCAAAATAATAACCAAGGTAGTGGGACACCTATTCCAAGCTGAACGTTGGGAAGAAAACATTACGATAGGAATCACTGGTGATTAATTAATGGTTACGGAAACTAACAAAGGAAATGGAAAATGCTTTAGAAAGGAATGGGGCATTAATTGGCATTTATTTATGAAAATAATGGAAAATAGGAGAAACGGAAGGTGAAAGGTCACATGTTGCATGTAATGTGGAAAATGAAGAAAATAGTGGAAAATGAAGAAAATAGAGGCCTCATTGATAAAAAGGATTATGAGGATCAGTTCACAACATTTTTTTAGTATGAGAAACCTTTGTGAGGGTGACAACATTTTGTTAGTCTTAGCTTGGATCTCTCTCTCTATTCTCTCTCTCATACTCTTGCACACTTAGAGTTTCTTGGAGCACTCTTGGAGGATTTTGGCTATACTTTAGATTTGGAGCAAGAAGGAAAAGGTAAAGAAAGAAAGAGAAAGGAAACAATGGGACCAACAACTACAACAGGTTTTTCTTGCAGGTACAATGTTGCATGTATGATTTCCTTGCAAGTTTCGACACACATGGCATATGGATGTGGTTATTTGGTTATGATCTATGATTGGCATAGAAGATTGGCTCGATTGAAAGTGGTTTTTCCTAGTGTTGTGATTTCCTTGATAGCCATGGTGTTGTGGGTTTTACCATTTGTTTTATGGTTTTTGCTCATGTTCCTTACGGTTATGGCTTGAATTATTAGTTCCTGGAGCCCTGGTTGGAAAAATTCTTTGGAAGCCCTATAAAAAATTTGGTTGAGTTACTAGTCCTGGAAACCTTGATTGGAAAAATGATCTAGATCCATTGGTGGGTTGATTTTCTAGACCTAAAGGTTGGTTGAACGAACACTCTGGAGCCTAATGGCAGTTGTGGGTTGAGTTACTAGTCCTGGAAGCTGGTTTGAAACAAATTCTTTGGAGTCGTGGACAACATGGATGGAGATCAGTCTCCTGATGGTTAGTGATGTATGACAATGAGATCGAATCACTAGTTAAGGGTTGAGGTGATTTGGCCTCTAGAATCCCTGGTTTGGTTTTCTTTGTTTATTCCATGATATTCCACATTCATTCTTAGAATATGGCGTGGGGGTGATCAGTTGAAAGAAACGTTTGGTTCAAACCAATCTTTAGATGGGTGCTACATGAAAATCCCTAACTTGGTTGGATTTTGAAAAAGTTAATAAGAACTATTTACCTCTTGTATTCTATGAGTAAATATACTTGTTATTATGGGGCTTTAATGGTTTTTCCACCATCAATATTTCTATGGTTATATGCTATTGATAAGCATGGTTTATGACAAATCTTGGTTATGGCTCTCATCATGTTTTGATTAGTAGATGAAAATGTAATGAATGAATGACCTAATATATTATAATGCAGCAAATATAAGAGGTCATTAGTCCTTCTCGACAAATCTAAGATAAGTATAAGGCTACTATGCTCAGATGTGCTTTTATGACTTGTACATTAGATGTTCATGATGTGTTTGACGAAATGCATGTCATGGTTAGGATGAGTCTGGTTAGGTCCTTGTTCAAGTTTTGAATTTGAGGCCCTGTATTCTTGTTATTTATCATTTTTCATAATTTCAGCGAGTTCTAGGCAAAGGCCTAAGTCCTAGCTCTGAAAATGTGGCTCAGATTTTGGGGTTGCTCGCATAGGACTACCTAGAAAAGACTACAGTCACATAAAGGCCTCATTTTGGGAGAGACTGGAGGGTTATAGTCACATAGAGGGCTTGTCATGTGAGTGATTTGGGGTCTAGTTCAATTAAAAATAAAGGTAACTCAGGGGTTGGGCCCCTAGAGTGGTTGGTTAGCAACTGGGGGTCCTGTAGCTCCTGAGGAAGGTCGATTTGGTTTTGGTTTGTCAATTCCACTTCCTTAACTATACTTAGGGAGTTGAACCATATAATAGTAACTATTTGTCACATACTTACCCCAATGGGCTAGTTATCTTGGGTAAGTGTGGTAAGAGGGCGTTACAATTACTTTTTGAAATCAACACTTCAATACTCCCTTATGGCCCTACAAAATTATATTAACCTATAACTTATTGCACCAAAATATATGTATCTAAAGTGATTTGATTTATAAAATACTCAGGTCAAACTAACATCTACATGTCATTACCTACGTTAGATATACTTACTCTCAATTTTCATATAGTTACATGTGGAGAATCTAAATTTAGAAAAGTGTTTAACATATATGTAAAATATAAAACTAAAAAGTTATCTAGTGAGGCTATTATTAGCATACAAAGATCTTTCTACATGATATTTTATAAGAATTTTTTCCTACATATACTTCTATATCAACAAATTAAATAATTTTGAACTCATGAGCTATAGTTCTATTATGTGAGTTATTTGTCTTGTTTTCTCCTTTTCACAATCTTAATTATTATAATTTTCCTGTCATGTGAGGCTCACGTCATGTGAGGTCCATAGAACCATGAGTTGTCATTAATCGGTAAAGGAACCCAAATCCACCCAACTTTAGTTTAGAGAGTTATAAGAGACCTTAGTGGTCATCTATTATTAAGGATGTGCAGATCATATATGTATTTTCCCTAGATAAGTTACATATTTTCTTATTCATTAAAGGACAAGTTCATCATTTTTTATTGGAGGAAACTAGCTAATATTATTCATTTAGGAGACTATCTATGTGTCAAAATTATAGCTATTGTATTTACTATATTTTCATCCTAGACAACAAGGGTTTCAATATTTTTTTGAAGTTCAAGACCACATTAAACATAGATTTTTTTGAAGGTACGAGTGGTTTTCTTAAAATAATCAAGGCATTAAATTCATGAATATATCAAAATGTCCACACTTTTGTAATAATATACTTCATGTCCATGTGTTTACTTCAAACATCGATATTCCCAATACTCTTGAAGCATTATTATTATGCATAATGGTAATATGCATGATATTTCTACTATTCGTTATTGTGTCATTTGTTTTGGAGACATATTTAAATAGATTTTTCATTATTGCATAAAAAAAAAGTTTGTGTTGCACATTGCACACCTGCCCAATAAAATTTCAAAGTTCAGTTCAAATGTTTAGAAAGGTCACTCTTTATAAGTTTGATTTTCATACGATACACCATAGTTTTCTACAAGAGCTAATTTCAATCCCATCTCCTTCTCAAATTGTGTTGCATATATTTATTTCAATATTAGTATGAATGTATAAATCGGGAAATATGCGAACCCTGGTCACTATGCATTTTATAAGGTCGCTACTTATGGGGTCGATGGATGGGGAATAGCTGACCTTTTGGCCACTCTCCCAGCAACCAATTTTGGGGATAGATCACTTCAAAGTTGTATTTCATAGAGATACTCTATCCAACTCCATGAACGAGATTTTTTTTCCTAGTCATTGGCAGAGGTATTCACTATCAGATCTACTACTCAATTGACTGAGTCACCACCAGAATCAACAGAATGAATTGGAAGGTCATCGTATAAATTTGATCAAGATATTCATAACCTTATTAGCACCTCTTAGTCTAACATGTATGCCTTATAATATTATGTAATGTGCAAACTATGTGAGAGATTGTAATACAACTAAGTAAACTTACCTCAGGAGACTGTTGACATACTAAACAAACAACCACTATGTGTGCCCACCTGTTCAAATAAGACATTAAGAATGAAATGCACACATGGAAAAACACACCACCGCAATATACCATTGCATCAACCCGTATGCCAACCACTTGTCCACACTAACATACTCTCTCCATACATGTTCACTAGGTTCACTGACATATGGTCCTTCTCCCTCTTCCTTATACTCCGACTAGATGTTTCTAGTAACTAAACTGATGGGTTCCGAAAGGTCTGTCATCTTAGATCGAATCCATTCTATCTCTCTCCCTTCTTTATTTCCTGCCATTCTCGTTTAGGGCCCACGCAATGGAGCACACTACCAAAGTTGATGAATTTTCATTTACTGAGGTTTATGGAATAACACATTCAACATTTCCTTGTAGAAGATGATGATCATCATGCCACTATCGACATTGTAGCAGATGATATTCGTCTTGCCATTGTCAGTATTTCATATCGATTACTAAATCCTAGAGGCATTTAGTCTTTTTCCAATAGCCTTTTTTGAGACGCTCGGAAGTAGCTGGGCAAAATCAACCCAGTCAAAATGTTAAGAATGATTTTCTTCAATCATAACTAAGATGAAATTTAATGGATTATACCATGTTATTCTTTAATTGTCGAGTCTTCTCATGCAAATTATATAATTTTAGTTAAATTATATAATGTTAGATATTTGACAAATGATTTTCCTTGCAGACAAGGTTTTTCGGATACATATGGTGAATTTTTTGAAGACCTAAATGAGGAGTTCCATGAGTGTCTTCCACAAATACTAAAGCATGGAGTTATTTACTCTTTTTTCAATCATATTTTTTCAATCACCTTTATGGAGGTGATGAATTTTTCATGTACTTTACTGTCAATTAGATGTACTCAATCTAACACGTTTGGGTTAAACCATGTAGTTGATCCCTTTGCTGGTTAAATATTTCTTAGAGAAACTCCCCTTACCCGTAAAATATTTCTTGGAGAAAAATGTATGGGAGGGTGTCAAGCCAAAATACAAGATGCTTATTACCAACGAGCCAATTATATTTTCAAGATCATTCTGGATGATTAATTTTTTTTTTATATTTCTGACCTTTTTTTAGCCAATCTTTGTTCAAAATTATTGGTTATGATTATTCGCTTTAATTTCCAATATAACTTTACAGTGTGCACAATTTCGCTTTCATTGTTTCTTTGTATGTGTCTTTCAATAAATGTTTTTTTGAAATACAACTCGCAATGTGTCAGAGATTTCTTCCTAGACAGAATCCCTTTCCAATACCAATTTGTGGGAAGCAAGAAACAATTTTGTCTAAACCAACAACAGTTTCAAACAAACAAAGACGAAACCTATCAGGAATTGGAAAATATAGAGGATGGTGTCCTACGTTCACTAACATTGGGTTTATCAAATCTAAAAGTAGTTGGGTTTATCAGATCTCAAAATACAAGGTATGGAGAAATTCTCTTTTGCATATTTTAGTTTTTACTATACCTTCAAATGTGACAATGTTTGTTTTACATCATGCATTCTCGAGGTTAGACAACATAGCAATTATTTCTCTAATCCTATTCCATCCTCTAAATGAATGTGTGAGAGGAGAGAGATTGTTGTTGATGAATTTGTTACAACATCTATGCGATTACCTTTGTGCTACTACAAAGCTCACTCTCAATACATGAATGGGACCAGGTTATTGAGGATGTAAATGAAATAAATGAAGGGAAATGAAAACAGTTATATATCAAAACAACTATATATGGGAACATGAAGCAGAGTCAATACTAGAGCTCGCAGTGAGTTAATTTAGAGAAATTAGAACAGTTATATATAGAAACATGAAATGGAGTCAATACCAAAACCTCGAGCCGAGATAATTCATATAAATGTAAAAAAAAATAGTCAGTACAAAAACCTTGTTCCGAGCTAATTCATATAAATGTGAACAATTTTATAAGGGAACAAAAGCAGAGCTAGAAAGGAGTTTTATGTACCTCTTCCTCCTCCAAGAGCATTTATTGAGAACAATAACCCAACAAATGGAAGAGATATTTTCAATGTCAAAAAACAAAAGGGAGAGTTTCAATGCTAATTTTCATCTCCTCCATACGCATTTGGAACAATATAACAATATCCCAGCAAGCATACATGTGTGAGAATGTTACCTAACTTCTCAACGAGATGTAAACGAGAGCACTTATACTTAGGTATGCTTACTCTAGGTATTCCCTTTGTGTCTTCGAACCATGTGTTCATTTAATTGTGAGCTTGGAGAAGAATGTCGCACCAAGGAAAATCATCGGAACTGATAAGAATGTCGAGCGAGGGTAGAGCATTGTAGCACCATGGTAGAGCATTGGCGCTGAGAAGAATGTTGAGCCACAACAGAGCATTGGAGCTATGAAGGCTAGAACTAGTGAGGGTCCATAACATATCTCCAGAAGAATGTCGAATCATGGCATAACATGGGAGTTATGAAGTCTAAGAAGGATGCAACCAATGAGGGAAGAGGGTTGACAAAAAATATTCATAGATGTGGCAGAGGGCTATAACGTGTTGGAGAGAGATGGTGGAAGGTGTAAGAAACAGTGTTAGTGAGCAGGTGGTAGCAACTCTAATTTTAGCCATAATTCAGAAATAAATACAAATGTGAAAAACATTTTTTCAAACTATTTGTGTAACATTAAATGTCATAAATTAATGTTAAACTTTGAGATAACATTAGTTCTAATTTTGAGAATTCTATTGAAGTCTAACTTGTTTAGCCTAACTTTAATGGACTGCTTACCTAAAAAACTTAGGATATTGTCTCTCCCTCTACAATAAGAACCCTAATGTGATACCCAATCAAAACACTCACAAATTGTTATAAAATATTATTAAAATATAAAGTTGTTTAGAGGTTTGATTAAATTGCATTGATAAGAATAGTTCAACTAAGATTAATATAGGTCATCCCTCTAGCAATCACTATTGGGCAGGTATAATAAAAAGGGTGATTCAGGATTTAAGGAAAAAAGAAAATAAGGAGAAAATAGTAAAATGGTTTTCTTCGTGAAGTTGTCTTTTGGTTGGCTTTGAATAGTGTTTGATTTTCTTAAATAAAAGGTATATATTTATTAATTTTATTTCTAGGACCTCTAGGTTTTTGTTGTAAAAACTAATGATTTTTTATTCAGAATAAGGCAATGTGTAAATTCTTGATCCAATAACCTATGAAGCCATGATTTAAGATTGAAAATATTTAATCTTTGCAAACAAAAAGGATAATGAAACATGATTATTTTGTATTCTACAATTCTTGGATGACAACATTCTTCTAAAGTGGCTATAACAACCATGTCTAAACTTGGAATGTTATGGAGATGGGATATAGTGAAAAGTAGAGCAACAATTATCACTAAAACATTGTAGTTATCCATGAAATAGATATTGTGATAAAATAAATATAACATTTTGGTAATATAGAAATAAATAATGACTACACATATAGAAAAACATATATACAAGACACAAAGAGTGCAATTATCCTAAAAACTATAGGGAGTTTTGTTGAAGAAATTGTAGAAAAAAATAATAATTCTGTACAAAAGTACATAAATGACATGATAAATAAAGTGAATCCTAGTAAGTATATACACATCCATATGAAACTACCTTTGCAAAAATAAAAAAATTTGGGGAGAACCTAGAAATAAAAGTTAAAATTGATTTTGATGATCAATTAGAGTTTCATAAGTAAGGTTTCTTGGGGGGCTTGCTAATCCCTATTATGATGGAGACAAAAGTTGGTAGGTAAGATATTCCATAAATATAATGGAAAAAACAAAAGGGTATACTAATCCCTATTATGATGGAGACAAAAGTTGGTAACTAAGATATTCCATGAATATAATGGAAAAAATGAAGGGTTACCTTTACAGTGTAGTGATAATATTAGAAAGAGATGAAAAAATGAATATGCATAAATATTTAAAACAAAGACAACAATAAAGCTAAATGGAAAGACCAACAAAATGTACATGCTGAATAGAAACTAAAAGAAGAAAAATATTATATAACATAAGATTGAGAATAAAGTGCACTTTCAAGAAGTAAAACAAATTTTTGAATTGATTTTAAGAACTATAATCCAAAAAAAATGTATTGATCTCGAGGTTTTTAAACTTAGCTAACACATATATGGACAAATAGTAGTTATTGAGTATTACATAATTACTACGGGCTTGTATATAGCGACATGCAGAGAGTCTTAACTTGGAAAAATGTTTAGCATACAGGTAAGAGCCAATATTGTCTAGTGGGATGATTATTAACATGCAAAAATGTTCTAAAAAAATTTATATATTCCTAAAAGAAACTTCTCTATTTATATTCTCAAACAATTGAAAAAAAAAATTACGACTCTATTTATATTCTCAAACAATTGAAAAAAGAAAATTACAGCTCTATTAACTTAATTATTTGTGTTATTCTTCGTTTTTACGAATTTTAACGGTTTTAGTTTGCTCCATTTACTCCTACCACCATCAATCTAGCCGGGAAAAATTAGTTCAATGATGTATTTTAAGCCCGGGAAAAATTTATTTCAATCACATTCAACAACGTTCTCTAGGATTGTTCATGCCAAACACGAGAATGTGTTATCACAGCGAGACGTTTGCTGTATCACTACATAATTAATTAATTGTGTCTCCTATCAAAAAGGAAACGAACACTATTATCGTATGAATGTTAAGACGAACTGAACAAAGAAAAGAGGATATTTTCTACCACGATATACATTTCCAATTATGTATGGAAATTTTACTTGTATGCTATCGAGTGTTGTGCTCGTTAAAACCACTAAAACTAGCATTTCTTTCCATGCACAAGTAGAGAAAATAGATTTTTATGTTAATAGAGAAAATTACAAAATAAAACATACCATTTACCACAGCCTCATCGTTTTTAATGTTAATGAGAAAATAAAATATACATTCATAAATAAAATATTATTTCAAAAATATATTAAAAAAAATCAATTTTTTTTTCAGAAATATGTAAGTTTTATAAGAATTTTCATAATTTTTAAAATAATGGTTAACTCTATTATAATAATATTTTATTAATTTTCTTTTATAAGTTTTGGAGGACTATATCTTCATCATGTCCAATAGGCTATGACTTCACATCAAAGAGTGTCTTAACAGAGCATCTCATCGATGTCTATCCAAAACCCCCTGAACCATATTAATATTTTATTATGGAATGTTCATAAAATATTATAGGATCATTTTAATTAAAATAACACAATAAGATTGTGATTTCATATTACTTAAAATGCACTTTTGAATACATAAATGGATTGATCACCCTAAAAATTCTTGAGGCATTAGAAATTTGTAGATTAATTAACTTAAATTTATTGTTCTTAAAAATCTCTACCGTATCAAGAAAAATGCTAATTAAAGAAACATTATGTCTATTAGTTACACTACTTGAATATTATATATTATTTCTATATTATTTTTTATATTTTGTGATATTTTTCTCCTGACGCATGAGAAATTTGAGCTAACAATGCACCCATTGACACCCAATCTAAAGCCTATATACAAATTATAACATATAGTCAATATCAATTGGCTAATTAATTATATAATATATATAACTATTAATAATTATTAATATGTCTATATATTATTCTATCACAACTATTATCATATATGTTTGATATATAACTAGCCTAGATCGATCTTAACACCAGATCTATCAAGCGCCAAGAGGGATCAAATCTCTCAAGGTGCAAACCAATTTTTTCAGTGAAAAACTTGAGGAAAGATTTTCACCTCGAGAGATTTGATGCCTCTCGGTGCTTGATAGATCTGGTGTTGAGATGGATCTAGGTTGGTTTCAATCCTCTACGATCATACAAAATTTTCTCAACATCTAATTATTTTGATCATTTTAAATATGCTAAATATGTCTAATATTAATTTGGTCAATTTAATTTAAAATTTTCTTAGTTACCTCAGTTTGCTGAGATGAGAGAGACTGCTATTAACTTGAATGATGAAAAATTTTGAAATACAAATTTTGAGTGCGAAGTGTCAATCTAACAATTTTGATGGATAGAAAATGTGAATACTAATAATATAGTCAATTACAAACAATCTTCATTGCAATCAATCTGAAACTATTTCCTTCTATTGTTCATATTGTCACACCTATTAGTTTTTCCATTTTCTCATATCAATCATATGAAAAGATTAGTTGGAATTATAAACCATTCAAATATTTAACTCGAGCTACTATAGTAAACAACATGCCTTGTCTATGTTGCTCTCCAATATTAATAGTAGTTTTCTCGAAATTCAATCCTTGTGGCTTATGGAGTGTTAAACCCCAAATAGTTTTCAATGTTAGTTATTTTCTATTACCGTGTTTGAATTCAAAGTAATAAAAAAAGGTGAATGATGGAAAATGGGAATAATAAGAATGTACCGAATTATAAATAGTTTATAGTTTCAACAGGCAAACATTTGGGGTAAGCAAACATTTTATTTAGGATGAAAATTTTAGTATTGTATTTATGGTTGAATAATGTTGATATGCTTACACTAAGAGAGAGTGTGTATGTTTTGGGGGAGAGAAGGAGAGACAAGGGGAGATAGAGATATAGATGTGGCGAAGAGGGAATAAGAGAGAGACAATGGCAGGGACAGAGGAAGAGATATAAATATGGAGAGAGAAGGGGAAGAGAGAAAGAGGGAGGGGAAAGGGAGAGAAGGAGAGATAGATAGATAGATATGGGTATAGTGTCTCTATGTTTAGGGGCTGAGATAAAGAGATAAAGAAGGAGAGACAATGGGATATAGAGATATAGATAGAGGAGGTAGAGATGTGGTTACACTGAAATCAATGCACACTATTAATATAATTACTTTGAAATTAATGGATATCATACATCTTGTTGCATCAAATCAGAAATCAACATCTACTCTAAAATAAATGTATCTAGTGCAAACAATCAAGTAGGATTACAAATCGACATCTACGCTGAAATCAATGCATCTAGTGAAAGCAATCAAATAGGATTAGAAATCACTATATGCCCTAAAACCAATGCATCTAATGCAAGAAATCAAATATGAATAGAAATCAACATCTACGCTAAAATCAATGCATCTAGTGTAAGGTATTAAATATGATTAAAAATTGATATCTAAACTGAAATCAATTCATCTAGTGCAAGCGATCAAATAGGATTAGAAATCAATATCTACACTAAAACCAATGCCTCATGTGCAAGGAATCAAATAGGAGTAGAAATCAACATCGACAATGATATCAATGCATCTAGTGTAAGGTATTAAATAGAATTATAAATCGACATCTACACTAAAATCAATGCATATAGTGCATGTGATCAAATAGAATTATAAATCAACAACCACATTGAAAATCTAAAATATTAATGAATTTCTCGATCTAACATCTATGTCCGTATTTGTCTCTGTGACACTCTTTCTTCTTCCCTCTCTCTCAACCTTCCATTTTGTGTCTATCTCCCTTTCTCTCTCCTTCTCTCTCTTCCCCTCCCTCTCTCCCCTGTCTCACTCTATCTTCCTTTCCCTAACTTTTTCTATCTTTCTCTTTTTTCGTCTCTCCCACTTTTATCTATATTTATACCTCCCTCTATCTCTCCTTATTTGTCTCCCTATCTCAACCCCATAAACATATGTCACACACTCTCTCTCTTCCCCCATATATATCTATCTATATACATATCACTCCCTCCCTCTCTCTCTACCCCATCCATCTATATCTCTATCTCCCTTTTATCCCTCTTCCTCCCTCCCTCTATTTTCCTCTCTCTTCTACCCTCTCCCCCATCCCATCTATATCACTATCTCCCCTTGTCTCTCCTTCTCACCACCAAAACATAGACTCTCTCTCTCTCTCTGACTAACTATCCATCTCTCCCTTGTCCCTCTCTCTCCACCTTTCTCTCTCTATGTCTTTCTTCCCCTTCCAAGTCCCTCTCTCTCTCCTCTCTCTCAAGTCCTCTATATTTTTCCTTCCTCTCGCTCCCCTTCTCTCCCACCTCCCTCTGTTTCTTCCCCCATCATACACACACACTCTCTGCACCCTCCAACTTTGTCATTATCTCCGTCCCTCTATCCTTCTCTTTCCCCTCCTCTCTCCCCCCTCCATATATATGTATCCATGTCTCTCTCTTCCCCTTATTTCCCTATCTTTATCGTCTCCTTTATTGTCTCTTCCCTTGCCTCCTCTCTTCCTCATTCCATATTAATATCTCCCTTGTCACTCCCTCTCTTTCCCGCTCCAAATCCATCTCTCTGCCTCTCTCTCGCCCCCTCCTCTCTCTCTTCCTTTCTCTCTCTCACTCTATCTCTCACCTCTATGTCTCTCTCCCATGGTCTATTCCCCGTTCCATCTCACTCTCTTTCTTAAATATGATCCCATTGTATTTAAGAAAGTATCTATATTAATAAAAAACATAATTGGTTGTAAAATATTAAACCTATATTTTGGATCAATCATGTTAAAGAAAATACAATAATAAAAAAATTAAAAGAATCACGCACTATCTTTCCTCTATCATTGTTAATTAATTTTCTTTCCCATCACTTGGTTCGTTGGTTAAGATGCATCTATCCTAGTTCTTTATAATATTATTTATATTATACAAATTTCACATATGTATATATAAAAGTATTCTCATTTTTTTATTATTAAAACCTCCATTTAATTTCTATAAAAATATTATTAGTATTGTGAGGATGAAAAGTTTAGATATACCCCAAAAGTAATTATAACATTTTTTTTCTCTTCGATTTAATTAAAAAATGTTATAAAATTAAATTAATTAAAATATTTTTATTTTTAAATAGGCTATTGTTTTTGGGCATGTGGTATTGGTAGGGCATGGTATTGTAGCAATTAAAAGTCAATCATAGTGACTTATAGAGTGTTAAAGCCCAAATAATTTTCAATGGTAGTTATTTTCTATTAACGTGTTTAAATGAAAAGTAATTAACAATGTTGAATGATGGAAAATGGGAATAATAAAAATGTACCCAATTATAAATTCAAGTAAGCAAACATTTTATTTAGGATGAAAATTCAAGTATTGTATTTATGGTTGAATAATTTTTATGTGCTTACACTAAGAGAGAGTGTGTATGTTTTGGGGGTGAGAAGGAGAGACTAGGGGAGATAGAGATATAGATAGGGGGACAGGTGAGAAGAGAGAGGCAAAGTCAACGAGGGAGGAAGAGATATGGATATGGAGAGAGAAATGTTAGAGAAAGAGAGAAGGGGAAGAGATAGAGAGGGAGGGGAAATGGGGGAAGGGAGAGAGAAAGATATAGATATGGAAAGAGAGTGTGTATGTTTAGGGGCTGAGATAGAGAGATAGAGAAGGAGAGACAATGGGAGATAGAGATATATATGGAGCAGGTAGAGGTGATTACACTGAAATCAATGCACACTATTAATCTAATTATTTTGAAATTAATGTACATTGTACATCTTGTTGCATCAAATCAGAAATCAACATCTACACTAAAATCAATACATCTAGTGAAAAGAATCAAATAGGATTAGAAATCAACATCTAAATTTAAATTAATACATCTAGTGCAAGAAATCAAATAGGATTATAAATAAATATCTACACTAAAACCAATGCATCTAATGCAAGCAATCAAATATGAGTGTAAATCAACATCTACGCTGAAATCAACGCATCTAGTGTAAGGTATTAAATATGATTAGAAATGGATATCTACACTGAAATCAATGCATCTAGACTAAGGGATTAAATAAAATTATAAATCGACATCTACACTGAAATCAATGCATAAAGTGCATGTGATCAAGTAGGATTAGAGATGAACAACTACATTGAAATCAACACATCTATTTTAGTGAAAATATAAAATATTTGTGACTTTCTAGATCTAACTTCTATGTCTGTATTTGTCTCTGTGAGAATCCTTCTTCTTCCGTCTCTCTCCACCTTTCATTCTGTGTCTATCTCCCTCCTCCTCCCCTTCTCTCTCTTCCCCTCGATCTCTCCCCCATCTAACTATATCTACCTCTCCCTAACTTTCTTTATCTTTCTCTTCTTTCCTCTCTCCGCCTGCCATCTATATTTATACCTCCCTCCATCTCTCCTTATTTTTCTCTCTATCTCAACCCCCTAAACATATGCCACGTGATCTCTCTCCCTCCCCATATCTATCTATATGTCTATCTATATATCTATATATCTATCCCTCTTCCTTTCCCTCTCTCTCTCTCTCTCTCTCTCTCAATCCCCTAAACATATGCCACGTGCTCTCTCTCTCCCCATATATATCTATATATCTATCTATCCATCCCTCTTCCTCTCTCTCTTTCTCCCTCGCTCTCTCTCTCACTCACTCTCTATCTCTCCCTTCTCAATCCCTCTCAACCTTTCTCTCTCTATTTCTTTCTCCCCCCTCCAAATCCATCTCTCTCTCCCCCTCTCTCACGTACACTCTCTTTTTCCTTCCTCTCTCTTCCCTTCTCTCCCACCTCCCTCTATCTTTTTCCCATCATACAGACACTCTCTCTCCACCCTCCAACTCTGTCACTATCTCCCTCCCTTTGTTCTTCTCTCTATCCCCCTCTCACCCCCTTCCATATATATGTCTCCCTGTCTCTCTCTTCCCCTTCTTTTCCTGTCTTTATCCTCTCATTTTCTCTCTCTTCCCCTTCTTTCCTTATATTTATCCTCTCCTTTTCTCTCTCTTCCCTCGTCTCCTCTCTCACTCATTCCATCTTCATCTCTCCCTTGTCACTCCCTCTCTTTCCCACTCCAAATCTCTCTCTCTCCCTCCCTCTCTTGCCTCCTCTCTCTCTTCCTTTCTCTCTCTCACTGTGTCTCTCACCTCTATGTCTCTCTCCCTCAATATATTCCCCCTTCCATCTCATTCTCTTTCTTAAATATGATTCCATTGTATTGTATTTAAGAAAGTATTTAAATTAATAGAAAAACATAATTGGTTGTAAAATATTAACCCTATATTTTGGGTCAATCATGTTTAAAAAAAAGCAATAATAAAAAATTAAAAAATCACCCATTATCTTTCCTTTATCATTGTTAATCACTTTGCTTTCTCACTTCTCTTAGATCCTTGGTTAAGATGCATATATCCTAGTTTTTTATAATATTATTTATATTATATAAATTTCACATATCTATATATAAAAGTATTCTCATTTTTAATTGATAAAAACCTCCATTCAATCTTGATGAAAATATTGTTACTAGTTGTGAGAATGGGGGGTTTACATATACTCACAAGTAATTATAACATTTTTGCTGTTAAATTTAATTAAAAAATGTTATAAAATTAAACTAAATTAAAGTATTTGTAAAATATTTTCATTTTGAAATAAGTTATTGTTTTGGGGCATGTGGTATTGATAATCCATGGTATTGGCCCATGGTATTGTAACAATTAAAAGCCTAGATCCATAACATAATAATATAAAGTCTAGATGGTCCATGGTATTGATAAACCATGGTAGTAGCCCATGGTATTATAATTTTCTTCCCCCTCTCTTTCTCTATATTTTTTGTGCGTATTGGCCCATAGTATTGTAAAAAAAACTTGCTTAGAAGTTAATAATATCCACATTAAATATTCATGATTAAAAATGTTGTCATATCGTAAATATTAATTTTTTATCTGTTTATTAACTAAATTTATAAATGAAACATTTACATATTAAGTGTTACAAATATATTGATTACATAAAATATTTATAACCATTAAATTTATAGATGGAACATTTCTACATTAATTGTTACAAATATATTGATTACATAAAATATAATATTACAATATTATATGTTAGTGAATATTAACACCATAAAGCGTTCCCTCTAAAAACAACTCCCCTCTCATGCCTCCTCTAACTTTGTATAGCTTTAATTTAAATGTTAGACGATCCTCTACTACCAAACTAAAAACTAGTTAAAAACCAGTGTTGATTAATTACAATTAGCTATGTGATAGTTACAATTTGTTATATAATATTGTGATAAAATTAAATTACCAAGATTCGTCCATAAGAATGTTCGCTTGACATCGTCAGATAGATGATAAGTTGTAGCATTGTGGAAAAAATTCTCTTGTTTTTCACAACCATTGCTGCACTGGAATGTTTTTTGAATAACGTTTGTGAGCGCCCCTGTTTGGAGACTGGTGTTTGTTTTCTATACCTCTTAAATTTAATTTTTTAGTACATTTACTGTAATGTTTTTTATATTTACCGTAATTCTTTTTTGTTTTACTTTTCTATATCGGTGTTTGTTTTTTATAAATGTTAATTTAACATTTCAGTATTTTTTATGTGTTACTTTTCTATACCGATACTGTAAATTATTTTTGCCTTATCCTTACTTAGGGGAAGGTTTACTTGTGTTACCCTTATTGAGGGGTCGGCAATGGTATTGCAAAATCGTGGAGACCAAATTAGAACACTATTTTAGTATAATAATTTACAATTATAATTGATTATAATTAATGTTTAGATTATCATGGATATGTTTTTTCTTCGGATTTATCAAGTCTCGGCACTCTTGAGATCCAAACCTGTTTTAGAGTGAAAAGAGATTTGATCTCTTTCAACACTTGGTAGATTTGGAGTTAAGATGGACTTAACTCTGGGCACTCTTGAAATCCAAACCTCTTTTAGAGTGAATTTTTTTTATCTCTCTTAACACTTGGTAGATTTGGAGTTAAAATGGATCTAACTCTCGGTACTCTTGAGATCCAAACCTCTTTTAGAGTGAAAAGAGATTTGGTCTCTCTCAGCACTTGGTAGATTTGGAGTTAAGATGGATCTAACCCTGGTTTACCATTTTGTTGTAAGTTAAAGTTTTATTACATAATTTCAATGTGTAGAATTACATCCCAAGTACATCATGATATACAATGACCTCAAACCGACACATAAGAAGCTAGTGTACTATATTATCCATATAATAGACACCAAAATCTCTTAAAAAGACTAGAATTGTTTCAAACATCAGTACAATAGATACCATTAACAAGAGATCAAGAGAATACATTAGAGAAGGCTTAGGAGTCAAAAAAGGTCACTTGTTTCCCTCGCATTGGAGGTGACCCTCTAGATGAGCTATATAGGCATCCAATATTTCCAAATAGTATTTATGATGCCTCTGGATCCTTCAAATATCATTCATATATAAGAAAATTCCATTCCAATCTTCTCTTTTTCCTTTCAAATGCGTTTAACTAGAGACTCTGATTATGAATGCAAGGTAACAAAATGAAGGTATCAACTCTTTTTTCCTCTAGTGTGTCTAGGGTGAGGTAGCCAATTAGACACATAACAACAAGATTTGAGTAAGAAAAAGGAGTGGGTTCTCATGCCACGTTAGACTCTAGCTGTCGAGTTTATGTTCTAGTGTTAGGGGAAGTTGTTTCATGGTAATGAGAGGTTGCCTCTTGTACCTAAGGTTGCCCACACACCCTTGTACATCTAATATATTGACTCTCTAACTAATGATTTTCACTTTCCAAGATATCAAATATCTCAAATTACTCTGTATAATAATGAATAGAATATTTATGCAGTAAACTTATTAAATTATGATTATAATTAATAGAATATTATTGTAAAAAAATTAGAAAATTATAATTACATTGTTACGATTTTTTATGCAATTCTTCTAGAATTTATTTATGTCCTCCGGTGTTCCTTTGAAAAATTTGGTGCAATTGCTAGTTATAACCACCCCCACCTAATAAATATTGGCCAAGGGTGGGGAGAAATACTAATTAAAATATAATATTATTAAATTTTACCCAATATTTCAGGTGAGACCCCATCCTAAATATTACATTCTACTCAATATTTCCTCTCACTCCTATTAATTTTTTTGAGCACCTTGCATTATATTGAATTTACCTTCATACAAACGAAAACATTAATGCAGCGAAGTACAAATTTCCCTGATTATTATTATTATAGACATCACACAACAAAAAACCTAAATGCCAGGAAATTTACCTCGTTATTACTACACGATATGCCCAATAGAATCTTCTACTTCCTTTACTTAATTTCCTTTGTTATTCAATGAATAAGCTAATCAATCTCTTTTTAAATTGTATTGTAGAATATTAAACAAAATTAACACACATGAAAAAATACCAAAGACATAGAAATGGCGGAAAAGGCCTCAGCCTCACTGTATTCCTCTCTCATAATGTAATGTACAAATAATGATAATAATACAAATAAATACATGAGGAATTTGTCCCAATATAGCACGTCTATCTTCGACACTATGGTTGAGAAAATCTCTCAACCAAACACTAACCTAGGAGCCTAACTAGTTGCAGAGAATCTCTCAACCAACTAAGCCTAAGGTGACTCCTAACCATGAGGAAAAAGCTCAATCTAGAAAGATAGGAATAAATCCTAACCTTCATGTTAATTTAATATTTTTGGACTTATTATTGTTTTTAATGTGAGACTGAGGCTAACATTCTCCCCGTCAATGATAGGTCTGAAGTAAGAACCTGGTACAATCTCGAAGTCCTCATGATGAAACTATTGATCGTCAAAAATGATGCTTGAAAAACCGCCAAGCTTGGATGCTGAAAAAACTCCAATCTGAAGAGAACAAGAATCAATAGCAAGTCTGATTCATCTCTTATTTTTTCTTGATGACTCCATCACGTGCCAAGCTACAAAATGATCCATCTATCCTTGGCTTTCAATAAACATCCTTTGTCCACTGAAAAAATGTTGATGGCTCCCACTAGTGAATTTGGTTTGTCCAGTGATAAAATATTGAGAATGCCTACTCGCGAATTTGTTAATGTCAAAACTGTTCACTACTGCTTTTGTTCTTGAATGCCCACTAGTGAATTTGTTGATGTGAAACTACCCATTGGCTACTTGATGTTGATGATGGCAAAAATTGTTGATCGCCCACTGGCAAATTTCTTAACGATTCCCGCTGGATGCTTTGTTGATTTCCACTGGCTGATGAGGATATCCACTGTCTAAGCTGATGAAGACTTCCCAATGGTTGTTTTTCTAATGCTTCTGGAGAATTTCTTAATGATGCCCAATAGATGCTTTGTTGATTCCCACTAGTTGATGATGAATCCCACTGGCTTCTTTGTCTAATGTTGTCGAGACTTTTAGTCTAACAACCACCTTCAATTCCATTATCATTTCACCACTTTGTCAACTGAAAGGAGAGACAATCATTTGCACTTGATTTCTGAACTTCCCCCTTCAGGTGTAAGAGAGTTTCTTCATTTTATTGTATAATTGTTCTTCATGTGAGACTAAATCTTTCGGTAACACATAGAAAATTGTTTAACTGTAGATGACCATTTTCAAGGATCAATCCATGTGTAATTGATCTTCACTCTGGGTGGTTGATTTCGCTTGCATCATCTTTCGGATGAATGGTTTTTCTTTACACAATGGTGACAAGGATGGAGTTCAAAGCATTTACTCTCAATATGGCCATTTCGTCTAGAAAACCAGCACTTACAAATTGAACTGGCTTTGAGAAATATGAAGCAAACAAAGTGTTTTCTTTGTTTTATCCTAGGCCATGTTGATATTTGTTGAAGGAGATTTCTTCTCAAGGTCTGATCACCTTCTTGGAAAGACTATCCTGCTCTTGTTATTCATACTTGTTGTTGTTGCTAACATGTTGTCCTTTATTTATTAAACCTTCTATGTCACACTAGGTGTCAAGCATTAACAGTTCATGTGTTTGACATGCTGTATCAAACTAATCAATTTGATCTTTTGTACTACTTGTCACGTCATTTAGTAGTACAACTGGTTGGATGATATGTTGCAATTAACATTAACCTAATTGATTTGTTCATCTGTGTCACAACTTATATCAACTTGCGTGATTAGATCATCTATGTTGCAACCTTCATTAATATGTTGAATAATATCACTTGTATTGCAACTTTCATTTGTTGTTGTGACGAGGTCTTCTGTGTCACAACTTGCATTTGTCTTCTCTACACATTGTGCATTAAGTAAATCTTTCTTTTCACTTAAGTTAATTTGGAGTGCATGAATGAGTTTTTCTTTCATTTCGAGCTCAATTTGAGAGTCTTTTGCTGCTTCTAATGTACTTTTCATTTGATTAATTAAGGTTTGATTCTACTTCAATTTCCATTCAAGTATTTCAAATTTGTCTTGTAATTCATGATTGTAATCTTGCAAATCATTAATCTCAAGTTATACACTTTCAAGATGTTTTCCTCCTTTACCCATTATGACTTTTGACACACTCACTTGTACTGGATCGCTTCCTTGCTTCATTTTTCTTGATGTTTTCTTGTAACACTTGCGGGATTTGAAGATCTCGCTTGCTTGAATTCTTGAACTTGTGTGCCTGATTTAGTTTATCAATGGAATAGTTGAACTCATACTCGCTTGAAATTTTTACTAGGATGAGGGTGTCAAATACCACCGAAAATGCACCGAATTTTTACAATGACAATTTCAAATGATATTGACTCACTTGAAGAAAATTGACTCAATTAATTGACTTTGTTGATGAGAATCGAATCACTTAATTGACTTAGTTGAGGGGAATTGACTCACTTTACCTCCTATAAATTTATAATTTGGGTGTCCGTTTCTACCGAAAATGCACCTTTACAATTGAACTCAATTTTCTTTCAATTTGTTTACAATTTAACTTACAAATTATGATTTTGCAAGTTACACAATAACCAATTGTTGTGGAATGTTTATGTAGTCTTTTGAAATGAATGAGTTTGTAGTTGCATTAACTTGATTGCCTTGCATGAATTTGCTTGTTGATGTAGAATGCTGATGTTGCTAACTTTGGTTATGTGTTGTAGTTGTGCAAATGCATGTGATTGTTTCTTAATTTCAGGTGCTTTGATTAATGTGCTTGTTTCATTCACTTGCTTTAGACTCCTTGTGTTTGTTAGATAAGATAATTGTAGTGTCAAAATTAGACACAAAAAATGCACAATAAATCACTACACAAAATGTACCTAAGATCCCCTTATTCAATTTTGGGTGGATCTAGGACACATCAACACTGAAAAAAATATGTCTTTATTAAATATTGAAGTATATCAACCTTCACCTTCACAACATTGTGATTGAAAATTTTCAAACACTAAACATGCCAAGCTGACAAATTCTTGAGGAAACTTGTCTTCAAAATTAAATGGAACTTTTCAAACCACGAGTTACAATTTTATCACTCCAAAAATTTATAAAACTCACACCTTATCACTTCAAATTTCAAAATCACATCTTATTTCTCCATTAAAATAATTAAAATTTTTACCTACATCCCTTTTAAAACAATTAATACAATTTGTAACTCCCTCTTTTTCGTTATTCCTCTAAAACCCTAATATCACTTTATATAAAAAATCATTGTATGATGTAACTTTAAAAAGTGAAATAACGTGTATGAATTCACTTTATAAAAGTGAAATGAATCCAAAAATTAAAATTTTGTGCACATTCCCTTAAAAAAATAATGCACACCTTATAAAGTGATTTTTTTGGAGAGACTTTTGAACGTTGAGCCAATGTTTTACGCGCATCCGTCAAACATGCTCATGCTAGAACTCTTTTACGAGTTGGATCCTCCATGGTTTTGCATTTCTTTTGGCAGGCTTACGCTTGCTACACACTGGATGTTGTGGAAATTTCATATGACAACACTAGCTCATAATCTCAACACTACACCATGATTAATGTCCTCTAACACGTTCCAAATCAAGTTCTAACATCGTGGCACACAACCTTAAAGAAGAGTTCAAAATCTCCTCAAGGAATCAAATTTAACACTTTTGGTGTTGAAACTTAGCGACGAGGGCAAAGAAAAATGGAAGAATTGATAAAAGTCGTGACGAAAACATCGCCTGTGCAAGATGCATTTACCAAATATACAAAGACTTTTACATACGCAAACATGATGACATCCATGTTTTCTTGGAAAATCATTGAAAACGGGCTTATACATACATCAGTAGATATATTGGAAGGAATGAATATGAAAAGAAATTCCAAGAAGCAATTCCAGTGATTCCAAATTTACTCATAAATACAGCTAGTTAACAGAACTAATCATCCCAGGATAATGACATGAAATACATGACAAATATTAAACAACCTGTGAAGTATTTATTGAGGCCTAGTACTTGAACGCACTGTTACACCATGAAGAAACTCTGTAAACCCATTGTCTTTTCCTTGCATGCCATGCCTGCACACCATCATTGCGTTGTTTTCGACATTTTAAAGCAACTTTCCCTTGCAGCTGAAATTCTTTGCTTTATTAACATATCTCATAAAACTAAAAAAGACATATACACGTCAACTTTGTGATCATCCATTAAATGTGCCACGAGAAACTGAATATCACCTGTGACAAAACATTCCGATTCTAGATTTCCATGTCTCATCAAAGACAATTGAGAGAAATTGCCAACGTTTAGATTTTTAAATGAAATAATTATTTTGCAGTCTGCCTACAGGAAATGGACAGTCGAGGCTAATGTGGAATTCTTTTCGCTAATTGCAATCTTCGAGCATTCACTGAGATGATTAAAATTTTCTCTTGTCCAGGCCCTTCTTCATTTCTCCCGCATATTGCGTACACTCTGGTTTTCCATTCTAAACAATATTTCACATATGCTTCAACATTACTTTCTTTGACCATACAATTTGAAAAACAGAGTGCCCACCAGAATTACCACCATGAGATTTGACTTCTCCACTTTCCATGGAAAATTACCACAAAATCATTCACACCGTAATAACTATAATACTCTGATACCATATGTAGAATATTAAACAAAATTAACACACATGAAAAAATACCAAAGACATAGAAATGGCAGAGAAGGTCTCACGCTCACTGTATTCCTTTCTCATAATGTAATGTACAAATAACGATAATAATACAAATAAATACATGAGGAAGTTTGTCTGAAGATAGTATGTCTATCTTAGACACTATGGTTGAGCAAATATTTCAAGCAAAGACTACTATAGGAGCCTAACTAGTTGGAGAGAATCTCTCAACCAACAAGGCCTAAACTGACTCCTTACCATGAGGAACAAACTCATCCTAGAAAGGTAGGAATAAATCCTAAGTTTCATGACTTAATGAATTTAATATTTTTGTACTTACTATTTTTTTTAATATGAGAGCGAGGCTAACATGTATATGTATCATTTTCAAAATTGATTTTGTTAATATTAGCCAACACATTTTTTTATTTTAATTGTTTTTTTTTAATTAATTTTTTTTATTTTAAAGTAATGTTACACATATCTTCATCATATACGATATATATTAGCCGACACATATATAGTAATGCTACATGTACCTTAAACATATACAATATATATTAGCCGACAAATCTATTTTTTTAATATTTTTTTTAATGTAACGTTACATTACGTCACAACATCTCCCTCATATTTTTTTATATTTTTAATGTAGCATGACACGACAACATCTCCGTCATATATTGGGCTGTAGAGTGCCTCTCGGCATAATTATATTATAGTTAATCTATATTTTTATTAACTAAAAAATATATATAATTAAAAAAATATTACAATATTATTTTATATATAATCTTAGTGCTTATATATAATATTAATAATAATTATTATACATGAAAGTCTTTTGGATTAATAACATTGATAGGATTTGGTCGACGTTTCGAACTAGCTAATGTGATTCATCCTCAGGACTAGGTGAGAAATCCATTGATCATAAGGAAGAAATAGTAAGGATGCAACATTGCCCATAAATAGTCATTAAAAACTAGGTGTTGGTGAATTAGTTAAAAGGTAAAGAAATTAATTATTAGAGAGTTAGTGGTAAGGAATTATTCCATTAAAATATTTTATGTTTAGATAAAATAGTTGTTAAGGAATAATTAAAAATAATCAAAAATAAAATATTAAATTTTAATTAATGAAAATAAGTTATTTATTAATAAATTATATCATTTTATTGTTAGAGATTGACCAGTTAGAAAACTAGTTGTTAGGAAACTAGAAACTTTATCCCAGCGTAATAATTTTTTTTTTATTAAAATTAAGTTTATATTTGTAGTATGATCTGGATTATCCATAGTATTATGTTCATTATGTCAAAGATGAATGATAGTTTTGAGAGAAAAATCTTCTGACCAGAGTATATATAAACCTAGATAATGATAAATTTTTATAGAAGTCGACCGCTACATATATGAATTCTCTAATTTGTTATTTTAATTATTTTATTTATTTTACTTTTAATCATCCTAATTTCATATATTTTAATTTTAATTATTTTGATTTTAATTTTATGTTAAATAAATTAATTATTAATCCCTAACAAATACAATTGATTAAAATCAATGAGATATTAATTGTAATAAGTTTATTTATATAATGTAATATGATGAGTTTTTAGTTTTATTTATAAGAAGTTTTTAATTAGTATATATTTTTCCTTCATGTTATTTTTTATTTTTCTTTTATTATTATTTATTTTAATTAAAAGAAAATTTTAAATTTAAATAATTAAAACTAAAATAATTGAAATTAGAATAGTTAAAATTAAAAGAATTAAAACTAAAATAATTAAAATTAGAAGTTAAAGTACTCATATATGTAGGGGTCAGTTTCTATACAAATTTATCATTATCTAGGTTTATATATATTGTGGTCGGAAGATTCTTCACTCAAAACTATCATTCATATTCTATCATTTTTTGTCCTAACGATGGACCCCTTTGGAGTCCGAAACGTCGACATAATGAACATAATACTGTGGATAATCTAGATCATACTACTCCAAAAAACTACCACAGAATCTTAAAGTCTAACATAAGTTTATATTATTCAGATTAAAAGATAATAAGAAAAATATTACTAAAAAAAAAAGGATCAAGGCAGAAAACAAAGAGAAAGAGGAGGAGAGGGGAAACGAAGGGAATGATGACTTACAATGAGAGAGTTGGAACCTTATTCAATTTCCAACCATCATCCCTATTAAGATTTTTGGCATGCTTTTCTATCTCAATCCCCTCCCTAAGGTTCCTATGGTGGAAGTGGTCGACCTTAGCGATGACTTTGGATTCTTCAATGCAGACATGGTGCTTGGATTTTTTTGCATGCTCGGCTTACGCTGATGGGTGGGAGTGATTATGTCTAATGTCTGCAGCATGCTCATTGATCCTCTGCTTAATCAATCTGCCTATTTCTCCAATGTAGGGGATCCCACAGGAGCAGGGAACAAGGTAGACCCCTTTCGAGTCATAAAGATCAATAGGGTCTTTAATAGATCTAAGAGAATTCTTAATTGTATTGAGAGGTTTGAATGAAGAAGCGACATTAATCTTCTTGAGGATATGGGAAATCCTATCTATGGTTCTTTGGATATAGGGGAGATGAACCTTAGAGATAGGATTATCATGAGCATGTTTAACTCTAGGATCTTTGCGGGCTTTATGAAAGACCTTTAGGCTTTGAGATCTGCTATACCCATTATTTGTAAACACTTCAAGGAGATGGGATTTCTCATTTTCAAGGTGGCTATCATCAGAGATTCTTAGAGTACGGGTAGATAGAGTGCTAAGAACCCTGAATTTCTGAACTGGGAAATGTTGAATTTCGCCCTTAAAAATGGAAGAGGTTTGTTTATGACACCTATGTCATCTGGCATCATGGTAGGGAGAAACTCGACCTATTTCTTAACCACCTTAACTCTCAATCTGACTCCATCAAGTTCACGATGGAAGTGGAGATGGATGGTCACCTTCCCTTTCTCGACATTCTCTCTTCAAGGACGAGTGACGGTTTGATTTGTCACCAAGTCTATCAGAAAAAGACTCACACAGAACAATATCTCCTTGCCAGTTCTCATCATTTCTCGGCTCAAAAATTTGGGGTTCTTAGCACTCTGGCTACTCGTGCTCTAAGAATCTCTGATGATAGTTACCTTGGAAAGGAGAAATCCCATCTCTTTTAAGTGTTTAGAAATAATGGTTATAGTAGATCTCAAAGCCTCAAGGCCTTTCACAAAGCCTGTAAAGATCCTAGAGTTAAACCTGCTTGTGATGATCCTATGTCTAAGGTTCATCTCCCGTATATCCAAGGAATCACAGATAGGATTGCCCATATCCGCAAGAAGATTGGCATCGCTTCTTCATTCAAACCTCTCAATACAATGAAGAATTCTCTTAGATCTATTAAAGACCCTATTGATCCTGATGACTCAAAAGGGGTCTACCTTGTTCCCTGCTCCTGTGGGATCCCCTACATTGGAGAAACAGGCAGATCTATTAAGCAAAGGATCAATGAGCATGTTGCATACATTAGACACAATCACTCCCGCTCACCAACGTTAGCCGAGCATGCTAAAAAATCCAACCACCATGTCTGCATTGAAGAATCCAAAGTCATCGCTAAGGTCGACCACTTCCACCACAGGAAGCTTAGAGAGGAGATTGCGATAGAAAGGCATGCCAAAATTCTTAATAGGGATGATAGTTGGAAATTGAGTAAGAGCTAGATTCCAACTCTCTCATCGTAAGTCATCATTCCCTTCTTTTCCCCTCTCCTCCTCTTTCTCTTTCTGGCTTTTTCTCTTTGTTTTCTACCTTGATCCTTTTTTTTTTATTAGTATTTTTGCTATTATCGTCTAATTTGAATAATATAAACTTAATTTTAATAATTTTTTTTTTAATTACATTGGGATAAAGTTTCTAGTTTCCTAACAACTAGTTTTCTAATTGGTCAACCTCTAACAATAAAATGATATAATTTATTAATAATTTCTTTTTATTAATTAAAATTCAATATTTTATTTTTTATTATTTTTAGTTATTTCTTAACAACTACTTTTAACTAAACATAGAATATTTTAATGGAATAAGTCCTTATCACTAACTCCCTAATATTTAATTTCTTTACCTTTCAACTAATTCACCAACAGCTAGTTTAACAGCTATTTCTGGGCAATGTTGCATCCTTACTATTTATTCCTTATGATCGATGGGTTTCTCACCTAGTCCTAAGGATGAAGCACATTAGCTAGCTCGAAACGTCGACCAAATCCTATCAATGTGATTAATCCGGAAGACTTTCTTCTACATTATGGATCACAAAAGTCTTAGATCTAATAATAATTATATTTTTTTTCTCATATAATTAAATGTAAATATATTTCCCTAATTATAAATTATTCAATTAATAATATTAAAATTAGAAATGATAATATATATTGATTTTTTCCATTATAATATTAGTTAGTTAATATTATGGTGATTAATATCCATTAAGATGAATATGGCTTATCTCACTTTAAAAAGGTAACAAATAATGTATTATTTCAATTCTTGAAGACAAAAAGGGAAAGCTTTATCACATCACTATTTCAATGCTTAAAGAGAAACAGGTGAAGCTTTTTCACATCACTATATTTTTTTTTTCATCTTAGTAGCTCAAAAAAGGGTTGATAGTGTGAGAGATATTATATAATACTAATGATAATTAAATATTTTACTAATTATATTATATATTTGTTTAATTATAAATTATTTGATTAATAATATTACAATTAATAATTATAATATATAGTAATTTTTTTACATCTTAATATTAGTGAGTGATGATGATGATGGATGTCCACTAAAACTGATATGCTCTATCAAACTTTAAGAAGGAAGAAATTAATATAAATTCTTTAACATCTTATTTCTATGGGTGAAGAAGTGGAAAAATATTTATGAGATCACCATTGTTTTGTTGCCTTAATAGTCGAGAAGGATTGGTAGTGTAACAAATATTTTGAAAATTAACACAAATTTAACTAAAAGCTGAGAAATCTAAGAGAAAGCCTTTTCATATTCAACAACCCTAATATGGCACATGGGGCCCTCTTAGTATGACATAGGTGACAAATTCTTTCTTTGGATGGCTTGATGCCTTTTGGTCTCATGAGAAACCATCATTTTCTTAACAATCCTCATGCTCTTTTTAACAATAATTAAGAGAGATTAAAAACCCTTTACAGTATCCTAATTTTGTTTTCCCCCTTACTAATAGTGTTAATAGTTAATACATAATTCATATCTTTTTCCTTAAATTTAGCTTTTCCTTATATTTAATAGTTAATATATAGCCTTATTCGGTTTGTGAAATATACATATTTCATCCATTATATCAAAATTCATGAGATTATTTGTGCAAATTGAACTTTAATAAAAATTCAAATCTTTCTTTTTTTCCAACCCAAGATAAATACAACTTACAATAGTTAGTACATAGTTAATACAACTGACAATAGTTAGTACATAGTTAATACAACTGAAAATAGATAGTACATAGTTATTAGTTATGAAGACGTTATGGTTTTTTTAAATATATTTTGTCAATTAAATTCTAGTTAGTTGAGCTTGTTTAACGTACCGCAACGTAAATAGTTTTGTTATCCCATGGCGTAACACGTAGCGCATTTTGAAGTTGCACGCGACAGGAAGGTTAAGTTGTTGGATTGGTCAGTGATTCTGGTTTTAGCTTTGTGACGATCATCATGTATCTGCAACAATCTCAATATTATTATTTATTATAGAACAAATCATGTATCAATCTTGGTATAGACATATACAATGGTACACTGTAAAATTGTGACTTTAGGTGTTTCAATCTGGCAGGCTTCGAGGGGTCTTTGTTAGGCTCATGGTGAGAATCGATATAAACACTATGCTTCTTCATTTCCATGCCATCCCTCTACCAAATTCTCTCTTCCAAAAGAATAGCAACAACAATCGTCTGTCTCTGTGTCTATCAACTGTGGTTGTTTTTACCTTGAAGATAAGCTCATTATCTCAATGCCAATTCAAGTGGAGGGGGTAATTGTTGAGGGATGTAGTGTCGTCGTTGCTTTCCATCCTATTAATGATATGTACGCACATACTCATAGGCATTTTAATTGCATGATTGTGTCTAATCTGCCACGTTGTTTACGTTTACTATGAAATACCCAATGTCTAGTATAAACCATAGTTACCAAATTCGCCCGAATCGGGCAAAAAAATACGATAATTCGTGGATTCGGTACGAATACCATATTATTCGTCCAAATTCGATTCGTTTCTCGGGTTTAATTGATAAAGATTACATATTTTACCCAGACGGACGATTGTTCATTCAATAAGAACTATTAGCAGGTTGACATCATGGATGCACGGAGGAGCTGTCTGAGATACTGCATGGCTCTCACCGGCTTTTGGAGAGATGCTTTCGGAGATATTCAGAAAAGAGGTGGACCAGTGCAGTGCTTTCTCCCATTCTGTCACTCAGCGTACCAAGCTCAAGAGAGGAATGCACTCAGCGTACCAAGCCCAATAGGGGAATGCACTGGGGAGGTGAATAGGTCAGTTAGGCAATGCTCAAGACCTCCCAGGGACAGAGTGATGGCACTGGCCACAGCTTGTAAATTTGAAGATGTTGTTAACAGGTCTGATTGGATCACAAGCCCACATGATGAGTGGATTGTTGTGAGATCTTCCAGAAGTAAATCTCCACCTTCATATAAACCTTTGCTAAAATCAGAAAGACTCTGCATCATTACTTGTTTTTCGAAGGCTGTGGCATCCGATTTAATTTATGAAGCTTGGGACTTGTATGGCGTCCACGAAAGAACATTAAAAAGCATATTGAAATGGGAAATTTACAAGTTTAAAATTCAATCAAAGTATATTGAAATGGGAAATTTACAAGTTTAAGGAATGGGAAAATCTAGAAATCATAGTAAAATGTGAAAGTTTACCAATTTACCACTTAAGAGTCTAGAAAATAGGTAAAGAAAGAATTTGTTACACTAAAAACAGAGTGATAAATTTGGTAGGTTATTATATATTTGTATTTATTATTATGAATATAAGAATTTGTTACACTAAAAACAGAGTGATAAATTTGGTAGGTTATTATATATTTGTTAAATGTATTTGTATTTATTATTATGAATATTTTAGATAAATAACTGTTTGAATTAGGAATATATTTTAAAGGTAAGGTTTGAAAGATATAGAAGTTTTGTGTGATTTTTAATTTAAAATAAATTCAGAAAAGAATGAATAAAAATATTGTTAAAAAAAAAAAATTAAGATGTGTATTGTCGAATTTTTTTTGAATTAAATATTTTTGATTCGAATTTTTAACGTATCGAATGAATCCGAATTCGAATTCGAACTTGGTAACTATGGTATAAACACACATTTATATTGTGAAGTGTAGTTGCTCCTAGAAATCAATGCCCTTGCTTCACCATAGGCAGGCCTCCAAAGAGGAGGAAGCATTTGTTCCTTTGATTTTGATGGGATCCACTCACGCAAATGGTGAAATATTTTTAAAAAGGTCAGCATATTCCATCTTCAAATTGAATATGATATCAATAGAAACGAGAAATATATTTTGGTGGGTAAATTCAAATAAACGAGAAACTTTTCTTGGTCCATAAATTCAAATAAATGCTGTCGGTAAATTCAAAGAACCGTGGTGCTTGGAGTGAGTCATTTCATCATCATAATTCTCAAAAAAAGAACTATTCGGGCTACAGTTGGGATACTTACAATACCTATGTGCGAAAGTGTTCATGTTGATCAGCGCAGCTTATCATTGTGCCATGAGGTGCAGTGCAGTGCAGTGCAATGGTCTCAGAAAAAAATTTGTCAAATTCTTTTGGTGCAAGCTAGACAATCCTTTGGCTGACGGTTTGATGCATTTGCTGTAAACTCAGTTTTATGAGTATATATGAGGTATCATAGAGCAGTTGGCTTTGTGTATTCAATGTACATGAATAAAGACCGAAGGTTTGATGCATTTTCTGTCAACGCCATATTTTGTGAGTATATATGAGGTATCATAGAGCAGTTAGCTTTGTGTATTCAATATACCTGAATAAAAACTAAGATCTAGGTGTTTATTCTCACAAGGTTTTCCCTCTCTCTTTTTATTCTCCTTCAACATTAAATTACTATTCATGTTTTACGTGTTGAATTTGGATTGTAAGTGGGAGCATTTTTCGCTGAATTTAAGACTCTTAATTTTTAAATCTTCACTTATTGTAAAATTGTTTGAATTACTAATGTATTAGAGTTACTAAACACTGTAATACTCTCTAAGGTTTATCATACAGTCATAATTAGCAAGGACACTCTCTGATATTCAAAACCTATTTGAAAAATGCACAAGGCGAGATCAAGTTTCTCCAACTCAAATCTTAGCTACAACGTGATTAGTTAGAATACAAAAGTCATCATTTAGAATAAGTTCTTGTTGAGAACAATTCCCTATTTGAATCTAAAGTTAACTCTCATTAGTAGTTTAAAATTTATTGGCATAATGAAGTCTTTACAAGAGTAGATTTTCATAAATGGGCGAAGGATCCGCTTGCTGACGCAGGCAGAGCCTGCAATACCCAGGATTTCATATTCATGCATATAAAAACTATTCCCAATGTTTCAACACCCAAGTCCCTCTGCTCTTAACTCAACATTTTGAGATCATCGATTCATGCTTTTCAACATTTGAACCAGTGTAAAAATACACCACCAGTCAACATGCAAATACTCTCCTTCACCGCCTTGCGCTCTCAACAAAATGTATTTTCAGCTTACTCAAATCAGTTCAAGAATAAAAACCCACCAAACATCTTGAATCCACATTCACATAACTCAATACAGCCATGCTCACAAATTTCCAAGCAGCGTGTGAATTAATTCAAATCAGGTTAAAAAAAGATTATGCAGATCCATAACTTTAGAATCTGGAATTCATACTCAGCCTTCAGATTAGTTAATTTAATTCAAGTTCGCCTTTCAACTAAGTTACATGACCACTTCTAATACCTTTGCAAGGCTCTGGTGCTGCACCATCAAACCGGCTTTCCACGCGCATCAATGTGTGGCACGTACTCTCATCTCACGAGCACGGTCTTTTTCCGAGCTAAATGGCGTAACATACAGGTACAATTGATAAAGATCTGGCTCACCCGTCGCTGTTTTCCAGCCACCATGCAAACAGTTAAAAAAATTATTAATAAAACCACGGGCTCCTGCAAACATTCCACGCATATAGACTTATATCAACAGCACATATGTTAACTGTAGGTTTAATGGCACTCTGCCATCGGATCCCTCTCCGCCCGGGTTGAATTCAATACACAATAAAACAAAGAAATCGACTTGCATGCATCCATTTTTGCATGATCTCGTTGGATCTTCTTCACAGCGCCGAGGGGAAAGGTTTATTGCTCACCACTTAATATGTATCTGCCCAGATTATGTGGACAATCGGTCCAATCAATGCGCTGTCTATATAAATAATACACAACTCTATATGTTAACTGATAGAAACAGCTAAAAAACACACAATCACAGAAAACCAATCATATATTATGCACAAATTGTGCATGTGTAAACACACTCACACCCAGATTACATTCAGATCACTCTATTAAATAGAGTTTTTGAGATCCAACTTATTCCTAATTTAGAGAGAGTGGTTGAGAGAATTTCTCAACCATCACAAACCAATTTCTCAAATATGGAATGTAAGCATTAATTTCCAACATCCCCCCTTAATGATTACATTACATGAAAAAAAAAAAATAATCAAGTTTATCAGTAGATGCTCCATCAAGTTGCCTCATAACCCTCGGAAAGGTGTAGTTGGCAAGTTGGATTCCCGAGTTCCCTTCCTCAACTCCCGAATCAAGGACCTCCCGAAGTCAATTACTGGACAGCATCCCAATCTGTCGCATAACCTCATTAGGAAACCACTTCTACGTCTACCACTAATGAGGGATCCTTCCCTAGATCTGCAACTGCCATACTATCTGGACAACCATCCATATTGAGCCTTACTACTACTTCTTGATTTCTTCAAAACATTTTATAATAATGGAAATTAAACTAATATAATCACAAATGTATTTTCCATCTGTTCTCTGTCCGGCGTTGTAATTGAAAAAGTAACTGCCATTGTCCACCCAAACTGACATTCTCTGAATTTAAGGACAAACACCACTCTGTAGTTGGTATCCGGAGACAAAAACCTGCAGTCGATTTGACCACGGACCTTCAACCACGAAACCACTGTTAATTCCGCAAGCACCTCGAATCTGGAGTCGTGTCCGTCTCCACGAGCAAAACGCCAATATCATTCGTCGTCGCCCCAAATGATAGTTAAGGCTCTTGCAGATAACATGTAACCCAATTTCTCCTTCTATTTTCTCCCCTGCATCGAGTGCACAAGAACACTTCGATCAAGAACAATTCGCTGCCCAATGTCGAATTCAGTGGCTGCAACACCTACAGGAAGCGCAACCCACTCACCTCGAGACCCAAATCGACTTCGGTCACAACCAAGTTCCAAATTAAAAAACGGTCCACAGTGCCAAAAATTCATTCTCTTCCGCTGCAACTTGGCACAAACTTCACAAGCCGCTCTGTCTTTTTTAATAGGCCATGGGCAAAACTAACATGCACTTTCCAGTCTTGAAGTTTGTATAGAGTGAGCTTGGTCTCCTTTTAACACCAGACAAAGGATCAGGCTGTGATCACAAACAAACAGACATGCGGGCAGAACATGCATGCCTCTCTCTCCCCACTAGTAGGCGGCTCATATCCCAGAAATGCGCAGAGAGAGCGACTGTTCAAGTTGAGTAATGGGCTTCAGAATCGGTTCTCTTCACCACACCAGTCTTCAGCACTTGACTCCCGCTAGCTCCTTTCTCATACAAAATCTCTACATATATTTAGCGCAGAACCTAGGCTACCAAACACGGAGGGGTGTCAGATCAGATGCTCACTCTAGGGAAGGAATTTGTTCCAGAGATCGTCCGAATAGGACACAGATTTGAAAAGCTTGGAGACAACTGACAGTCTGCTAATGTCGCACGGCATAGTAAAGGAGAAAAATGACAGATATACAGCTCTCTGGCAGGTCCAGCATACCTGTCTCGCGTTTGCGTTCATCACCGGGCATTAAAAGACAAAAATAAAAACAACGTCAATTATGATGGACAAACAAAAAAAAATGGATTTGGACTCACAATACACAGGCCTCTGATCCTGTGCTCTGATACCATGATAGAAACAGCTAAAAAACACACAATCACAGAAAACCAATCATATATTATGCACAAATGGTGCATGTGTAAACACACTCACACCCAGATTACATTCAGATCACTCTATTAAATAGAGTTTTTGAGATCCAACTTATTCCTAATTTAGAGAGAGTGGTTGAGAGAATTTCTCAACCATCACAAACCAATTTCTCAAATATGGAATGTAAGCATTAATTTTCAACATTAACAGTTGCCTGCATATAGTGCATAAGAGAGTCCGTCTATTCTCTGCATCCTCTGTTGGATGTTCCACAGTATAAGGCAGCGTTTATCCACGGCATTGACTCATCGATTCTCAATCGATTTTAATGCGCCATCAACACAGGTTCCAGGAATGCGTTCATGACCCAGAAATGCCAATCTTCAATTTCGCCTTGTCCCACTCATCGAAGCATGAATTTATCTTATTCTTAAATTAAACATTAACATCACAAGTTAATGATTGATAGCCTTGGATTTGCCAATTAAATCTTTGGCAATCATTATGTCTAGCACTTCACTTTAAATGGCGCGTTTTCTTCAAAATCTGCAAACCTTTAGATTCCGAGATGATCTGGCTAATATCGAATTAAATAACACATAAAGATCAATTTGAAAACCACGCGATATGCTTCGAACCCCGGTAAATTGAGAAATACAGCGGTTTTGCCAGCCTCTGCCACCGATTTGTCACATTCCACCTTAAAATATATAATTGTTGCACTGTTTTCATACATCGATGGAAGTCTTAAAATACGCAAATCCAACAAAACAAGCTGAAATCCATTCCAGTGGAATGCGAGTAAAGATATCCAGCTTCGGAATTCTACCTGAAGTAAACTTTAAACCAAAATTAGGCCCAACACAACTGTCAAACAGGAATACAACCCTTAACTCGTAAAATTCAACATCTTCCTACCTATTCGACCAGAATTACAATGCAAATCAAATTCTTCATAAATAACCCCAAATGAAATCAAATACAAAAATCCTTTACACGACCAGATATTCAAATCAACGGTCCTCTACAAAAGCCCATAGGCTTGCTATCCAATCCACACTCTCTCTAATTATATAAGGAAAACCTAATCGATACAAATACATGGTTTCATGAATCAATTCTGATTCTGAACCAGAAATCTCTCAACCTCTCCAAAAAAATCTCTTCAATTCCTCAACAAACCCCTAAATCTTTCAACATCCCTAAAAGATAGATTCTCATCCCTAAAACTTAGAAACTAATTCCAACTTAGGCTCCCTAATTAATTCTAAATAATCTAGAAACTAATTTCCCTCACATTTACAATTTCTCACAGATAATTCAAAATAATATTAATATTTACATGAAATTTTTAATATTTCTTCAAAACATGAAACCCCCCTAGCTTAGGTAAAATACAAGGTGTTTTTCGGAGATGATGCTCCTGCATCAGACTCCCCATGTAAGAAAATTCATGACCACCTGGTCATAAGTCTGGATATTTCCTCCTGGATCCCAAATTTTATTTTGTAATCTTTCTTTGCTTGTCAATTGCTTTACTTCTGTTGTTATCTGCTGTTGTTCTCCACACTTCCATATTTTGTGCTGTAGTGCTCCACTTGCTCTGCTCTTGCAATCTTTCGCTGTCTTTCGCTTGTTGTCTTTCCTTTTCTTTTTTGCTGCTGTTGGTCTCTTCCGAGATTCTTTTGTCATCAGTCTTCTGATAATTTCAATCTCTCGGTCCAAATAATCTCCCGGCTGTTGATTTCTTGCTGCCTGCTAAGCTAAGACGGCTTGCTCAGCTTTTACTTTCTCTATCTATACTGTCACTTGCTGACTTCTTGCTTCTATGCTTGTTTCTGTTCTGACTGCCACCCGATCATCCATACCCTCTTGTCTTCTGGAACAGAAAACTTCTTCTTCCTTCATTTGACTGCTCAACTGAGTCAAATGTTTTGCAACAATACCTGCATTCACAAAACACTTGTTAGAATAAAAATCAAAAGGCATCAGTGCCTTGTCCTCCTTTGCCAGCACTTCAGTATGCTGTTTTGAATTCTCCTCCACTATCAACACATCAGTATGCTGAGTCTCTTTGCTCAAAGAATCCTCTGAAGAATTCTCAAGACTGTCAACCAGTCTTTCTCCCACATCATCTGCTTCCATGATATATTTCTGCACTCGTTCACTGTACTGAACTCTTTTGTCTGCCATCTCCCTGTCATACTCCGAATTCTTCAACAAATATTCTAGCAATGAAATTTCTCTGTGACATTGCTGAAGCATAACATCACCATCACTTACAGTCCCTGCATTCATACACAACTTGTTAGTTTGAAAACTACAAGTCTCAACAGCTTTATTCGTCGGTTCATATACCAGCTCTTCCAGCTGATCATCTTCTTCATTCACATGAACTTCCTCTTCAACAAAACCTCTAATCACATCACAACTGTCAGCTATAAAAACACAAGAGTTCACATTATCTAGCTGATCTGGATCTGCCCAATAGTTCAAGAAATCATCAATGATCTCCTCCTCTGTTTCATCAATGGAAACCTCCTCTTCCAACTTAGCTTCTCTGAGTTGTTCACGTCTCAATTGTACATCCATCATCTGCTCGAGCTTTCTCAGCTCTTCTGTTAACTGCATGTTTATCTGTCGATCTCTTTTCTGTTGTAGCCTCTGCCACTTCACTTTCTTTCCCTTCAATGGAAAGATCCATCCTCTATTCTGGTTTTCTTGCTCTTGCAGCCATTCCTCTAGTACTTGCAATTGCACTTTCATTACTGCAATCTCTCTTTCTCTGACTTCTGCAGTCATCTCATCACTGTGGCATTCCTCTGAACCTCTTCTTTGATCCTCCATGATCATCTTCTCCATAAGTTTCTCACTCACCACGAGTTGTACTAGCCTTTATGACAACAATCTCTTCTGCTGCCACTTACCTCACCAAGCTCTCCTCACTGTCTTTTGGTAAATATTGGGTTCACTGCGTCTGGAACCTTTCGAGCACTCTCTCTGCTCTCTTCAGGCTATCTCTTCAACTCACCTTCTTCTTCAGGACACTACAATTGTCCTCCTTATTCAGCCTTTAGCTGAATGTCAGGTTCAATGCAATTGTCTTCTCTGCAACCATAAACCTCAATCATAAATTTCAAATCAGAAAATCATCTCACCTGCGTGATCTCGTCCTTCATTTGCCTCTGTAATATCCTTCACTGTAATCCTGTTCACTTGTAATTATGTATGCTGCATATCAAATTTAAAATCTGATCTTCATCATTCATCACACATTCAAAATACTTTTCAGTTCAACAAACCTTCTTGTCCTCATTCAGAAAATAAACATTTCAACAAAGCATTCCGGCTCTGATACCAAAAATGACGCAGGCAGAGCCTGCAATACCCAGGATTTCATATTCATGCATATAAAAACTATTCCCAATGTTTCAACACCCAAGTCCCTCTGCTCTTAACTCAACATTTTGAGATCATTGATTCATGCTTTTCAACATTTGAACCAGTGTAAAAATACACCACCAGTCAACATGCAAATACTCACCTTCACCGCCTTGCGCTCTCAACAAAATGTATTTGTAGCTTACTCAAATCAGTTCAAGAATAAACAGCCACCAAACATCTTGAATCCACATTCACATAACTCAATACAGCCATGCTCACAAATTTCCAAGCAGCGTGTGAATTAATTCAAATCAGGTTAAAAAAAGATTATGCAGATCCATAACTTTAGAATCTGGAATTCATACTCAGCCTTCATATTAGTTAATTTAATTCAAGTGCGCCTTTCAACTAAGTTACATGACCACTTCTAATACCTTTGCAAGGCTCTGGTGCTGCATCATCAAACCGGCTTTCCACGCGCATCAATGTGTGGCACTTACTCTCATCTCACGAGCACGGTCTTTTTCCGAGCTAAATGGCGTAACATACAGGTACAATTGATAAAGATCGGGCTCACCCATCGCTGTTTTCCAGCCACCATGCAAATAGTTAAAAAAATTATTAATAAAACCACGGGCTCCTGCAAACATTCCACACATATAGACTTATATCAACAACACATATGTTAACTGTAGGTTTAATGGCACTCTGCCATCGGATCCCTCTCCGCCCGGGTTGAATTCAATACACAATAAAACAAAGAAATCGACCTGCATGCCTCTGTTTTTGCATGATCTCGTTGGATCTTTTTCACAGCGCTGAGGGGAAAGGTTTATTGCTCACCACTTAATATGTATCTGCCCAGATTATGTGGACAATCGGTCCAATCAATGCGCTGTCCATATAAATAATACACAGCTCTATATGTTAACAGCTGCCTGCATATAGTGCATAAGAGAGTCCGTCTATTCTCTGCATCCTCTGTTGGATGTTCCACAGTATAAGGCAGCATTTATCCACGGCATCGACTCATCGATTCTCAATCGATTTTAATGCACCATCAACACAGGTTCCAGGAATGCGTTCATGACCTAGAAACGCCAATCTTCAATTTCACCTTTTCCCACTCATCAAAGCATGAATTTATCTTATTCTTAAATTAAACATTAACATCACAAGTTAATGATTGATACCCTTGGATTTGCCAATTAAATCTTTGGCAATCATTGTGTCTGGCACTTCACTTTAAATGGCGCATTTTCTTCAAAATCTGTAAACCTTTAGATTCTCAGATGATCTGGCTAATATCGAATTAAATAACACATAAAGATCAATTTGAAAACCACGCGATATGCTTCGAACCCCGGTAAATTGAGAAATATAGCGGTTTTGCCAGCCTCTGCCACCGATTTGTCACATTCCACTTTAAAATATATAATTGTTGCACTGTTTTCATACGTCGATGGAAGTCTTAAAATATGCAAATCCAACAAAATAAGCTGAAATCCATTCCAGTGGAATGCAAGTAAAGATATCCAGCTTCGGAATTCTACCTGAAGTAAACTTTAAACCGAAATTAGCCCCAACACAACTGTCAAACAGGAATACAACCCTTAACTTGTAAAATTCAACATCTTCCTACCTATTCGACCAGAATTACAATGCAAATCAAATTCTTCATAAATAACCCCAAATGAAATCAAATACAAAAATCCTTTACACGACCAGATATTCAAATCAATGGTCCTCTACAAAAGCCCGTAGGCTTGCTATCCAATCCACACTCTCTCTAATTATATAAGGAAAACCTAATTGATACAAATACATGGTTTCATGAATCAATTCTGATTCTGAACCAGAAATCTCTCAACCTCTCCAAAAAAATCTCTTCAATTCCTCAACAAACCCCTAAATCTTTCAACATCCCTAAAAGATAGATTCTCATCCCTAAAACTTAGAAACTAATTCCAACTTAGGCTCCCTCATTAATTCTAAATAATCTAGAAACTAATTTCCCTCACATTTACAATTTCTCACAAATAATTCAAAATAATATTAATATTTACATGAAATTTTTAATATTTCTTCAAAACATGAAACCCCCCTAGCTTAGGTAAAATACAAGGTGTTTTTCAGAGATGATGCTCCTGCATCACTTGCACTTCCCATGGCCATCATCTAACATTGTAAATAAGATGTTAACGATATAAATAGAGCCAATATTGGATATGAAATAGATGTTTAATTTGATATTCCATACTATTCCATGCTCATCGAGTTCATAGTATTGGGTTTCGATAAGACGATTCATCTTCACTCACTATTCTTCAACAACCATGATACATTTGCATATCTTAACATTGTAATATAGTCCAGTGGAAGGATTAGTTCTTTGATCTTTATCCTTGTGAGCATTGTGGTAAACACATTCATCATTCTAACAAATGTTCTAGAAACGAAACCCCTACAAGAGAAACGATACACTTTGGATGTATCGCTTCTTGGAAATGGTCTTCAACAATCATGAAGATATACTCGTCATACATGATAATATTTTGTCGAGTATTGGCATCTCTTGCACTATAATATATATTCATAGTCTCACCTTATATCTAACAGGGGGAATGGATGGTAAATTACCGACTTCAAAGATTGATTCAGTGAGAACAAGCCATAACCTAATCAAATATAGTTGCAAGAGCCTAGAGCCAGATTCAACGTATACAAATTCATAGTTGTAGCTAGAGATAGATTCATGCTCCATGAGAATGTGATGGGACCAGCCCTTTGAAACTTCACGATTTATCAACAGATTAAAACGATGATTAATGTGGTGATTGTAAGGATAGGACTTGCGGTGATTTAATGGTAGATATTTTGATTGTCAAATTTATTACTTGGTACTTGGCAACTGTGGTGAGGGAAACACATGTCCTCTCCTCGAGATGCGCATTCCCACCTTTGGTTTACTCTTCTGCATTCTCTGGTAACCGAGAGGGTTTCTCGACTGTTCTTCTGTGATTGTGGGTGGTTTGGTTCAATGGCGTTGTGGCCTTAGTCTCTGCTCTGTTCACTAGTTTTGTTGGTAGTTCTAAGCCCAACCTCACTCCGCTATCGGGTTTTGTTAATACAGTGGCTCTGTGTAAGCCTTTTGATCCATCAAGGGGTTCAAGGGGCTCGGAATTTAGTCCTCTGTGGTCTGCTACTGGGCTTCTCGTCTTTCTGGTTTTCGTGGATGCTTTTCGTGGTCACTGTTTCCTAAATGCATTTTTTGTTATGTTGCTTTCTTCCATCTCCAAATTTCTCTATTGTTTAACTACTATTTGTCTGCAATGTACCAGGTTTTCGCCATCAGGGGTCTCACCGTTCTGCCTCAACTCTTCAGGAAAATGATGGTAAGTCCTCCCTCCATGTTTTATCTACTCTGTCAATTTTTCTATGGTACTAAGGGACTTGCTCCTGTGTGAGCAGGGTTCCCTTGCTGGTTGGCGACCGGTCGAGACTCTTCTCCAGTCTGACGCTGCCTTCCTGGTAAGTTTTGTGTTTGCAAACCCTCACTCTGTTTAACTCCTCAGGCTTCAATTCTTTCAGGTCTTCAATACATTTTGTGGTTGTTCTTGCAGGTGGCTCGTCGGCGCTTCAGGTGTGGTCTACGGTTCTGTTGCTGCTGGCCCAAACGGGTAGGGTCTTGTCCTACTTTTACTTGTTAGCACTTAGGGTTTCTAGTTAGAGCTTCAGCTCTCCTTTCTGTTGTCTTCTAGGTCGACTCCATTAATAGGTTTTGGCATGAAAGCTCTCTGTTTGTAATGGTTCTGGTACTGTGTGCAGTCACAGCTCTTAGCTTGTCAATCGAGCATTTTTTGGGTTCTAGTCTTGGCACTTACAGTTAGGTTGCTTATCTTTTCAACATTGGGGTTTTGAGTCCAGTTTATTTGTCAAATATGCAATGTAATTTATCTACCTTGGAATTTTACTATTTCAGATATTTATATAAATGCTACTGTGTGATTTTTCGTGAAAAAAATTACAGTGCTTCAGTGGGAATGATACCTGATGGTTATTGTAATGATTTTGTGCTTGTGTGGAACCCTTTGGTTATTCTGGTGATTGCCTTTGTAAAAAATGATCAATGTATTCTGGTAGCTGTAGACCTGTAGCATTTTTGGAATTTTTTTTGTTACTTGGTTGTAACTCCGTCCGTGGGTTTGTTGTACTCACGCCCACTTGCTCTCGACCCCATCGACTCTGTCGTTCCTTTGGTGCCTATAGAAAACAACTATTTACCAGTTCCTACCACTATTTATAATGCATCCAATATTATCATGTAACGAAAAAAGAAAGTATACTCAGTTGCGAATGGACTCGGATGATCTTGAAATAAATTCTTGTATGATTTGTATTTCAGTTTTCTGCTATGATGGAATCAATCCTTCCAATGTCTCATTTTTTCTTTTTTGTATGAGTTGCTGAACAGTTTTAGAAACTGTCAATAGTTACAAGAAGTTACATTAGATAACTGTTAATTTTTGTTCACCTAAATTCTATGATTAATTCAAAATAGTAACTAAAGGAAATTAAAAAAAAAAGCATAACATGTTGTTAAGTCCTAAATGCTAGGAATTAAAGGAATTTAAAAGACTCAGGTACAATGACCTGTCAACTTGTCTACATGTAAACCTGTGAAAAAAACATGTCCGTTTTCTTTTCACCTTAAGCTGGATGCTCCTGCATTATGCTCCAGGGGTAACAAAAATTCATGGCTCCGCTCCATGAGCTCCTCGACAGAATATCCTGCACGCTGTATTTGGGCCGCGTCAAGCCACCAACTATCCTTAATGGGGCAGTTCTTCCACTGAACAAGGTACTGAAGATACTATTTTCTGTGATTTTTCTTGTCCACCTGTGCATTGAGAATTCTCTCAATCTCAAGGGGCTAAGCCGAAGGCATTTTCTTCATCCAAGAACCACTTTCCACCTGGGTATCCCGTTCTGGCCATGCCGTGCTGTCATCTTAAGGACTGGGAGTGTATGGAAATAGATTTTCCATGTTGAAGATAGGTGATATAATGATTCCTGGGGGCAGGTGTAATTTATAGACATTCGCAGATAATTTACGCAGAATTTTGCAAGGGCCAATCTTTTTAAACTTCAGCTTGTTGTACTCACCCCTAGGGAACCTTTCTCTACGTAAATGTGCGAGAACGTCATCTCCCACATTGAACTACACCTCCCGCCATTTTAAATCTACTTGCTATTTATACCACTGACTGTTGTCCTGCAACTTAGATTTTACCTGCTCATGTAGGTCATTCATTGCCTTGGCGAAATATTCCCCATTAGCACTCCGTCTTTCTAGCTGTCTTAGATCTCGTAACTCATGCACTCCATGAGGATGCATGCCATACAAGATTTGAAAAGGACAATATCCCGTGTTGCGGTTCGATGATTCGTTGTAAGTGACCTCCCCCTGGGCAAGTACATGATCCCAAATCCATGAATTTTCTCCGATCAAGCTTCGTAGCAGGTTTCCGAAGCTCTTATTCACCATTTCCATCTATCCATTGTTCTATGGGTGATAAGTGAAGCTGAAGCTCAACTGTGTGTCCAAATTCTCCCACAAGGTGTTTTAGAAGTCCCCTGTAAATTTCATGTCCCTATCAGAAACAATGGACTTAGGTAGGCCGTGCAGCCTAACTATCTCTGTGAAAAACAAGTGTGCTATGTGAGTGGCATCACTGGTTTCCTTACAAGGGATGAAATGTGCCATTTTTGAGAATTGATCCACTACCACCATTAAATATTCGTAACCTCACTGCGTTCTTGGTAGACCCAAGAGAAAATCCAAGCTGACTGAGTCCCACAGTCTACTTGGAATAGGTAGTGGTGTATAGAGTCCTGCATTCTGACTATGTCCTTTTGTCAACTGACACACTTTACACCTAGTTACAAATTATTGCACATTCGTTCGCATCCTTGGCCAGTAATAAAAGTTTCTAAGCTAATATAAGGTCTTATCAATGCCCAAATGTCCAGCAAGACCTCCTCTATGCTTCTCCCGCTGGATGTTCTCCCTCATCGAACAGTCGGGAATACATAGTTGTCCCCCTTTAAATAGCAGTTTCTCCTGTAAGTTATAGTCCAGCCATGGACTATTGTTCCTCAACAAAGGATTCTGGTAGGCTTCATAAGCCTCCTTGAAATCTGCATCTTTCTAGTACAAGTCTTTTAGCGGTTCAAAACCCAACACTTGTATCATGCTCTCCTGCAAGAGCAAAGCTTTCCTGCTCAATGCATCCGCTACCTTGTTGGCCTTTCCACTAATATGCTTCAATACAAACATGAAGCTCTGCAAATACTCAACCCACTTTGCATGCTTGTGGTTCAGCTTATGCTGCTGCATAATGTACTGCAATGCAGAATTATCTGAAAACAAAACAAATTCATTACCGAGCAAATAGTGTTTCCAATGCTTCGATGCTTGAACGACAACATAGAACTCTTTGTCGTAAGACGAGTACTTTTGCCTGCTTTCATTCAACTTTTCACTAAAATAAGCAATCGGTTTGTCTTCCTAGCTGAGTATGGCCCCAATCGCTGTACCACTTGCATCACAACGAACTTGGAACAGTTTCTTAAAATCAGGTAACCTCAAAATCGGTCTTTCAGTGATCTTCTTCTTCAAGGTTTGGAAGCTTTTCTCTGCCGCTTCATTCCAACAGAAAGGCTGAATTGCCTTTTTTATTGTGTCCAACATAGGTACACAGATCTCACTAAAATTTCTTATAAAATTATGATAAAAACTTGCCAACCCATGAAATCTACGTACCTCGAACAGAATTTTTGGGGATGGCTAGCTAATGATAGCTACAATTTTTTCTGGGTCCATTTTCAGCTCATTTTCTGCGATCAAAAAACCCAAATAAATCAATTCCCTCTGAAGAAAAGAAATTTTTTTTTAGATTTATTAGCAACTTGCTTTTCTGTAACTTCTTCAACACACTTCAAACGTGTCGAAAATGTTCTTCTCTAGTGTTACTGAAAATCAATATATCATCGAGATATACAATCATGAACTTTCCAATGAATTCTTTCAACATCTCATTCATCAATCGCATAGAAGTACTAGGGGTGTTGCTTAACCCGAATGGCATCACCAGCCACATATATAGCCCTTCATTGGTTTTGAAAGTTGTCTTCCATTCGTCCCCTTCTCTGATTCAGATCTGGTGGTATCCACTCTTAAGATCGATTTTCGAGAAATATGTTTCCCCGCTCAAATAGTCCATCATGTCATCCATCCGTGGCAATGGGAACCTATAATTGATGGTAATCTTATTGATGGCTCTTGAATCTATGCACATTCACCACTCTCCTCCTTTCTTGGGAGCAAAAACTTTCGGAACTGCACAGGACTTAAACTCTCCTTTATCAACCCCTTATCCAGCAATTCCTGTACTTGTTTCCTAATCTCCTCATTGTCCTTAGGACTCATTTGGTATGTTGCCTTACGGTAAACTAGCTCCGGGTATAAAGTCTATTTGATGACTGATACTTCTCTTAGGAGGCACTTTATCTAACAAATCATCCACCACAATGTCGCTGAACTCCTGCAACATGTCCTGAATTTCTTCAGGCAAATCTGCAATATCAGTGTCTAATAGCATTGTTTTTGGCCTCCTCATAATAGCATATTTTATCTCACTGTATTTGATTTGTTTCAAAAATTCCTTTCCTCCCACCAGCAATGCTTTGGATCCATTAGTTTCTACTGCTTCTTCCTCCTTGATGGGTACAAGCATGTGTTTAATCCCATCCTTGACAAACTTCTAACATTTTGTCTTTCCATCATGAACTACCTTTTTGTCATAATGTTGTGGCCTTCCTAGCAGTATTTGACATACGTCCATAGGCATAATATCACAAATAACCTTGTCCTTATATCGGCTAATATGGAACTCAACTTCACACTCTTCATCAACTAACAGTTGATGCCCTCTCTACAACCATGACACCTTAGAGAGGGTGGGGTGTTTCAATTGTTTCAAACCCAACTTATCCACCATCTTTATGGAAACTATATTATATGTGCTCCCACTGTCGATAATCAGCTTGGAGCATTTTCTGTGTGACTCATAAACTGTCCGGAATAATGCCTTTCTTTGAGTTTGTTTAGTTGTCTCCTTTGCTGGTTTTAGCAGTACCTTATTCAAAATTAAGGCCTCCCCTGTCTCTGATACATTCTCTACTTCCTAGGGTGGTGCCTCTGCTTCCTCTGGCTGTGCAACATATGCTCCTCTTGGACTAGCCTGCTCTCCTTTAGGACATTCAAAGGACTTGTGCGCCACTTGTGGCACTTGTAGCACTGATAGGTAGCTCCTTTGCCTCGGTGATTTCCCCTTCCTCTCTGATATGGTCTTCCTCCTCTAGTGTTGCCCTCTTTATCTGTTGTCCCTGAAGTTTTGGAGCTGTTGCCCTCTTCACTATTTTTGGCAGCTCTTCCTTTGCGAAAAGATTGTCCTTTCCCTCTGCTAGTTCCTCGTCCTCTCCTGGAATTCTACTTTCTTGTAATATTTTCTTCTACCTTCAAGGCACTCTGGTATGCTTCTTCTATGTTCCTCGGGGAAAGAATACTTATCTCATCCAATATCTCCAGCCTTAGGCCATTCACAAACCTGGTTATCTTTTCCAGGGTATCTTCCGTATAACCAACTCTCAAATTCACCTAGTAGAATTCTTCAGTATATTCTTTCACTGTCATTCCTCTCTGCTTCAAATTCTATACCTGTCCATGCAGAGAAATCTGGTAGTCTTTGGGAAAAACCTGCCCTTCATCTTGGCAACCATTCTAGCCCACTTCCTAATTGGTAACTTATTCATCCTTCTTCTCTCTACTTGGACATTGTCCCACCACAGGGTTGTGTGTCCTTTCAGATTGGTAGTAGCGAATTTAACTCTCCTATCTTCGCTGACCTCCTCACATTCGAAATATTTGTCCAGCTCGCTAATCTAATCTAACAACACTTCTGTGGACAAACTGCCATCATAGTTTGGAATTTTAGGCTTTGTCTTACTGCTTGCCAACAAGACCAACCTTAATAACCATATTTCAGGTCCTTCCTCATCCGATCCATCTTTTGTAACTACAACTTCTTCTTCATTGTCATCCCCTACTTCCAGATCCCTTCTCCTTCCTACCTCTACTGCTGCCAAATGGGCATTTAGGATCCTAATCTCTTCCCGCAATCCTTCCTCTACTACTCTCCGAATACCTCTCCCACAACCTCGTCTTCCAACTTCCATTTCTTATGAAAACTCAACTTGGCTCTGATACCAAAATTTGGTGGGACTAGCCCTTTGAAACTTCACGATTTATCAACCAATTAAAACGATGATTAATGTGGTGATTGTAAGGATAGGACTCTCGGTGATTTAATGGTAGATATTTTGATTGTCAAATTTATTACTTGGTACTTGGCAACTGTGGTGAGGGGAACACCTGTCCCATCCTCGAGATGCGCATTCCCGCCTTTGGTTTACTCTTCCGTTCTCCATTCATTTGGCATTTTTCTCGTTCTCTGGTAACCGAGAGGGTTTCTCGACTGTTCTTCTATGACTGTGGGTGGTTTGGTTCAATGGCGCTGTGGCCTCGGTCTCTGCTCTGTTCACTGGTTCTGTTGGTAGTTCTGAGCCCAACCTGGCTCTGCTATCTGGGTTTTGTTAATACAGTGGCTCTGTGTATGCCTTTCTCTCCGTCAATGGGTTCAAGGGGCTCGGAATTTAGTCCTCTGTGGTCTGCTACTAGGCTTCTCGGCTTCTTGGTTTCCGTGGATGCTTTTCATGGTCACTGTTTCCTAAATGCATTTGTTGTTATGCTGCTTTCTTCCATCACCGAATTTCTCTGTTGTTTAACTGCTATTTGTCTGCAATGTACCAGGTTGCCGCCGTCAGGGGTCTCAGCGTTCTGCCTCAACTCTTTAGCAAAACGATGGTAAGTCCTCCCTCCATGTTTTATCTGCTCTGTCGATTTTTCTATGGTACTAAGGGACTTGCTCCTATGTGAGCAGGGTTCCCTTGTTGGTTGGCGACTGGTCAAGACTCTTCTCCAGTCCGACGCTGCCTTCCTGGTAAGTTTTGTGTTTGCAAACCCTCGCTTTGTTTAACTCCTTTTCAAGCTTCAATTCTTTCAGGTCTTCAATACATTTTGTGGTTGTTCTTGCAGGTGGCTCGCCGGCTTCAGTTGTGGTCTACAATTCTGTTGCTGCTAGCCCAAATGGGTAGGGTCTTGTCTTTCTTTTACTTGTTAGCACTTAGGGTTTCTAGTTAGAGCTTCGGCTCTCCTTTCTGTTGTCTTCTAGGTCGACTCCGTCAATAGGTTTTGGCATGAAAGCTCTCTATTTGTAATGGTTCTAGTACTGTGTGCGGTCACAGCTCTTAGCCTGTCAAACGAGCATTTTCTGGGTTCTAGTCTTGGCACTTACAGTTAGGTTGCTTATCTTTTCAACGCTGGGGTTTTGAGTCCAGTTTGTTTGTCGAATACGCAATGTAATTTATCTACCTTGGAATTTTACTGTTTCAGATATTTATATAAATGCTATTGTGTGATTCTTCGTAAAAAAATTACAGTGCTTCAGTGGGAATGATACCTGATGGTTATTGTAATGATTTTGTGGTTGTGTGGAACCCTCTGGTTATTCTGGTGATTTCCCTTGTCAAAAATGATTAGTGTATTCTTGTAGTTGTAGACCTATAGCATTTCTAGAAAAAAAATTGTTACTTGGATGTAACTTCGTCTGTGGTTTTGTTGTACTCACACCCACTTTCTCTCGGCCTTGTCAACTCTGTCATTCCTTTGGCACCTATAGAAAACAATTGTTTACCAGTTCTTACCACTATTTATAATTCATCCAATATTATCATGTAACGAAAAAAGAAAGTATACTCAGTTGCGAATGGACTCAGATGATCTTGAAATAAATTCTTGTATGATTTGTATTTCAATTTTCTGCTATGATGGAATCAATCCTTCCAATGTCTCATTTTTTCTTTTTTTTATGAGTTGCTGAAGAATTTTAGAAACTGTCAACAGTTACAAGAAGTTACATCAGATAACTATTAATTTATGTTCACCTAAATTCTATGATTAATTCAAAACATTAACTAAAGGAAATTAAAATGAAATTAAAAAAAAACATAACGTGCTGTTAAGTCCTAAATGCTAGGAATTAAAGGAATTTAAAAGACTTAGGTACAATGACCTGTCAACTTGTCTACATGTAAACTTGTGAAACAAACATGTCCGTTTTCTGTTCACCCTGAGCTATATGCTCCTGCGTCAGAATGATTTTTTGATGGTGCCTTACCTTAAACTACCATTGGCAAAATCATTCATATTTTTCTACATCAATTTGTGGTTATCTTGAAACCATCATTAGAGATAAATTCCACTATTAGAAGACTTCAACTTCTAGCTAGTTTTGGACTTGTTATGGGAATTACTTTAAGCTCTAGTTCCAAAGTTGGTGGTCAACCTTAAACTACCATCCATAGAGACCTTGAGTTCTTCTACCTCATTCGGATTTTGTTCTTCCTTAAACAACCATTTCAGAGAGCACATCAAGTCATTGTTTGTCATGTCGTTTTTCACTTTAGCTCTCTTCATGGACTCATATACAACCTTTTGGATTAAGGGGGCATTCCAAACCCTTAATATATTAAGGTTATGGCATGGAAGGTGTACATTTAATAGAAGGCCAAGAAACCTTGTAACTTGAATCCATTGGACAAAATATTCTATATATATTGGTACCATCTTTAGTCAAAAGGAAAATTATGCTTATTCTTTCATTTTGGTTGCACATTTCGAAAAACAATATAGAGAAAGTTCTCTGAAGATACTGAAAATCAATGTATGTGGGTGGAGTCACAACCAAGACTAGATGAGGAGAAATTTCCTTCATTTCTTGTCAAATGTGTATCATTTTATGGGAATTTTGTGAAAAATGGCCCTTAAGTTCAAAGGGATAACCCCACTTCAAAATAAATGCTAGAGGAAAGAATTTAAGTTAGCGTGGTTTAGATCGCTCATAGAAGATGTAGAAATGTGCAACATAAAGGGTTGAGCGATCAAATCCATCTCAGAGTGCACCATGCCGATCATGAGATATCAAAATTGAAGCTCTTTAAAAACTAGATGATTTTGAGAAGGAAAATATGGGAGAAGAGAAATGTTTCAAAACTGTAATATAGAAGAAATTATGCTTAATATAATGCACAAATGTTGAAGTCCCATAAGGATTTATAGGTTATACCAATAAGTAAAAAACATGAGAAACTAAAAGTGGAATAAGAGGATGTTTTGCACAAATAATTCATTTCATAAATAACTTCAATAAAATGGATAAGAACAAGGTCTAATACATAGTAATCACTTTTTTAAGCACACACTACATAAATATTTACCTTTTGAAGCTTATAAGCATGTAAATTAACTAAATTTGGAGGTTAATTTCTCTATATCTTATTGTGATATCTCGATAATTAACAATACAAATATTTGAGTTTCGTGCAACACCCAAAACCCTAATCTACTAATTCATACTAAATAACAATAGAAAGCACTCAACCATGATTATATTAGAGTGGATTGAAACAACTATTGAAAACAATACATGGAGAACAAAAAAAAATATCATTTGTCGTCATAGGCCCCAATTCTCTAATGCTTCCAGAGATGATGGGGCATCTCACCCCTATGAAACCCTTTCTTTTTGGAGTTAACCTCTAAAGCCTCAAGTAGATGATACCAAGTATATCTATAAAATATATACATTATATTTAACTTTTGTCACTTGTTAAATACATTGGGAAATTTGGGAAAGTAGGAAGGAATCCATATTGTTGGCCATTATAGGAAACAATTCCTATTCATTCCCTACACCAGTAGATGTTTATATGACCAACAAATATAGTCAATGTATCTCCAAAATTATTTAAGGTGTCATGCTTCACTATAAACACATTATTATATTAAACAATGGAAGTTTTATATCGTTTAATGCAATTTGAATTTGCTACCTCCTTAATAATTCTAGGGTCATAATATGTAATAGATAGAATAAAACTTGAATGAACATCTCGGGGGGAATAAATTTCTAGTTGTATTATGTTTATAACTAATATTCCCAACACTCCAATTCAAACTCTATTTTCTGTAGTTTTTCTTACATTGATTAAATATCCTACATGGGGACCTTTTCAACCTCTCTAAGCACAACATCCTAACATTAGAAAGCCTTCTTCATTAACAGGTTCCAAATTTTATTACCTTTCATATGATCTTTATAGCCAATAAAGATATACATCTTAGATTTATTATCTAACTTACATATACTTTCCCTTTGATCATTCACATAAGTGTTTCGACCAAAAAGTGTAACATGTTTAAGAGAGATTTTTTTATAAGTCCATGGCTCATGTACAATTTTTTCAACTAGCATTGATGTAGGAAATCAAATTACCAATTATCATGTAGCATCCATTATCTATGCCAAATATTATTGTGATATCCCTATGGCATGACATACTTCTATCCTTCCCTGTGAACATATTGGTTACTATTTTCCATTTTGATTATATTAAGCTCTAGATGGAGCAATCTTTCCCTTGTTATCCTACACTTCTTACAAAATTTCTCGAATTTCATTTTGCATAACTCTCAACGATAATTTTTCCTCAACATATTTATTTTCTTCCCCATATCATTCTATACAAGAACCTTAAAACCTTTAGATTTATTTTAAATATTAGATGTAATTTTAAAGAAATGCATTCATATGTTCCTCCAAAAAGCATATAGGAATGAAAACTAGTACGAAGATTCACCCAATGATGTAATAGGAGGAGGTACAAAAACATCACTATATATCAACTCAGGTATCCCCTTTTTTCTTCTAGCACTAATGGGAATCATAGCCGATTATATTTGCCATATATACAATTTTCGTAAAAACCATATCCTTCTCATAAATTAGACATTCCTTCAACTATATATTTATATATTTATCGTGTTATAATGAAAGGATATCCCTCCAATATGTACCCATATTTATAATCAACTTGCAAGGATAGAAAGGGTCATGTCTTGTACATTTCCACCCTTGTGAACAACTTAACTATTGCAATTTCACTAATAATGTATCCTAACATCTTGTAAAGATATTGTATGCAATGTGTGCTTCTTCACACCATTGTTTCCTAAACCCTATGCTATGTTCCCTTTCCAAATATTGTATGCATGGTCACATCACCTATATTACTTATTGATATCATTCTTTTCAAAAAATTTAGAATCTGGAGATCCCTAGCATTAGTTTTAATATTTTCATTTTTGAAAAAAATCATGACCCCTCCATGAATTATGTTTTGGGCTATCAAGTCATGTTTGAAGATAAAAATGTCTCCATTCCCCTTCTCATATTTAGTGAACAACTCCTTCTGAGGATCCATATGCAATTAAATACTTAATTTGATTAAAGTTACATCATGATCCAAAATTTTACCCATGGATGCCACTTAAACTTCACCTCTTTCATTCACGGATGAGTTTTTCTTTATGGAAGGGGCATAATTGAGTCCCTTCTTTTTATCAACAATATTTCATATAATTCCATGTTCCACCACATTTCCAAAATTTCCTGGTAACTTTTCCTAAATATTTACATGTACCCCCTCTCTCTCTATATATATCCCTCAATGACTTAGTTTTATTCTTATGTGGATAACCACATATAGATCAAACATTATTTATCACCTTCCATGGATTTTCTCCACTTTTTTTTGGTTGATAGTTAATATACAAATACGCCTGAAACATTAATGTGATTTTTTTGAGTTCATACAAGAGTCTAGCAAAGCACATTATTAATTATATATATATCTATATATATATAAATATATAAATATAATCTTCTTCCATCATCTTAATATTAAAAAATTCTAATTGACATACAAGGTGTTGATTGTTGGAACTAGCAAAAAAACTCAAAAAAAAATTTGAGCGAAAAACATTATACCATTTTTTCTTAAAGAGGTGGCACTCCTCTTTGAAATAATTGAAAGAAATAAAAAAAATACATAGAACACAAATGAGATATGACTAGGATTTATATAAAAAGGTTGTTAAAAACCATATGATACAACATTCACATGAGCATAAATGAAAGTTGCATACTCATCAATCTCTAGTGACATGTTCATTGAAGTTTCCCAAACGACTTATCCCATGTAGAGGTGTTGTTATAAGATTTTCGTGGAGCTGAGTTGCCACTTGCGGGAGTGTATTCGTCTAAAATTTTCTTTTTATTTGAACTCTATAATGTAGTGGGACATAAATGAATTTCTTGTTAGTCTGTCAATTAAAACTTAATTATCTCAGCTCCATTCTATATGCCTTTCTTGAAGAAATGAACCATATCCTATCAAACTGATATGAGTGGTAAATATGGCCACCGGGTCAAAACCCTAGTCAACTTTAATATTTTAATTCAAACACATAAAAATAAATAGAATATTTATCTATATCAAATTTTTTTTTAATACTTAAGTGGCCAAGTGGCCATTTCTAATATTTTAATTCAAGCACATAGAAATAAATAGAATATTTATCTATATCAAATATTTTTTTAATACCTAAGTTGCCAAGTGGCCCATTAAAATAGGAAGTGAGGTAAGCTATTTTTTCCTCTCAATAGATTTTTTCCATAAATAACTTATCACATACGTAAACTAAAAGAACAAATGGCTTCCCTTAAAATCCAAATAAAAATCCTACTTGCGAATGGAAAACACTCTTCCCTTTGAGAAAAATAATGGCTTCATAAGAAAATCTATTATCCACTGAATGAACCGACCTTTTTCTATATTTTGTAAGCAAATTATTCTGTACATGATAAAAGTAGAAATATTCATTTTGTTTGTACATTGATGGATACCCAAATTGTACTAGATCTATGCCAAAGTTGGTGTGTTGTGATTTGGGTAGACCATTGAAAACGTAATAGTAGATAGTGAGGTAGATGAGCTATGAATTCATGTAGAATTTTTTTTGTGTGATTAAAATCTCTAAATTCATATGAAATTTTGGCTAAATTTTCATGATCCTAATAGACTCAGGCTTCCTAATAAGCAAAAATAATCCAATACACATAGAAAATAATTAGGTTTCTTATGTTCATGGTTAGTAATTTTAGTAAACATAACTAGGAATATTCTCAATATGAGTTATCTAATGTACTTCCATTGATATTTCTAAAATTCACTAGATCTTTAGTTGTTTTATTGAAAAAGTTCTTGACAATTTTACCTTCATCATAATTATTAAGTATAGCATCTATTCTTAAAATATTTAAAACAATGTTCACTTCTAGAAGTTGAAGCATTTTCTTTAATTCATCACGTGTTATGGGAATAAGAGTTCCATCGCCTTAAACTATATGTCTTTCTTGGGTGCCAAATTTACGTGCATAACATTAAAATAGATTTGAAAAGTCAAAGAATTGAGGAACTCAACCAACATGTACAATGCCTAAGGTCTAAGATTTATTGATTTTATTCTCTTCTAATTTTTGTTCATAAGAACATTTATAAGAGAGAAATCATTTGAAGTCATGATCCTATAATTTTTGTTTTTGGATTGTGTCCACAAACTCTTCACTCACTCTCCACATAATATTTCTTTTAATTCTTATTAAATAACATGAACAAACATGTAAATTACTATCTCATTTAATGAGGACATGAGTGGTATAAATTATAGCATCAATCACTTTCACGTTGTGAAAATTTTCCTGAAGAAAACTATGTAAAAGGTTTAACTTGTCCAATGTTTTGGGTGAACAATGAACCGATGATCAGAGACCGAGAAGCTTAATGATGTATAAGAATTCAAGAAACCTTAATGATGTATAAGAACCTATAAAATATTAATGATGTATGAATGCGTGTTGAATAGTTGTTAAATGAATTAAGCCACAAGGTAGCCATTAAAATAATTAATAATTTTCTAAGAGAGCAAGTCAAAGGTCAAAATAAGAAACTAAGAGTTTGGAAAGTAAAAAATCTTCTTCTTTCTATGAGGGTTCTCTAAAAATTAGTATTCATTAATAAATCTTGATGAACACAGTGTTGATCAAGGAATTTGGATTCTTCATAATAGGATCACCTTCTATGGTGATACAAATTCCTTCATAGAAATCACTTGTTTACAAGGCACTTTAACTAATGTAAATTTTTGAACTTATCCTAGATCTTATTTATATGTTCTTGTCTAGAAAAATTCAACAACACCAAATACTAGAGGTACAGTTGAATCCATCAGATTAATTTTAAGGTAGAAAATGGCTCTAAAACTGAGAAATCTACCAAAAAAAAAATTAAGAGAGCGAATAGGATTCAAAATGATAATCTCATTCGCAACGGTAAAAATGTTTGTATGGAAAAGAAGAATATAACTACTATTAATCGTATTTTGGACTTATCTACTTATAGTTTTAGTCAAATTTCAAGAGTTAAAGTTCATTGGACATGGAATTATATTATGTATGCAATGAGTTTCGATATTACCTACTTTTCGATACAACCACGCAAAGAAACATTGAAAATTCATGAAAAGAAATGTGTTTCTTGAAAGAAACATGTTTTTTCATGTACGTTCATTTTTTGTTGATATGGGTCTACTCAAAATTATGCATAGTACATAGTCATTCTATGCAAAATCTAATTCCAGATCCAAAATGTTTCTACAGTTGAAATTAAGTAAACATATAAGGAGATATATGAGAAATATAATGAAAAATAAAAGTTTTCTTTCTCTTCCTTTAAAAATTCATAACTGTTATTTTATTACTTTTAATATTATTCTTCATTTCTCCCGAGGATTCCCATTTTAGGTCTCAAAATTCTCCTAATGGTCTTTTCTTTCTCCTTTCTCTTTTTTTGCAATGTTATTTTCAAATATCAATGAACATTGTACCTGGATGAAGAGAATCCACTATTCTCTATATACCATAACATATTTTATCTTTACCTTCCATAAGTTGATGCTCTATCCATTAAAAGTTTCTATTTATGACCATGAAGTGCTTGCAATTTTGATTTCACAAGATTTATTACACAAACATCCCACTCAACCATTGGTTTATACTAAACACAAAATAACTTTTCACTTCATAAAACAAGTTAAACCATAATGACAAAGGAATCCCCTTAAATCCAATAAACTCTAATATCAAATGAGTCATTTCATAAACTTTTTCAAGAAAGGTAATACTAAAGGAATTTAAAATATAATACTAATAATATTACTTAAACAATACATGAAGATTTACATTAGAAATTGTAATTGAGAAAAACAGCTTATGAGTTTGATCAACATATATCTCATTATATTAATTCAACAATTAACGATACAAATATTTTAGTACTTCATAGTATCAAAGACCATAATTTGTTCACTTCAATTAAATTATAGTCATCAACCATTTTATAGGGATTATATTACAATGGGATAAGAAGATTTCTTGAATAATCAATAACTCCTTTGGCATCCATTCAAGATCCAACTTCTAAAACACCACCTAGGTGTGACTAAGTTTACTTGAAAAAAAAATATTACAAATATATAGCAAGAAAGAAGAATGAAAGGGTGCAATATCTCCATCTTTTAGATCCTCAGTGAAACATACCGATTAGTTTAAGACATATAAATTTATGTCTTTCACCAAAGATGTGAATACAAACATTTTCTCTCCCCACCTCTAATAATAGTAATGGGATTCAGGAAAGAATGCAAGGAAAGGAGGAAAAATAACATATTGTCTTATGACATTATTTATTGTTGGAATATCCCTTATTTAAAGTTACACAGTAATCCTCCTAAAAAAATAATTATGTTATAATTTTTTCATTCTTCAACGAAAAATAATTGTATTTTTTCATCCTTCTATTGCTTCAATATTGTGCTATGTCAATTATTATTTAATGCTATTAATATATTAGATCAATTATATATGGTATTTCAACATTTTGAAAGATAACATTTATTTGTTTCTCTATACAAATACAAAAATGTTTGCATAGCCTCATTCTACTCTCTGAACCATTATTTAGCATTTTGCTAAGGATTTTAACTCAGAGAGAAGACAACCATGCTCATGGTAAATATCATCTTGTGGTTAAGTTGGTTGAGGTAAGTCTCACATTTAATTTTTTCTAATGAAATAAAAATGCAAAATTTTAAGGTAATGTTTTTTTTGTAGATTTATCAATCTTAAATTACAGATGTATATTATAGATGATTTAAATAAATAAAAAATATTGGTTGAGGAATTCACGAATATAATGGGACCATCATGAATCTCAATAGCCATATCCATTGACAACATAATTTCCTACATTAATTATGCCAACGTTAAACTACCAAATATCATTGAATATGTAAGGGCCATGATAAGATAATTCTACTCCACTAGTATCAGTAAAGAGCAAGTTAAATATTTAAGTACTACCAAACAAATGATTCTGGAGTTATTTATTGAACAAAGGATTAACCAATCCCCTTATTTGAGGAAGATATATATTTACATGGATTGGCACACATTTTATTTATGTGACCAAAGAATTAACCAGATGCCTTATCTAAGGAAGATATATATTTACATGGATTGGCACACATTTGATTTGTGTGAATAGAACTATGTTAGTCATTTTTTAATGGGATTTTTTTATAAAAATCCTTTTAATAGTAGGGATGCAACATTATATGTCCTATAGAAATCGTTGGACAAGTTCATAATCGGTATCCATGTTAACTATTTTGGCATTATTGAGTTCTAGGGGATCGGTCATGGCTCCATATAAGATTGACCAATTTGTAGGCACAATCCATTGAAAGGTAACCTCTAGATGAAGTCCACCATAGTCTAGTGTAGCAGAGTTTGTTTAAGGAAACCTCTAGAGGAAATCCAGAAGAGGACTATCATACACCTCCAAGTGTAGGCCCTTCAAGCCACATTAACTATAGACCATATACTCTAGTTAGGAAAACATGTACCTTTGGTTCAAGTTAATTAGTGCCACATTTATGCTCTCATTGTAGGCATATTTCCATGACTCAATGAACGATCCTATCAAAAAGAGTTATATGTATCATTGTTTTTTTTTTTTTTACAATGTCGGCTACTCATATATTAGAAAAACATTCTGAAATAAGATCTAGTACATAGCGGGGAAGAGTATGAGAAATGAGGTACCAAACCGGGTACGCAGACCCATTATCCTCATAGTTTCTCTTAATTGAACACAAAACAGTAAACAAGCGGCTATACTGCCTTACATAAGAACCTCCTAACCAAGCAAATTTGCAATGCATAAAATCAAGGGTAATGAGGAGTGACCGAGTCTTCCTTCCGGGCACTGGCTCTAGTCGAATTTTCTGCATGGTGGCTCTCAGTGAGGGTGCGCAGATGATCTATAACCGCCTCCATGTGGATACAGCGATCTTTTAGATCTTCAATTTCCCTTTTCCTTTTTTCCAACTTCTTTCTTTTGGAATTTCTATCCGCATGGTAATCTTCTGTTAGTTCCTTCACCTGAGCTATAAGGCTGTTGATCATTACGGTGTGTGCCTTACACATATTGCAATCTTTGTTATTGAAAATGTTCCTCATAGGGTCTTTGATCTGGGCCTGGTTGGAGGTCTGGCCTGGCTGTCCCGCCATTGGAGTGACCTGAGGGGAGAAAGGGGCGTGCGTGCTTTTGAATAGGGATTCTGAAACAGCCTTGGAGAGCGCGGGACCTCGGAGGAGCTGAGGATTTAGGAGAAGGCGAGAGGGCTTTTCACCCTTCTGGTAGTCACTGCTGAAGGGACAAGAGCGACTATTAGATAAAAACAAATTCACATAGAATTGAAACTTTCTTACCCCAGGATCAGGGCCGATGACAAGAATCCTTGAAGAGGAGAGTGCTTCCAAACTGCACCAAGAACTAGCTGTAGAGGCGCAATCACAGACTGAGGAGAGGTTATGAGGCTGTCCACTATTTGTAGGAGAAGGGAGGTTCTGCGCGCTGATGGATCGGGACTGAGTATGCTCGAGGATAGAATGAAAACGAACAAGGGTCATGATTACCCTTTTGACAGTCTGCGTGCGAGAGGTATGGGCTTTGCTGAAGACGCCAGAAGAGCCTGCCTTGGAAGGACAGGGAGTCACGCGAGCTGTTCGGTCGATGAGAGATTTGGAGGCCCGAGGTTGAGAGGCTCTGTCATTGAGCCGGTTTGTGCAGCTTTGGGATTTAGAGAGAGATACGATAAGATGGCTCTGGTGCCTGAAATGACTTTTCCCCTGATAAGGGACGGCGGCGGGCTTGTAGTTACGGTATATCCTTGACATAGTATGAGTTATTCTCTCTGACCTGGCCGATACTCCTTCTGACCGCTTGGTTTGCTTGCTGATCGGCCTCCTTGTTGAAATTCCTGAGGATGTGAGTGAAAGTAACTTCTCCTAACACTCTAACATTCTCCATGATTCGATTCTTGATATTGTTGAGGGCCAGTTGTTTGAAATCTCTCCCTGTACTCATGGCAGATATTATAATAGCTGAATCTCCTAAGATGAGTAGGTTCTGAAGGCCGAGATTCCTTGCAATGAGAGAGCCCAAAAGGAGACCATAGGCCTCGGCTTTGTTATTGGTCATTTGGCCTAATCCCCATTCAAAGGATACCATAGTGTTCCCCTGCAAATCCTTAATGATCCCACCGGCCCCAGCTTGACCCAGGTTCTTTTTTGAGGCTCCATCAAAATACAGAGTAGGCCTTTTTTGATTTCTTATCCAATTACTAATTTCCTCTTCAGTGCCACGAAGCTTCCAATTCTGGCTGCCCTTCCTCTCTCTGATACCTACACAAGGTCTTGGAGTAAGATTAAATTTTCCCAGCCAGTCCTTGAGCCTTTCATCCTCGACCTCCAGGTCTTTCTTAGAAACCCCTATTGCTTCGAAAGACTCAGCAATGAGGGCAGTAGATTTAGCCACGATGCCTGAAATGGAAGTCTTTTGGTTATTGAAAATGCACTTATTGCGTGCAATCCAGATTTGCCAACTCAGAATTGCAGGGATGCTGTTCCAGATCCTGTGCACTATGTGGTTACCTTTTTTGGGTTGATATAGTCTTTTGTCCCAGTTTTTATGGAGGGTCGTGATCTGAGGAGGGAGGGCTTCTGAAGAGATAGCACCAGAGAGGAGATGCCAACAAGCTTTAGAAATCGGGCACTCGACAAAGAGATGAGTGATGGTTTCTTCTGCTGACCTGCAAAGACAACACATAGAAGGCCCCTGGATACCTCGCTTCCTGAGGTTCTCGGCAGTTAGGATTTTACCGTGGAGAAGAGTCCAATTGAAAAATTTGACCTTTGGGAGGCATTCAGGGCGCCATGCAGCTTTGTACAGGGGCCAATTGTTTACCACTGAGATGTCCTGGAGGGCTTTGTATCCTTCTTTGACTGAGTAATTGCCCCCATTTGGGTCCCAAACGAACTTATCTTCTTCCCCTCTGCTGATGGGGGCTGAACCACTGAGGGAGCTTTTGAGCTCGTCCCAGAGCTTGGCTAAGTTCAGAGGGAGATTGGGAAGGGACCAACCAGCCCAGCAATTATGATCCCATAAAGAGATATCGGAGAGAGAGTTGAAATTCGAGTCAGCCATCCACCGATGGAGAGGAACCAGATGACGAAGAGTTTCTCTGGCCTGTGACCCCATTATTCTATCTCTCCAGATGCTTATATCGCTGCCATTCCCAGGAGCTCTAGATATGAACGGCTTGCAAAGGGGAAGAGATTTCTTGATAAGGTTCCAAGTTGGAGTGCCTTGTCTTTCTATGATGTTTTCTGTTAGGATATTGCTATTTGGACCGTTCAGGTATTTCTTCTTCATTATGGAGGTCCACCAAGCATCTTTTTCGTTTAGAATCCTCCAGATCAGTTTGAAGCCCAAGGCTAGATTTGCTAACCTAGGAACCCTTATTCCTAGCCCGCCCTTTTCCACCGGAAGGATCACCTTATCCCACTTTACCAAACTGAACTTCTTGGTATTCTGCTTGCCTCCTTGCCACAGAAAGCTCCGAATAATCGACTCCATATGTTTGTGAATGCTTGCCGGAGCTAGAGCGATAGCGAACTGATAAATGGGAAGAGAAGCGAGGACGGACTTGATTAGAATCGATCTACCTGCTAAGTTTAACCAGTGCACTCCCCAACTTTGCAATTTGCCTCTGAGTTTTTCGATGATCTTGACCCAAATCCCTGAATTGATTGTTTCTTTAGCCAGGGGGAGCCCCAGATACATGAAATGGGACCAATTTAACTGAGCTGGAATTTCCATGATGAGGGATATGCGCTGTAAGATATGATTAGGAGTGTTCCAGGCATATAACATGCTCTTGTTATTGTTAAGTTTGCCACCTGAGGCAAGAAGAAAGAGTTCCAAGACTTTTTTAAATCTTCTCGCCATAATGCAAGATGCACCTCCTATAAGAAGAGTATCATCCGCAAACAGAGAATGATTAATTCCTTTCGACCCTCTGACAATTTCAATCCCTGTTATTTCTCTTTTCCTCCTCAAATTTTCCAGCTTCGAGCTTAGAGCTTCCGCCATGAGAATGTAGAGGAAGGGCGAGAGCGGGCACCCTTGCCTCAGGCCCCTAGAGCTTTTGAAAGCTCTGCTGGGCCTTCCATTAATGAGGGGGGCAGTCCAATTGCCCGATATGCACTCCCGAACCCTGCTTATAAGGGTCTCGGATACGCCCATCTTTTTAAGGACAGCCTGGAGGAAAGAGTGGTTTACTCGATCGAATGCATTGGCCATGTCCAACTTCATTATCATACCCTTTTCTTTCCTGGTGATACTGCTTTGAATAGCCTCTTGGATAAGAATTACATTGTCAGCAATTTGTCTCTTCGGGACAAAACCCCCTTGGTTCTCAGAGATGAGGGTAGGGAGGATGGATTTAAGCCTGTTAGCAAGGATCTTAGTTACGATTTTGTAGGAGACGTTGCAGAGGGAGATAGGGCGAAAACGGTTAAAGGTGAGAGGGTTGGGATCTTTGGGGATTAAAGCTAGGAAGGAGGATTTTATTCCACTGCCCATCTTGCATCTTTGGAAGAAATTTCTAACAACTATGATGTAATCCTTTTTGATGATGTCCCAATGTGTCTTGTAGAAGTCCACAGTGAAACCATCGGGTCCCGGGGCCTTGTCTGAGGCCATGTTGCGGATTGTTTGCTCAATCTCTTCTTCAGTAATTTCTTTGTCCAGCTCAGAGTTTTGGTCCCCAGAGATTTTGCATTCCATCGTGTCAAGGATTTCCATGCCATCACTGCTTTGCTGGTCCGCAGTGAGGAGATCTTGGAAATGAGCAGACGCAGCCTCCATGATTTCCTTTTGCTCTTTAATTTCTACTCCATCAACTGTTATTTTATCTATATAGTTACCTGCTCTCCTCATTTTCAAATTGTTGTGAAAAAAAGAGGTGTTTCTATCTCCCGACTTGAGCCATAGACACCTTGACTTTTGTCTTTGTTCCTCTTCTTCTTTTCTGTTCAGCTTATATAATTCCTTTTGAATTTCCATCTCTTGGATCTGCTCCTCTTCCGTGTCTTGTCTGCTATCTTTCCCTTGGTCCCACTGCATGAGTTTGGCTTGGAGTGCAGATTTGTTTCGATTTTCTTCTGTTGCCTTGCTTTTGGCCCACTGTTTTATGGCCCAACGCAGAATCTTTATTTTGGATTCCCAAACATAGTGTGGGGATCCTCTGATCTCTGTTGACCAATGTTCTTTGATCAGAGCTCGGAAATCTTCCTGTTTATCCCACGCTTTGTTGTATCTGAATGGGAGCGGACCCAGATTTTCTCCTTTATCCAATTTAAGTGCTACAGGCTTATGATCTGAGAAATATCCTTGGATAATGAGGCTTTTGATGCATGCGAATTTAGCCACTATTCTGTCTTGAACAAGGATACGATCCAGTCTTTCCTTGATATTATTTCGACCTGCTCTCTTGTTGGACCAGGTAAAACGCCCATTCTGGGGAGGGAAGTCTACTAAATTGTGGTTTAGAATGATTTCTTCGATGGCTTCCCTTGAGGGATCAGCCAAGAAGTTTCCCCCCATCTTTTCTTCAGCATTCCTTATTAGATTTAGGTCTCCCCCTAGAAAAAGGTTCCGTCCTTGTGTTCCTTGGAGGTCTGCCGCAATTGACTTCCAACAAGCATCCTTGTCCCGGTAGTGGGGGGGGGGGCGTAGACATTGTAGATAATGTAATCTTCTGTCCCTGCTATGTTTTGAATATCTGAACGGATCCACCAGCTGCTTTGACTTTGATTTAACAGGTTCCATTTTTGTTTGTTCCAGATGGTCCCTATGCCACCTGAGGCGCCAGCTGCGCTTACTGCAATTCCTTCATAGGTTCTGCTATTCTTTAGGTAGTTCTTGAATTCCTGCTCATTAATCTTGGTCTCCTGGAGGAGGAGGATGTCAGGATGTTCTGCTTTAAGAAGGTCGCAGACTGCATTTACTTTGAGGGAGGAGCCCATCCCCCTACAGTTCCAAGAGACCAGATTCATTACTTGATTAATTTGGAGTGGGAACCTCCTTTCTCTTTCCCTTTCTCGCCATTTCCTTTCATCTTGTCCAGATAGGTGTCCATTGGCTGTTGAATCCCTGTTGTCATTTCTTTTGCTGCCGCCTCATCCCTTACCTCCTTATTTGTTTTCCTTCCGACTTTTCTTGGTGGTTCTACAGAAGTGGTGCTTTCCTTGGACTTGTTTCGGGTTAATATCCTCTCTATAGTGTGGGGAGGGGAGGAAGGCGGGGGGGAGGAAGGCGGGGGGAAGGCGGGGGTGACAGGGGGGGCTCTCGGGGAGGGGGGAGGGGAAGGAGGATCAGCTTCTGATAGGGTTTCGAAATGGTTGAAGGATGAGGGAAAAGTCGGTCCTGACGGGGAAGGGGGGAGGGGGGGGACTGTAGAGTTGTTGATTTTTCCTTTAGGAGGGTTGGGCCTTTTCTTTTTGACAGTTTCCCAGGCTTCCTCTGTTGTTTCAGGGTTAGAATCAGAAACATTTGCATTTGCTTTACTACATCTATTGGCAAAATGTCCGTACTCGTGACATACCTTGCACTTGAAGGGGAGCTGTTCATAATCGACTTGCTGGAGATGCGTCCATTGATCAACTCTGAGCTTGATGGCTTCTGGTAGTCCCTTTCCGAGATCCACTTCTACACAAATTCTTGCACATGCATGCATGTTCTCCTTTGGTTCCGATCTGTCAATATACTTCCCTATTCCATTTCCAATTGCTTTCACTGATTCATCTCCCCAGCAGTGTAGAGGCAGATGCGGGAGCCGGACCCAGACGGGAACCGCGTTGGGGACGTCCATCTCCGGGTCGAAATCCGGGGTCCATCTGTTCAGGTAAAGACCTCTTGTATCCATGAAGTATGGGCCGTTCCAGAAGATTAGGTTTCGATCTTCCACTGTTTCGAATAGGAAGGTGAAGAACCCTCTTCCGCAGAAACGAATCGCAATCTTGCCTTGAACGATTGAGTTCCAATTTCTTTCTACCCATCGCTGAACGGTGCGAGGGGAGGGCCATAAACCCGTGAACTGGCCAACTAAACCTCTATCAGCTAGAGCTACCGCATCCTCCTGGGAAGGGCAGGGGGGAGCGGGATTTCTGGGATCTCATCCATTTTTTTGACGAAGCGAGAAGTGACAGGTCTGATCCTTTCCGAGGAGTTCTCCTGGGTGAGGGAAGCGAAAGATTTCATTAGATCGACCGGATCCAGTCCTGATGGGCCCAAGGCCGCCATGGTCGGGGAACAGCCAGAGGCGGGCGACCTAGCAGCAGAACGCTGCTAGGCGCGGGAGCGAGGAGGGGCTAGGGCGAGATCAGGAAAGACGGGGGGGGGGGGAGAGAGGAGGTACGGGGATAAGGAAGGAAGGGGGAGGGCGGGCTCGGGGGGCAGGAGGCCCGATCGAAGGGAGCGCAGGCCTCGCAGCAAGGCTGCAAGGCGCGGGGCAGCGAGAGGGACTCAGGGCGCGGCCATGGCAGGGGAGCGCGCGGGACCGCTCAGAGCAATCTCAGATCGGTATGTGATCTATGTATCATTGTTATTGTAGCTTTTAATTGATGATAAATAATTGGTTGTATATTTAATAATGTAAATGATAAATATTTAATAAGTATAAATTTGAAGTACTTTTCTACTCAGGTTCTTTTTTCATATAAAAACACTATTTGAGGATATTCTACCATCAAGTTGGGAAGATGTAATATCTCCTAGTGTTGATGCAACCATGATTACTGAATTCGACATTGTGGCACTTGATACAATGGTATTTGAATGACTTTGTTCTTATTTACTTCAATGATAACTTAACAGGAATTAAAAAATTGTTGTTTTGCAAACAACGAATTTATTTGATAGAAGTCAATATTAATATTTTATGTTTCAAAATGTGTCTACCAAATATTTTGAGTAGTCATCTCCACCTCCAATTCGTAAATCACCTCCTCACCAAGTAACATAATTTATATTATATTTACATTTAATATGAGCCTTATTGTCTTAGTTTATTTTAATTTAATGTCTTTTTACATATTTCAAATTTTCATTCTGATTCCATTGCTCGCAATTCATTCCTCTTCTATATCCACCCACTTTTACCCTCTAGAAATCCCATTTAATCCATGCTATATTCCATTTTTTGACCATTGGGCATGGCCCCACCCCAAATTCTTGGAAGTTCCATTTCGTTCCTAGGGTGCCTCCAATTATATACCCATTGGTGATGCATCTCCTCCAATTTCTAATATATTTTCCTTTACACCTCTCTACCATGTCGACATCCATTCACCTACACCACTTACTTTTCGTACCCCTCATATCGCTACAGCTATTGTTCCACCAACTACTATTACATCAAATGTGGATACTCCTGTAATCAATGTATCTATAGTTGGTACAACTACATCCTCCCCAACAACCATAATTACCTTGGAGAAGGTTTTCCATGCAAGTAGTCCAACTCCTATCAGGGAATCCACTATTGTGGTAACAACGATCATATCTACTATAGATACACACACAATGGTTGCATCAAATACTTTTTTAGTAACTTCCGTCCTAGCTGCCATCATTATTCTTAGCCCACGAGGGTAACTCCATTGAATAACTTGTTTTTTTCCATTAAGATAGAACATGAATATATATATGGAGAGGGAGACTATTGGGTTTCATCTCCCGATGTCTCTTTGTCTTCCATTCCATTTTTTGTAGTTTGGATCATTATATTGTTTGTCATCAATATAAATTCATTTGGAGTAGAAAATGTGGAGGAATCATCTCATAGGATTGTGTTTACAGATAGGAACCAGTTAGGAAAAATGAGGTCTGGAACCTTTCCAGAGCATTTTGAGGCATTAAATGACATTCTTGCGGTAAATATTTTCCACTTTATCACTACACCATTTCATGCTATTTTACACATGGATATATTTCCAGCGATGCAACAAGTGCATCAATCAGAGTCCAAATGCAAAACTTATGCCACTTAGAAGTTGACCTTCTTGTTTGCACACCTATAATTCCGAAGGATATCACGTCAACCCCCATTATTCATGGAAAAGGAGATAGCCACGTGATTATTATGTAAAGACTCTAGAAGACTCTATATTTTAGCTCTAGTTAAGAGTTGATGTACTCAAACTTAACCATTACTAGGCTATGAGGTTGTGTTATAACCAGAAAACTAGGAGGAAGAGGTATTCCATTCTTTCAAGAGAATTTTGTTCCATATATTAGCAAATATAGCCACGAGAGGTAGGAGGTAGAGAAAACAGAGAGGATTTGTGCATTGTAGCAACACATGGGCCACATGCATTACTTCTTTGGACTTGCAACCATATTTCCAGATAGAGAAAGAGAGTGAAGTGACCTCACTGTCTAACTGGGCTTTCTCCCAAAAGTGTTTTCCCGGGAGCATATCTTGTGTCTTATGTGTTTGTGTGAGCTTATGTTGTGATTCTCTACTTTTGTGCATAATTTCCATTCGTGTGCATGCACTAATTACAGTAAAATATACATATTTAGAAATTAAATAAAATTATAATAATGTAGAATCTCGGATTTTAAATATAATATTATAAGATCCGTTTTGACGAAATGTCAAGTGGAATATCCATAGTAGTTTACAAATCACCTTTATTTTTCTATTTACAAAATTTACGTGGATTTACCTAATCCAAAAGACTATGTGTGAACTTCCCCTCCCTCCTAATCTGAAGGGATGTTGTTGAGTTGAAGTGTCATTCTCGATCTTTCAAACTTTTCCCTTCCAGGTGATTTGGTGAAGATGTCTAGAATGTTCCCATTCATGGAACAATGTCGTCGGTGGATTGTTTTTTCATCAACATGAAGCCAAATAAAATGGTATTTTGTATTGATTTTCTTAGTTTAATCATGGAACTTTGGAGTCTTGGCCAACTTTATTGTAGAAGTGTTGTTAATTAAAAGAGGAGTTCAATGTATTTGTTTCTCCGGCATATCTTCCAGAAATTTTTTGAGCCACACAATTTACTTTATTGCTTCAACTGCTACCACATATTTTTCCTTAGTTGAGGAATTTTATGGAATTGATTGTTTGTGTGACCTCTAGGAGACAACTCCTGATCCAAGACTCATAACATAACTTGAAGTAGATACTCCAATTTTTTCATCTCCATCAAAATCTAAATCAGAGTATCCAACCAAGCTGACGTCATCGAGCTGTGTATACTTGAGTCAAAAGTTTTGAGTTCGCTTCAATTACTTTAGAACTCTTTTTGCAGTAGACCAGTGACCCTCACAACGCTTTTGCATAAACCTGGAGAGCATTCCAAAAACAAATGAAATGTTTGGTGTAGCAGTAGTCAGGTAGTTGAGACTTCCTACGAGTCGTTTATACTTCGTTGCATCCTCAAATTATTTTCCTTCAGTGGATGTGAGCTTTAAGTTTTGTTCCATTAGCATATTCAAAGGATTGCACTCAACAATTCCAAACTTGTTCAATAGATCTCCAATGTACTTCTTTTGAGAGAGGAATATACAATTTGGATTTTGAGATAATTCAATACAAAGATAGTAGTAAACATAGCCCAAATATGTCATTTCAAAACATTTCCTTAGTTACTTCTTTATGGATGCAATGTAATTATCATTGTTCCCTATCATCAAAATATAATCTACATATACCACAAGGTATACAATTATTTTTCCAACTTCCTTGACAAACAAAATTGCATAATCAAGATAATTATGTTTGAAATTGAGTTTCATAAGATGCTTAGTTAACTTTTCATAGCAGGTTCGTGTTGCTTGGTTGAGGCCGTATGAGGATTTTACAATCTTACGTACTTTGTGTTCCTAGCCCTTCACAACAAATCTTGATGGTTAGGACATAAAAATATTCTCTTTCAGATCTCCATTCAATAAATTAGTTTTTACATCCAATTGAAGTACTTTCCAACCATTCTAATCTGCCAAGGAAAATAGTGTTTTGATGGTAGCCCATTTTTATGTGGTGCAAATGTCTCCTCTTATTCGAGCCCTTCCTTCCGTGAAAACATTTTGCCACAAGCCTGGATTTTTAGTTCTCAAGTGAGATTTTCTTTATACTTGTTCTTGGATACCCACTTGTAGCCTATTGGTTTGGTTCCTAGTAGAGGATCAACTAGCTTCCAGGTGCCATATTTTATCAAAGCGTGATATTCTTCCTGCATCACTTCTTTCCATTCATAATGAGAAGGAGTTTCTTTGAAGGAAGTCAGTTCAAAATCTATAGACAAATTCAGTTCACAATCATAAGAAACATCCAAATCAACAGGCGAATCATGCTCGTCTATATCACCTCCCTTTTTTCTAGTTGATCTTCTTGTTTCTATATATCCAACCTCATCAGGATGAAAACTTTCAAGTGTCTTTGTCAACCATTTTGGAGGACATTTCTTGGAGGGCTAAGATGTTCAGTTGATTAAGATGGGGCTGAATCAAAATTTAGTCTCCCAAATTTATCAATTACATCACACATCAATGGATGGAGCTTCATGCGAGGGAGAGAGTTTTTCAGAGGAATATTCCACAGATTGATGTAGTATAGGGATCTCCCCTTCCAAACGCGGAATCACATTATCAATCTCTTGAAAATACTTTGGATTCGTGAATGTATCCAAGCGATCAAGCTTCAATAAAGATCCCATCTCTATATATTATAAACATTTTATTCACGTCATCGTAGAGACGGTATGCTTTGGAGGTATTTCAATACCCTAAGAGGATACATTTGTTACTCCTTGCACCGAGTTTGTTTCCTTGTTTTCTTGGTATCAAGGGATAATAGGTGCAACCAAAAACCGTGAGATGTCTTACCAAAGGAATGTGGCCATACCACATTTCATAGAGAGTCTTGTTTTTTTATAGCATGAGATTGACACCTATTATTTATATACAAAGCACATAAAACCTCATCAACCCAAAACATCAGCTTAACATTCTTGAAAAACACCATGGAACATACCATATGTTGGTTGCCACAATTTTCCTTATTTTAACCCTATTTGTTTCCTAACTACACTACCTAAGCCTTTGTTCTACAATTAAAATTAAACCTTTACACATGATTTTTTGTCTCCCTCTGTGATTTTATTGAATATGGATCATAAGGGCTTATTAATTATTAATAAAGTTAAATATATTTAAATTCCTTTGTAAGTTATCTTTTCATATTTCCTTAAGGCATGGTGAGTAAATGTCATTAATCTAAAGTGAATTTTGGTTGGTGGAGGATTCGCGGTTCTCGTACCGCCCATTATTCCTTTGCCAGGTGGACAGTGAGATGATTGATTTCGGATTGACAATTAAATTTTGGTCCATTAATATGCCCTATATTACACCCAATGCCATATTAATTAATATTGTCCTGTTCATTCTTCGAGATACTCCATTCTGTTAGGGATTATAGGGTACAGTTGTTTTATGTTTGATCTCATGCTGGCGAATATAGTTTTCAAATTCATTTGAAGGGCATTCTCTACCATTATTCTTTGTATCCCCTATCCAATTCATTAATGAAAGAGATTTGTTCCTCTACATTGATTCCTTGCTCTACGCATTGAATTATCTAATGAATTTCTATCTCAAACCATACATTGCCTCATCTCTTCACAATCGATTTCCTCGGGTCCTCCTTTCTCACTCTCCCTCTGAATGTTGGACAGACCATACAAAAATTCCACAATCACCCACATTTGTGTTGGTCCTTTACGTATGAAGGTGTGTTTTGACGTTATGTTGGAGACTATCTACATGATTAGAAGGTTGCATTCAATGTGAGACCATGGCACCGAGCCATGAAGGGAAGCCTTCTCCATTGCCAAAAATTTTCATGGTGGTACTAATTAGTTGACCAAAATCTTATGTAACACATCTATGAAATGGATTTTACCGATTATAATTTATTTTCAATTAATTAATTTTTATAACGTTGGAGGGAGGAATTTTTAAAAGGCCTTGATGATCGAGGAGGATAATCCACCAACCAATGTCATTCATGTCTAGGTGAAGAATCAAGCAATATTCTACAGCTTTCAAAAGAAGCTACAAAACTAGAATTGCTACTATAGAGTGCGCAAGCATGACCATTTAGTTTTGACTAATGTATTCATTTAATTCAAATATCCCAATCACAAAGCACAAAGCTAGAGTGATTTAAGCCTTCTCATGAGTCTTCATAATATACTTCAAATATTTTTATTCATTCAAAATGTGCTATTACATACAATAAATTCAGGTGTGAGAGTGGAGTCGTCGGAGTACTTGTAATACATGTGTTTCCACATAATGATACCATGAAACAACTGTAACAACGCTGGTAAAAAATAAATGCAATAAAGTTAAAGGAAAAATAAGACGTTGGGCATGGGACACTTATTTCAGGTTCAATTTTGGGAAAAACATAGTTATGGGCATCACTTGTGATTAATTAATGGTTGTGGAAATTGGTAAAAGAAATGGCTAAGGCTTTGGAATGGCAGAGTAGCATTAATTGGCATTTTCTTTATGAAAATAATGCAAATTAAGAGAAAAAGAAGGTGAAAGGTCCCATATTTTATGTGAGGAGGAAAATGAAGAAAAATAATGGAAATTTAATGAATAGAGGTCTCATTAATAAAAAGTCTTGTGAGTATGATTTGACAGACTTTTTTCAGTTCAATTTTGGAGCTCTCTCTCTATTCCTGTCTCATACTCTTGGATGCTTAGAGTTTTCTTGCAGCACTGATGTAGGAGTGTGGCATACTTGGGATTTACGGGAAGAAGGAAAGGGGAAAATGAGGAAAGCGTAAGAGGACATGGCAATTGACAACTATAGTGGGTTTTTTTTGTAGGTAGTGAGTTTCATGTATGATTTCCTTGCTAGTTTTTGGCATGCATGGCATATGGATGTGGTTATTTTTTTATGATATGCCATTTCCATGGAGGATTACCTAGATTGATAGTGGGTTTCCTCTAGCCTTTCCATTTCTTGGATAAACATGGTGTGGTGGGCTTTAATTTTATTTTTTGGTTGGTTCTCATATTCTTTTGATTGCGGGTTCAGTTATTAGTTCTTGGAGCCTTGATTGGAAAAACACTCTGGAAGCCCTGTAACTGCTTGGGTTGAGTTACTAGTCCTAGAGCCTTAGTTGGACAAATGCTCTAGAGCCCTTGGTCGGTTGAGCTACTAGTACTATATCCTAGATTGGACAAACTCTCTAGAGCCTGACAGAAGATGTGGGTTGAGTTATTAGTCCTAGAAGCCTTGGTTGGAACAAAGTCTCTAGATACCTAGACAACTTGGGGGGAGACTAATCTGGTGATCATTAGTGATGTCTGACTATGAGGTGGAATCAATGGTTGAGGGTTGAGGTGGTTTGGCCTCTAGAAGTGATTGTTTGGTTTTGTTGGATTTGTTTAATGAGATATCACATTCATGCTTTGAATATGGCACAAGGGTGATTGGTTGAACGAGATATTTGGTTCAACCCAATCAATGGTTAGGTGGTTCATGGAAGTCCCATACATGGTTGACCTATGCATTCACTAACAAGAGCTCCTTCTCCTTGGTATTTTATGTGTTGCTTCATTTTTGGTTTTTATGGTTCTCATATCCTTGTTATTTATGTAGTTTTGAACCTCATACATAAATTACCTGCATACAAATTCTAAAAATAGAAAATAAACAATGGCGAGAACATAAAACAAATACATAGATATTTTCCCTAGATTCCAAAACTAGGACTACTAGATTGATTTTTCATCATTTTCATTTTAATGTTACAATACATATATATACATGATTAAGCATTCATAAACCCCAATCCATTAACCCTGGATTAGAACATAATCGTAGTTCCCTTTATCAGATCTACAAGATACCATGGGAATAAAACCATCATGCCCAAAACTATGTACAAAAACCATGTGCAAAACCATTGGTGGATCCGCCCTTTGAATATAGTGTCCATAAAAAAAATCTCGGGATGCTTCCCTCCATCTTGTGCAAGGGGGCTACCACTAGGTTGTCCAAATTCTTTGGAAACCCTTGCTTGTACAAATGATTTGGAATCAGCCCTTGCTGGGTTGAGTTACAAATCTTGGAGGCTTGGCTGGGCAAATGCTCTAGAGTCCAACAACAACTATGGATTGGGTTACTAATCTTGGAAGCATTGGTTGGAACAAATATTATAGAGCATTAAACAGCTTAGGGGGAGAAAAATCTAGTGATGGTTAGTGATGTTCGACCATGACATGGAAGAATTGGTTCAGGGTTTGAGGTGGTTTGTTCTTTGGAAACCCTCATTCAGTTTTGTTGGATTTGTCTCATGAGATCCCAAATTCATGCTTGGAATATGGCACAGGGGTGATTGGCTAAAAGAGAGATTTGGTTCATCCCATTCTATTGTCAAGTGGCTCGTGAAAGTTCCATACATAGATGGCTTATGAATTTATTAATAATAGCTCCTTCTCCTTGGTAGTTTATGTGCTGGTTCATATGTGGCTTTTATTGTTGTCATATCCCTGTTATGATATTGGTTATATGCAAGCTATGAGTATGTTTTATGATATTGTTGATGTATGGCTCTCATCATGTTGCGATTAGTAAATGAATTTACAATTAATATATGACCTAATAGATGATAATGCAAGTATTGTGATAAGGTATCAATTCTTCTCAATGATTCTCAGATAAGTATGAGACGCCTATGATCATATATGTTGCTATGACATATAGATTGTATATTTATAACATGTTTGATGAAATTCATGTCATGGAAAGTAGGGGTCCAGTCAATGCCTTGATCAAGTTTGTTACCAAAAGAATTTTCTTCATGTCTTTTATGAGTTCTCGAAGTTTCATGGAGCTTTGGGAAATGACTTGGTCCTAGCCCTAGAAAATAGCCTTAAATCTTAGAGTCACTGGCATAACACTACAAGAAAAATGCTACATTTGCACTCAAGAAGTCTAATGGGAGTGACTAGAGGCTCTCAGTCACTTGGAGGATGTGGAAAGGGAGGGAATGGGGCTCTAGCTGAGAGAAAGGTAAGTTGCCTTAGGGGTTCATCACTTGGTAAGGTTGGTTAGCTCCTAGAGGTTCTATAGCATGTGTGGAATGTTGGATTGGTCTTTTCATGCCGGTTTTAGTTCCTTAATTGTACTTGGGGAGTTGAATCATATCATGGTAACTCTTCGTCGCATGTTTACCTCGGTGGACTAGTTAGCTTGGGTAAATGTTAGTGGAGGTGGGTACAACAACCAAAAGAGCCTCATTAGCTCATACAACATCTTGTAGCACTCTCCCCAAATTGTCCAATAATAAAAACCAAATCCATTAGTCCAAGAGATAGAAGCCAAAGGCCAAAAGCCACATTCCTTCCTTGTTCACGCAATTTATTTCTCACATTGATGACCTCTTTGCATTCCAACTAAATCAAGTCATTTCCCATGTTGATGACCTCTTCACATTCATAAATAAGTCAATTTTATTCCTCATACTATGTAAATAAAACAAAATTTTGTAACCTACATTCCATTTTCATAATGTGTCTAGTAATGGTTGTCATGTACCAATGACTTCCCATTTGGGTTTGTCACCAACTCCACGCAACAAAAGAATCAATACATGATAATGGGAGTGTCAGCAACTCCACACAATAGGAGTATAAACATGTGATCCTAGGAGTTTCAACAACTTTAAAGTAAACATATAATTTTGTTACTCTAGTGATTATAGTATGTTGATAAGCTTGAGTGAAGTTCCTCCATGAGACATGCCAAATTTACTAGTAGAGTGCTTTACTTTACCAAAAGAATTAGAATGTCAATTTAGATAGGCATTTCAGGAGGAGGTTTCAAAGATATATTTTTTTTACTCCTAATCCCATATGTGTTCCACTGACATTAATCACAACTCTTCATAATATCCCTTGCCATACATTTGATCATCACAATGTGCAGGAGGCTTGGAACTTGACTTCACTATCCTTCACCTTGTTTGGTTTTGATCTATATGGTGCAAATTATTGCTTGCATGCTTTGAACTAACATCGGGTGCCACTACATCAATCGAGCCCATATTTCCATTTTGACATTGAACCCCTTCGAATTCCCCCATCGAGGAATTTGATTTATCCTTTACCTTATAATATTTCCTTCTTTTTTTTATACCAGTAGTTACCATGGATTCCTTCTTTAGAATTGGTCAAATCAATAGGGCTATTGAAGATTCAACTCTCCCAACTCACCATTCAACTGTAATCTCCCAGCGTAAAGCTAATAGGCTTTATTGGCACATTTGGAAGCTTCATCATTTTGGATTCTAAGGATGTGGAAGTACCTTTTTTTTGGAATGTCTTCTAAGATCCTTCTTCTTCTTTTTAATAGGTTCTTCAAATATTTGTCCTAAAGAAACTTTCCTTTGCATAAGTATTGATAATGGTGAGTGAGTCCCCTCAAATTTTGTTTTTTTTTGCCTATGAGTCTTTGTCTAATATAACTCTTTATATCAATCAGTGAGTTTTTCCTTAGCTATTTGACTTTTTTCCCAATCTCCATGCTTACTTCTTAACTATGTTTCCCCTCGTGACACCCCTTACAATATAATACATAATCGAGCCTATGACCTCTCAATAACAAATGTGCTTTAACAACAAGGACTCAACCAATTGAGATAACCCTTAAGGCTCTCATAAGATATTATAATATGTATATAATAGTAATGATAAAAAATATTTTACTAATTATATTATCTATTTTTCTAGTTATAAATTATTTTATTAATAATTACAAAATATAGTTACTTTTATATTAAAGATAGTTAATATGTAGTTTTTTTAGTTTGATAATTTTTTTGTTCATTTGATAATTTGTATGATTCCACAGATGACTGCATGCTAAGCTATCAAAATTACTTGGTGATCACACGTGACTTAGCCCACACTAGCCCTTAACATGGATGGGGTTTTCCCATAAATTTTTTAACCAATGACCTACACATCATAGAAATGACCTTCCCATCACTGAATCAGGGCACCTACAAGGGCTAATAGTTAATACATACTTATTAAGATATTAAGATTTATTTTAAATATATATTATCGAATAAATTTAATTTAGTTAGGTCTTATTATATTAAATATAACTTTGGTAAACCAAAGATTCTTTTTATTTTTATTAAAAAATAGTTAATTAATAAAAAATCATTAAAAATTCGAGTTTTTTAGATTGCCAAAAATAACTAGTTCATCCTTAAAAGCTAGGAAATTTTGCAAAAGCTTAAAAAATAAGATTCTTACTTCCAATTATGCTAGGCAACTTCAAATCTGTCCACCAATAATAAGTAAATAAATGAAATTCAATAATTAAAAAGATAAATAATATATATTTTTGACTAAAAATATATGGTAAATGACAAAAACTTGTAGTTAAAAGTTTAATTAATACAAAGTAGTTTAGTGCATAACTAATAGTCAATATTGCAATGCTGTAGGTATTTTTTTAGAAAAACATATTTTGTCTATTTATATAATAAAAATACTAATATGTCATTTAGAGAAAGATTAATGAAAAGAAATGTGAAGCGTTCAAGCAAAACAGACAATGTTGTTATCCTCGAAGATCACGGATGTTTGGATTCTGTATTGTAAAGTATCACTTGAACGTTTTGAAATGACATTGGGTGCTACGACATCTATTGAGCCCCAACGTACATTCTTACATTGAATCCCTTCGAAATACCCCGTCAATGAATTTTATTTATCCTTGACCTTATAATATTTATTTTTTATACCAGCAGTTACCATGGTTTCCTTCATTACAAATAATCTAGTGAAAAGAGTTATGGAAGATTCCACTCTCCCAACTCTCCATTCCAACTCTAATTTCATGGCCTAAACCTGATAGCATTTACTCTCCATTCCAACTCTAATTTCATGGCCTAAACCTAATAGCATTTACTGGCACATTTGGCAACTTTTTCATTTTGACTTCTAAGGATGTGGAAGTATGTTTTTGGTGGAATGTTTTCCAAAATACTTTCTCTTTGTAATAGATTCTTTAAATGCGTGTTGGATAATGATGAGAGTCTCTCGAAATTTTGAAGGTTCTTTAAATGCATGTTGGATAATGATGAGAGAGTCTCTTGAAATTTTGATGTTTGTTATCTATGAGTTTTTGTCTAATGTACTTTTTTATATAAGTTAGTGCATTTCTTATTATTTATTTGTCTTTTGACTCAATCTTCATTCATACTTCTTAACTAAGTTACCCCTTTCTGTTCTGCCAGTCCTTATAATATAATTATAATGATTATACTTTTATTAATAGTAAGTATATTTTTATTAATAACAAGTATACTTCTTCCCCTTATATCATCGATCCCTCATATTAGTGATTGTTATTTCCAAAAAATATTTGTATTACATAAGCATTGGATAATGATGAGAGAGCCCCTTGAAATTTTGATATTTGTTACATAAGAATTTTTGGCTAATATAACTCTTTATATAAATTAGTGCATTTCTTATTACCTATTTGTCTTTTATCCAATCTTCATGCATACTTCTTAACTAAGTTACCCCTCCCGCTCCCCCTCCTCCCACACCTTATAATATAATTAATGATAATAATTATCATTTTATTAATAGTATATTTTTATTAGTAATAAGTATACTTCCTCCCCTTATATCACTGATCGCTCATATGAGTGATTGTTATGTCAAAAAAATATTTGTACTACATAAGTGGCTAATGATGAGAGTCCCCTGAAATTTTGATGTTTGTTACCTATGAGTTTTTGGCTAATATAACTCTTTATATAAATTAGTGCATTTCTTATGATGTATTTGCCTGTTGACCCAATCTTCATGCATACTTCTAAACTAAGTTACCACTCCCCCTTGTGCCACCCCTTATAGTTAAATTAGTCATAATATTATACTTTTATTAATAATAAGTATTCTTCCTCCCCTTATATCATTGATCCCTCATATCAGTGATTGCTATGTCCCAAATTTTTTTGTACTAGGAATATCCACCCAAAGGGATCACTTCCTATTGGCTCAACCATAGAGTGTGACCCCAAGAAGGTCAAGATAATTGAATGTGTGACCTCTCAATAACAAAGGTGCTTTAACGACATTGACTCAACCAATTGAGCTAACCCTTGAGACTCTCATAGGATATTATAATATGTAGAATATTACAGTATGTATATAATAGTAATGATAAAGAATATATTACTAATATAATATTTATATATTTCTCTAGTTATTAATTCTTTAATTAATAATTATAAAATATAGTAATTTTTTATATTAAAATAGATATATTGATAGTTACTGCATATGTGTTTTCTATTTGATAAGTTGTTACTGCACACTTAACTTTTGGCTTTAGAAATTGCGACTAAGGGGCATCCAACCTCTGAAAATCACCTATCCAAACTGTCAAAATCACACAAGGATCACACCCGGCCTAGGCCACACCAACCTTTAACATGGAAAGATTTTTTCTCATAGAATTTTGAAACAATGACCTACACATCATAGAGATGATCTTCACATCACAAAATGAGTACACCCAAATGGACTAACAGTTAATATATAGTTATTAAGATATTATGATTTATTTTAAATATGTTATGGATTAAATTAATTTAGTTAGATTTTATTATATTAAATGTAATTGTGATAAACAAAATATATTTTTTATTTTTTTTTTATTTGAAAAAATAACTAGTAAAAAACTCATTAAAAATTAGAGTTTTTTTTGGGCTTTCCAAAATAACTAGTTCCTCCTTAGAAGCTACGGAACTTTGCAAAAGCTAGAAGAATAAGATTCTTACTTCCCATCCTATAACATAACTTCAAATCTATTTACCAATAATAATGTAAATAAATCAAATTCAATAATTAAAAAAATAAATAATAATTTTTTTTATTGCAAAAAAATAATATAAATGAAAACTCTTATAATCAAAAGGTTAATTAATATCTTAGTCTTACTAATAATTAATATCATAACCGTGTAGATATTTTTTAATATTATATATTTAAGTTGTTTAATTTCATGGTGTTAAATTTTCTTTTCGAATTGTATAACCATTTTTGAAAAAAAATATTTTATTTAATAAAAAACTAATATAATAATGAAAAAGAATGTGTAGCGTTCAAAAGACACAGACAATGTTGTTATCCTCGAAGATCGCGGATGCTTGAATTTTGTTTTGGAATTCCCTTTGTCAAATCTTTCGTATGACATTCAGGATGTGCTTCCTCGTCCAAATGGAATGTATTTTCACTTATTACATGTTGGTATCTTCGTATCCAAACATTAAGCAAGAGAGTTTAGCAATAGACCAATTAACATAAAGTATATACTAAACTAATTATTAGAATTATTTATGAATATATCTTGGTACGAAGGAATTGATTCTCAGCCATTAGCATTTCTTCATGCATGTCATAAAATCTAAGAGGATTTAGAAAACTTTTCCCCACATCAAAACAACATTATATTGATAATTAAGATTAATAATATTTTCTAAGTCCATTCCTAATCATAAAATTATTAGAAAAATAAAATAATTCACGGAAGGCACACGAATATTAGGTTTAGGATGTATCGTACCATTCTTTTTAAAGAGGGACTTTCTTGAAAATATTTCTATTTCTGTGTATTAAAAATGGAATATATTTAACATATGATGGATCCGATTTAGGGAAAGCATCGAGTATTATTACTATAAAGACATTTCAATTCTTAAAAAAAATAAATGAAATTTTGCTCTCACCTTCTATAATTGAAGACAATTTATTCCTCTTTTCAAAAGTAGTTCGAGTTCATTAAGTTCCTTCATACTTAAATTTGAAATATTATCAGGCTATTATCACGCAGTTTTCATATCAAAGAGCTTTATAATTAGCATTATTGTAATAGTTTTAAATTTTCATATATATACCATAAAAATTATTAATCAAGACACCTTAGGAATTATAGTTGAATAAGAACCTATTAGCATATGTTAAAATGTCAATTTCTTGCTTTAGTTTTTCTATTTCATTTCGAAGAGGGGTATACACTAAAATGTTATTTTTTTTTTCTAGAATCTTATTTATATTTAGCATTTATAGATATCTAGCCCTATATTGCTCAGACATTTTACCACATTATATGACACTACTATATACGAGGAAGTGTAAGTATCTAGCATTGTCAACTATATGCGGAAGCACAATGTGTCATTGTTTACATATATATACCATATACAAAAAAAGTAGAATAAATACATATAAAATATACTTATCTCATATGGGAGTGTTCTTCACATGATTCAGTAAAGAGTGTTCACTACCTAGGTAGGTGGGGCATCCAGCTTCTATAGTAATTGTCCTCATTTTTATTTGGACGTGCAGTCCTTCTGATGTATCCAATAAGCCCTTCTTTGACATCCTATTTGCATTTTGGTTGTGGTCCTAGCTAACATGTTGTAGAATAGATTCCCGAAATGTGGCCCATAGCTTTTCAATTCAACATAGCCAGCCTTGTAGTGTGTTCTTTTCAATCTTGTTTTTCCCATTGAAATGACCAATAATGCATCATGAATCCCCATAGATTTGCATGTGTGCGATGTCCATGTATTTTGTGAACTATAGTAATCCCCACAAAGCGATGGCTTCTACGTTCATGCTCGATCCCCCACCCACATACGAGTGTATCTAGTACTCTTAGTCTTCACAAAACTTGATCCAAAAGCCACAGCCGTACCTCCCTCTTTGTGATGTCCCGTCAAAAAAGAGAGTTGGCTAAGCAGTGTGGAGCCGCCCCCTTGATAGCGTTATCCTTGTTTGAGCTATCGTTGTCATTATCAACACTGATCCATTGATTTATGTGAGGAAGTACAATTTCTTCTTTCACCTTAGCATTTCTAAATATACATTGATTGCGCCATTTCCAAATCTCCAAGAAAACTACCAAGGAAAGCATCCACCATATGGAACATTGTATGCCCCACCATTTTATGCAGTCAGCAATATTATTGTATTGCACATATGGAATGTTCATATTGGTAGAAAAATGTTTCCATGTGGAGACAAAACATGGAAATTCCAGAAATAAATGACTATTATCTTCCCTCTCATTCCAACATAGGTAGCATATCCCCGACCCTTGTCGATTCCTCTTTTATAGGTTGTCCCATGAAGGGTTTTTATTTTTCTATGTCAGCCACCACAGGAACATGATGACCTTGGTAGGCACTTTGGTATGCCAAAATTTGTAAAACTAGCATCTTTTTGTAAGTTGTAGCTCTAGGATACAAAGGTTGAAATAAATATCCGCTACCTCGATCTCCCCATTTTTTTTCCTTTCCGCCCTAGGTGATCTAGTCGCCCCTTCCCTCATGGCAAATTCCAGCGGCCCCACAGTTCCAGCTGATTAAGATTCTTCCAAATTGGTATGCTATCAAGCCATTCTCGAGTGACTTGGTTCTAGAAGATGCCTCTACTGTTCAAAAGATTTAATAAATCTATAAAGATAAATGATTTCGTGCTCATACCCAGGATCCTATCGCCTTCCATCATTATCCAGTATACGGTACCGAATTGCCAACATAAATTTCGCAAAAAAATGTTTTTAATCCATTTAAAACAACGCCACAACGCCATATAGTCAACAACATTGTGATACCAATGGATCCCTGGCGCATCAGTAAACCAACCTCCATCATGCTAAAACATTAAAATTCAAAATATCTAAAACTGCATATTTACGTAAATCATTAAAATAAATGCATATCAGTTTTGTACAAGAATGATTGACAAAATAAATTAATATAGCCGTACTATTTTTACATACTTGCATATATAAATAAAAAAGAAAATGAGAAATATCATGATCAAAACATATAAAATTTATTCTAAGAAAAAATTTCAAATGATACCTCTACGCCTGGTTCCGTAGTTGGATTCCATCGTATGTCGTTCGTACACTTCCTTTTATATCCATCTACGGTTCTACGAACACTTTTCACAAATCAAGCTAACGGATCAAGTCAAAAGGAAACGCACAAATATGTAGTAAGGCCCATGTTGGATATTTGTTAGCGTTATGGGTTATGGTGTTAAATGTGGATAGTTATGGGAAGTGTAAGAAATTTTGGAAATTGAATTCAATTGTGAAAATATTGTATTTATATTAACATCATGTATATTCTCTCATTTCTTTTGCATATTTTAACAATGGTACGCGTATATTCATAGTCATTTTACTCGTGTGATTGTGCTTATTTCGGGGCATTGTTTACGTTTACTATGAAATGCCCAATGTCTAGAATAAACACACATTTATACTGTGAAGTGTAGTTGTTTTTGGCAATCAATCGCTTGCCATTGCTTCACCATACGCGGGCCTCCGAATCTAGAGAGGAAGCATTTACTGCTTTGATCGGATCTGTTCAAGCAGATGATGAGAAACATACTGTACAGGGTGAGCATATTTCATCTTCAAATTGAATATGATGTCAATAGGAACGAGAAAGATACCAAGGTTGGCAAATTCAAAGAGCTGTTGTTGGTAAATTCAAAGAACTGTGATGTATGGAGTGAGTCGTTTCATCATCGTAATCCTCAGAAGTGCACAGCAATAAAACAATAAAGTGCACCTAGGCTGATCATCTATATTTACAATAAAATTTGAGTTACTTGCCTCCATTAAAATATTGAATTTTCTAGATGGTGCTTCCGCTTTAATTTTGAATAAGCTAAGGCCTTGTACAGTGGAAGGCAATGTTGAGTATTCCAATCTGAAGAATCTAAGCTGGTGGTCACTATGGCTGTAATGCCCAAAACAGCTAACATTCTATCCCTTAATTATTTCACCCCAAAAAAAATTGGTCAGGGTTTTTTCAATATGTCTACAAGCCAATCTTGTATTCTACATAATTCCAAAAAGTATTATCTGTAAGACACACAAGACTAGAAACCAAAACAAATGTATATTAATCAATCAAAAATAATTATGTACATGTTGTACATATAAATACATATAGGAAATAGTTGAATTAGTTCTTGCGAGTTCTTGGACTCCAATAACTACCCAAACTAGCCCAAGGTTAATCTCGATGATTAGATATCAAACATTACCCCCTTAATCCAAAGGGATATACCAAAGTTCAAGAACGAGAGCTCAAAATGCAAAAATAAATCGTAGCCAAGAGTTGAATGTCTCTCAAGAAATGGTTTTTAAGAATAACCAAAAACCAAGATGGGAGAACTCAAGGTTTCAACCAACACCAATTATGGAACCTTCATATCAGTTCTCAGAACAACTAAAAATGTGGTTTTAAGGTGACTTTTGGGTGCAACAATTGCGGTTACGCAGATTCCTTCAACACTTAATTGTCAACCGGGGATTTCGTAAACTTAGAGGCGAAGCATAGGAAATTCCAGAGATGATATGCACTTTTCCTAACTCTATTCCTACTTCCTTAATCAAAATCTTGCAGAATCAAAAAGAAAAGATCACCTGACAATTTACACCAAAGAAATTATAGTGTTGGAATATGAAAGAAAGTGCTTTTGCTATGAAATAAATAAAAGGAACTTTGAAGCTCTTGTAAGCAATCTTGATTAATTGAAATGGAAATCTATGTCTATCTTTAGTATAGTTGTATGTCAAATTAATAATTGGACCCTTGAAGATATCTGACTTAGTTATAGATCTTTCTCACTGCACTGAGTTGTTATTTATGTACTCTTGCAATATTCTTGCATGTGTACCAGAACAAAGTTTATATGCTGGAAGTATATTCTACACTTGTACTAAATATTTTTGTCCTCATGCAGGGGCTCCAAGTATTAGGACTGGTGCACTCTGTCTCTGTATCAGGATATTGATTCCTATACCAGAACAGAGATTCCTGCACCATGTTCTCAAATTTCTTTCATACAAGAATAAAGAGCATTAACTTAAGAAAAAAATTGGCAAAGGTTAATATAAATTTGAAATAGCTTTGAGAAACAGAAAGATGCTTCAACCCAAGTTATCTTCAAAATAAGAATTAACTTTGAAAGTCAAAGAACAATTTTCCTCAGTCAAGGAACCCTTTCACGCAACTAAAGAAATCATCTAATTGTGATAGGAGGCTTTATCCCTGTAATGGTTATTCACATAAATTTGATAGGCCTTTTTAATCTTTTTAATTCATGAAGATTTACTTCGAATGATTAGATGTGAAGTTCGATCCTTTCCTTAAAAGTGTAAAGTGCAGGTACACATTAATGTGTTATAACAACGTTCATTCCTTAATTACCAAAGCATATTCAATACAGAATATCGAGAATGCTTTTAAAAGATGAAAACTCACTTGCAGAAACAGATCAAGGTCCTTATGATAGAAAATAATGAAAAACTTCGTTGTAATGAACCAAAGAAATCAAATTGCAAAACTGTAAATGCACTAGTGCAGGAATAATGTGCATGCATAGTCCACGCAAAAATAATACTAAGCTTCGAAAAGAGAAACTATAAAACGGTAAGATCAAACTTAGTTAAGCATGCACACCACGGATCCGTCACACAATGACTATAAGTGAAATTGAGCCTAAACTTTGTGAAAGAATAGAAACATCTACTTAACTCACGCCTTGCATTAAAACGAAATCAACAAAACTTTAACGAGAAAGAAGAATGCGAGGGAGAACGAGTTGGTTTGGAGGGCCCTAGCCAACTAGCTCATTTCCCTCCTTAAGAAACTTGGAAATTTAGCTCTCAGCAATGCATCAAGATAGAGTTAAAATGCAGGATTGAAATAACACACTGAAATGCCTTGATATTAAATTTCAGAATCAACAAATGTACATGATGAAATCGAATCCAACCCAAAATGAGGACGATACTAGCAAAATTACAAAATACCATAGTTACAATAGCATTGCTATCGCTATCGCTCGCTACCATTTTCTATCTGAATCCTACATTATATACATCCCTTTAGGCTCGCGGTCATAACAAAGTTATATTCAGCGTTACGATCTAATCCTTTCAGTTGTAACGAAATAATAATAACATTACATTTTAAGCCTTTCAGCTATAAAAGAACACTAAACTGAAGCATTCAGTTGACAACCTTATCTCTATCATATCCTTGACTTACCTCCACTCCAAGCCCAACTCGAGATGACCAATTCTGAATGAGATATCCACGTTAGGTAGTGAGCTATCATGAAATTTTAGGATTTTCCAGCGGTGCAGGAATCCTACCTGCACTCGACCATGCTAAAGAAATTATTAATATGTTGCTTACCAAATACTTTAGGAAAGAATATATTAGTTGCAAAGAATATTAAAGGTATAAAATATATAAAAATAATTAATTAAGTACATTTGTAACCCTTAAATATGAAATATAAAGCTAGTGCAGGAAAATGCACGATTCTTGGAATAGTGCAGGAATAAGGAGGTTGCGAGGTTAAAACACAGGACTAAGGTTATGAATTCAAAATATGAAAGGTGTTAAAAATGAAGCAATTTATCCTACCAACATCCTCCCCTCCCTATGATGTTGTGTATCCTCACGCAACCTTTACCTACTGCAAAAAAAACTAAAACAAAGGAGCCTTCCTTCAATCCTGAAATTGAATGCTGATCCCTGCTTTCATTGTCTTTTCCTTACTACCTCGAGCCTTATTGAGTTGCTTGGTCACCTTTTTAATGCATTTGTAGCACTTTGAGGCCTGAAATTTCCATATCTTGACTTATCTTTTCTGCTCTTTTACTTCTCCTCTCAAGTCTACATTTATTTTCTTTTGCATCGTATCCCGCTATTTCATGGCTTGGTTTAATATCTCCAAGTCGTAAACATGTTGCTTGAGCTCTTCTATCTGGTTGTTCAAACAGAGGGTGGAGTTTTCTACTCCTAATTACTTTGGTGTAGAGTTCTCAGTAGTCGATTCCAAACATGTGCTGACATCATCAGGGTCAAGGTTATTCTGGATACCTAATTCCTGCATTTTAGCATCTTCAAGGGTTTCAATACCCAGAATTTCAATGTCACTAAGGGTCTCAGTACTCTGCACATTCACCTTACCAGGGGTTTCAGTACCCGGAACTTCAAAATTATCAAGGGACTTAGTACCCTGCACATTCACCTTATCAGGGGTTTGAGTACCCGGAACTTTAAAATTATCAAGGGCCTCAGTACCTTGCAAATTCACCTTACCAGGGGTTTTAGTACCCGTAACTTCAAAATTATCAAGGGCCTCAGTACCCTACACATTAACCTTACTAGGGGTTTCAATGCCTCAAACTTCAAAATTATCAAGGGCCTCAGTGTCCCGTGCCCCATAATCCATCTAACCCTCTGTTGGGTCTCTCCTTGCACTCGGCATGGTTTTCCTCTTCTTCATATTACCAAAGAGCACTGACAAGGGTGTGGCATCTTCCTTCTCCACGTAGTCTTCGTTGACCACTCTATGGGCCACCACCTCAGTGAGGACCGAGAGGTTATTGTTACCTAATGAAATAGGTGGTGAGTCGTCCAATAGTATTAGGGAGGTCGACTAAACATGACCCAACCTTGAAGGGGGAGTCCTTTTCCAGGCCGATCTCCTAGTCTCAGTAGGGCACGGGGTCAGGGTTTCTGATTTTTCTTCCTTTCTCGCACTCTTCTTCTTGGACGATTTCCCTACACCTCATCCTTGAAACTCCTTCAAAAATTCTTCCCAGGTCATGTTTTTATCCTCCAATTCCTTCTTGATTAAAATTACGATTAGCCCATGGTAGTATAACTTGTATGCAACCTCGCTTTACTTCCCTCTTTGAACAACTTTAAAAATTTTCTCTAAGATCCTGATCAGATAATAGGGAAAACTAATGAGCTTACCAAACTCAAAATGCAGGTGCAATCATAGGTGATTCAATAAGGTCAGTGAATAACTACCCTCACAGGTAAGAAAATTTTTCAATACATAAAGGAGGTTCTTCCATTTCCCAAGCATAGCGCTACACTAGATATCATTCTTCCAGTCCACCTTTTGCTTCGGGTGGACCATGAATCAACACCACAACTTCTTCTCAATCGTCTCCTTCTTAAACCATTGTTCTCCCACTATTGCTAAACCTATAGCCTGAGATATGGACTACTCTGTGACCACAAATTCCAGTGAAACCACCTTGGCTCGGCTTCCATCAAAAGTTCGGGTGAATGTTAGCACCATGGCTGAGTCGAATCCATCATTTTTTTGTAGAAATGGGAGGAACCCAGATTCCTACAATATTCCAACACTGTTTCTATACTCGTCAGTTTTCTCCATCTCCTTCATAGGTCATCATTCAATCCTTACAGGCGCCATTTCTCTGTTTGAATTCACCCAATATCTCTCTAAAACTTTGGAATAGTATTTAAAATGAAGAATTCAAAGCTTTGTTGAGGGATTTATGACGGTCAAGCTATACATCCGCCGCTATATTGGCCACCTTTGAAATGGTCATGCTCCATCATCAAGATTACACTCCTAGGACGGATGTGAATATGAATTGGTTCAAGTACAGGCAAGCGATGATGATTGCGAATGGCGATGGTTTAGATAATGATTCAATGTAATGGTCATGAGAGGTCAAATATGAGGTAAGGCCATCATTGAGAGTTGATGAGTCATTCAAGAAGAGGTAAGTATTGGATTTTGAGAATCATACCATCCCACACTGACTTCATGATCTCACATAAGGTTTACTTAAAACTCATTAAAAATATGAGATTTCATAACCTAAATTATCTTTGTACTTAAACAATTTCTTCCTAATTAGTAAATGATAAAATAAAGTGTTAACCATAATACAAATTATTGAATGCCATGATCTATAAGTGGTGCAGTCATTCTTCCTGTACATAAAAATTACGAAACAAAGATAAGATTTGCAATACACATTTTTGCACCAGGTGTTCCTACACTTATTTGCATTGAAACCATTGTTCTGCATGAGGACATGTGTTTTCATAATTGGTCGTGCTCAACGGTGCAGATTCCTGTACTGAACGTGCATGCACTGAACATGATTTCACTTAAACATGTATGCACTGAACATGCCTACATTTGAACATTCTTGCACTGAACATGATTGCACTCGAACACACATTCCCGCACCAGGGACATTTGTAAATTATCTGGAAAGAGAAAGGAAATTTTGATAGGATATAATTCATAGGTTGGATTTGAAAAATTTGCTGGATATACAAGGGAGGTTTTATTCGCTAGTCTTTGGTGTTGATATATGCCTTATGATCTCACTTGTGAGTTCACAACAAATCCTGTAATTGATCCATGAGGGAAAAAAAAAGTGGGAAAAGGGTAAATTTTAGAGTGGTAAGGAAATTATGATAGGGAATTCAAGTGTGAGACCACCAAGAGGGACAAATCAAAAAGGGATTTTGCTGAAAAATTTTCAAGGGGAAAAGAGGGAAATACGAATTCAGATACAGAAAGTTTCTTTGAAGAAAGGGATGGTAAAATTAATGGGATAAAAGGAAGAAAATAAAGCGTGCTTTTTAATGAAAATGGGAATAGAATAAGGGAATAATTCCACCTAAAGTCTTCCTATATAGTGCTGACCCGAAAAGTAAATGTAGTGAGAATTAGTGTTGCTTGGATAAAAATTTCATGCTATCGATCCCAAAATTTGATAAGGGCTTGGTTCCTGCACCTGAACTTGCTTCTTCTTGGTGACAGTCAACACATCTAAAAACCAAGCAACATTCCCTTTTTATTAGAATTTGATCTTCCTGCTAGGAAACTGGTTTTCATGTTTATCCTTCTGGAATCATGTCAGTAAAACTAATTTTCACAATCAAAGGAAAATACTTTTTTCTTTACCTTTTTTTTGGATTTTCTTTAAACTTTATTCCAAGGGAGAAGAAATTAGATCATAATAGGATGGCATATCCACCTACCACCTGAAGTTCATATTGTTGTTGCAGTTGGTGCATGAAATAATTCTTTGTGAGGGGCTAAAAGTATGCTTTAAGCATATGCCCATTCACAAGGAAAACTGAATTTCACCCATCAATATTTTTGACTTCTACAACCCCATTGTCAAAAATTTGAATTACCTCATACGGTCTCATCCAACAAGTATGGAACTTGCCTTTAAAATGTTAAAATCTAGAGTCATAGAGAAGTACCCAATCACCTGGTTGGAATTGTTTCTTCTTGATAAACTTGTCATGCCACTTCTTGCATTGTTGCTACACTAGAATATTATGTTGAACAACATCCCTCCGAAATTCATCCAACTCATTTAACTGCAATAGACGCTACTATTGTTCTTTCAAGAGATCCATACCCATTTTAACTGCAATTTTGAAAGTCTTTATCTGAAATTCAATCGACAAAAGGACTTATTTTCCGTACACCAACTCATATGGTATATACCCCGTGCTATTCCTCCAAGTGGTTCGATAAGCCCATAAGGCTTCACGCAATCGGCTGGCCCAATCCTTCCTGTGCATGTTTACTATTTTGGTGAGGATGGATTTGATCACATTATTTGTAAATTCCACCTGACCATTTTCTTGCGGGTGGTACGGTGTAGATTTCCTGTGTCCAATCTTATATTGATTCATGACTTCTTATACGAAGTTAGAAACAAATTGTGGTCCACTGTCAGAAAAAATTTCTCTAGGAACACTGGATCTAGTAAAAATTTCACTAAATTGAAAATCAACAACAACTTTCTTAGTGGCAAAGGAAACAACTTTATCCTCTACCCATTTAGTAACAAAATCAATGCAAACCAAGATATGGTTTTTATTTAAAGATGTCGGGTTTATGGGTCCTACGAAATCAATATCCCATTTTTCAAAGGGCTCAATCATAACTTGAGGACATAAAGGAATTTCATTGGCTTGCACAGGTTGACCCATCCATTGACAACTATCACAATGCCTAACATATTGCTTGGCATCCTTAAACAAAGAAGGCCAAAAATAGCCAGTGCGTAAAATTTTATATGCAGTTCGTTTATCAGCAAAGTGGCCACCGCAAGGTTCATCATGGATAGATTTTAAGATATCAAACATTTCTTCCTCTCTCACACATCTACGAATAACAAGATCTGGTCCAATGGAAAAGAAGTCTACCTATATCCAAGAATACGAAGAACTTTTCTAAATGATATTCCGCTTTTCACGAGCGGATAAATGAGGTGGGTTTTTTCCGGTGACTAAATAGCTAACCATGTCAGCAAACCATGGGGATTTTCCTGACATAGCAAAAATATTTTCGTCAGGGAAATCATCATCAATAGGAATTACTTCACCAAAATTATTTAATCTAGAAATATAATCCACTACAACATTAGACTTTCCTCGTCTATCAATAATTGTAACATTGAATTCCTATAACAAAAGCAACCACCTAGTAACTCTACCGCTAGTTAAAAGTTTTATTCATTAAATATTTTATAGCAGAATGATTAGTATGCACATAAACTTCATATCTAGTAATGTAATATCTGAATTTACTAATAACAAAAATAACGGCTAAAAATTCTTTCTCGGTCACTATATAGTTAAGTTTGGCAGGTGAAATTTTTTTACTGATGTAATAAATAGCATAGGATTTTTTATTTTCCTCTTGTCCTAAAGCTGTGCCAATGGCAGTTTCTGACACATTGGAGGAAATGTGAAACCGCAGGGACTAGTTTGGTCCTCTCAAAACTAGTGTTTGTACTAATTTTTTCTTCAATGTGTCAAACAGCTGCTGGCAAGTTGTGGACTAGGAGAATTCACTATCCTTAGCTAATAAAAAAATCAGGGTAGCAATCTTGGAAAAATTCTCAATGAATATTCGGTAATAACCAGCATGTCCAAGGAAGCCTCTCACTTCCCTTTGTGTTTTGGGTGCAGGTAGATGAAAAATAACTTCAACTTTAGGGAGGTCTACCTGGATACCTTTGTCAAAAACCAAATGACCAAGAACCACTCCTGCTTTGCACATTAATCTACATTTTTTATCACTCAAAGCAAGATGAGCCTCTTGGCAACATAAAAGCACTTTTTCTAGATTTTTAAGAGCTTCATCAAATGAGTTACCAAACACAGAAAAGTTATCCATATAAATCTCAACACATTCAAGATTAGCAAAATGGCTAGCATAACCCTTTGAAAGGTGGCGGGTGCATTACACAACCTAAAAGGAAGCACTCGATAATCAAATGTACCCCAAGGGCATGTCAAGATAGTTTTGTCTTGACCTAAGGATGTCATCTGGATCTGGTATACCCACTAAAGACATCTAAAAATGAAAAGTACATTTTACCGGCAAGGGTATCTAGCACCTGATCGATGAAAGGAAGGGGAAAGTAATCCTTGAAGGTTCCTTTGTTCAATTCTTGGTAATCAATGGTAATATATCATGTGACATCATTCTTAGGGACTATCACTAGTGTAGATATCCACTGACTATCAGAAATGAGACAGATGAAATTAGCATCTAAGAGTTTTTGTAATTCCTCTTTAACAATATCTCTTAGTGCAAGATTCATTTGTCTCTAGGGTTGTCGGACAGGTTGGGCTCCCTTCTGAATATAGATATCATGAGTACAAGTCTCAGGATATATGTCTTTCATGTCTTTGTAACTCCAAGTGAATGCATCCAGGTGATCTCGCAACAAGGTAACAAGCTTCTCTTGTTGAGATGAATCCAGGTCTGAGCTAATGTGTAGAGATTTGTCTGGACTAATTTCAACAAGAGTGGTCTCAGGCTCAAGGGTATAGGAAGATGATGCTACAGTATGTGATAAGGAATGTTGGGAATCAGAATTTTATTGAAAAAACAGGCTAAAGATCCGATGAAGTGTGTCAAAGTTAGGCATAGTGTCTAAATTGTTAGAGAAGTATTGTAATTCACCCTCCTCGATAGAATCGTTATGATGATGAACCAATGAAACAAATCAGGTCTCCTCATCAGTGATGTCATAATCTAACCATAAAGTTTCCTTGAGCTCCCGAATAGATCTAGCAGGTGGATATAAGGTGACATTTTTCCTAGAGTTTCCATGTGAAATATACATATCACCGGAGAGACATCCAACATAAGCATCGGTCGTGGCAAGCCATGGTCATCCCAGAATCAAAGGATGTCCTCCCACTAGATTCTTTCATTGAAGCACAATGAAATTCGCAGGCATTTCTATGAATCTTTAGAGACAACCACATCATCCAATGCACCATCGGGCTTGATTTTAGATCTTTCTACAAGTTCAAGCATGGTGGGTGTAGGACGAATATGGTCCAACCCAAGTTGTTCCATTGCTTGCTTGGTAATAACATTGATGGCCGCCCCTAGGTCTACTAATACATTAGAGGAAAGGATATCACCTATCTGGAAAAAAACAATTGGGTTTCGAGGATCTGTATATTTCTCCATTGATATGCATCCTGTCATTAGATCATCTACTCTACCAACAAACTGAATGGTCTGAGGTTCTACTCTCTTCCTCCCTCGCTTTTTAAGAAATAACTCCATAATGATATTTGTGTAGATGGGAAGTTCTCTAATAGCCTAGAGTAAAGGAACATTTATGCAAAGATTCCTTAACTATGGAGCTAGAGTGGATTTGGGGTCACTCTTCTCCATAGCCAACCTATTTGGGTAGGGAGGCTAGTTTGAAGAAGATGTTGAATATGAAGGTATGAGAACAGGCTAAATGGTAACATTGTTTTTCGAATGATCAAGAGTATCCTCTTCATTTTTCTCCTCGGTGATCACCATGGGTTGTTTTTGTTTTTATGGTTTAAATACCCTTCCTGATCTCAATTGAAGCTAATTTATCCCAACCAGCAAGGTTCGAGAAGTAGAAGGGGACAGTCCAACCGAGTGAATCAGTTGTACCCCCTTATTAATAGGATTCGGTACTAGTTGAGCAAGTAGTTGAGGTGGTCTAAATGGTGGTGGCAAAGGCAATCGTGGAATTGGTTGACTCTGCTAAGGTAGAGAGGGAAAAGATGGTTTAACATATGGTACAGTGCATATGAAGGAGGGTATGATGGCATCTGAGTAGGATAGGAATGATATGAATGGTTTCTCCTCTCCATAATTGATGCCAAGGTTGAGAGGACTTTCCATGGTGAAAATTGTTTCCGTGTTGCCAATTTTGAGAGTGACTGTTATTATTATGATAGGAATATGGAGGTGCATTATAACCATAAAAATGTGGTTTAAGAACCATACCTACACTTACATGTGGATAGTTCCTTCGCACTCCCATGGCATGTAATGGATAAGGTTCCGAATGCTCTCCTTCAAATACAACTTTCAATCCAGGTATGGAGGGGAATTCTGCGGTGGCATGGTTCTCTGCACATATCACACATTTATTATCACTTTTTATATCAGTAGGACACTCTCTTAAAGGATGCTTTTTCTTACATTTTGGACAAAAAATGGACAATGACTTTTGTTCTTTTTCTAGTTTTTGTTGAAAGTTCAAAGAGTCTACTTGTTTGCTAACAGTATTCATTATTTCAATTTCCATATTGTCCATTCTATTCTCAAAGCCAATAATCATAGCATCTATAGATCCCAGATTGTTAGTTCTGCTTCAACCTCCTCTAGTGAATCTAGATTGATTTCGTGACAACTTCCTGCATAAGTCCCAAATTTGTTCTTTTTTTTTGAGAAATATCTCCTTGTCCTAACAAAGTCAAATTTTGTCTAGAATGCTCAGTAAGCCCTCATAGGAACAAGGTTTGAATGGTACTTAAATCAAATTTGTTTTTGGACCTTTGGAGTATATATAAAACTCTCTCTAGGTAGTCCTCCGAACTCTCATCATCACCTTGTACAATGGTGAAGATCTTGTCCTTCATTTTTCTAGTTTTACGATATTCCTCATACTTATTCAAAACCATTATCTTCATTTTCTCCCAAGAACTTACAATGTTTCCTACTAGTCCCATGAACCAGCGCAAGGCTGAATCCTTCACAGTTGTAGGAAACAATTTCAATTTCTTGGCGTTTGAAGAATAACCATAACTCCTACATAGTATATCAAACTCAAAAAGAAATGAATTTGGGTCTTCGTGCACTGTACCATGAAAATGCAGCAGAGGTGAAGGTGAAATATTCTTCATTATCGCATTCTCTTCATAATTCACTAATGGAAATCAAAAAGTGGATTTCTCTTCATTTACCTGATTCTCGCAAGTCCCCTTTGCATGGTCTCCATGATTAGCAATTGTTCTGCCTCCAATCGGACCAGTTCCAGAAGATGAAGGTTGAATATTGTTGACTTGGACTTTCCGATCGCCATTAGCCTCCTTCTTCCCCTTCTTGGGTTGTGTCGCACCTGAATCACTTTTTCTAGAATCCAAGTGGATCGTTCCCGTGATGAGTCTCGGTCTGCTTTGAATTTCTACCAAGAAAAGAAGGTCTAGTATAAGAATATTTTTGATATTTTTTAGTGTATCATAGAACCTTATTGGGCTTCGAACCCATAACTTTCTTAGGCATTCATTTTAAAAATCAAAACCAAAAAAACAAAATTCAAATGTTGTAAAGAAAAGAATCTGTCAATTGCTGCAAAGAATAAAAAAATCAACACTCTTAAAATCCTTAAAAAATTAGAAGCATACTGTAGAAAAAGAATTAGCAAAATTATGCCTATTGTAGAAAACGCAAAGTTCTTACCAATTTCAAATCGCATTTCTGGCAATGGCACCAAAATGTTGGGTGTAGGAATTGTGGTTAAGCAAACTCCTTGAACACTTCATTATAAACCTAGTGGTTTTGTAAACTTAGAGGCAAAGCATAGGCAAATCCAGAAAATGATATGAACTTTTCCTAACTCTATTCCTACTTCATTAATAACAATCTTGTAGAATCAAAATGAACAAATCACCTAGAAATTTACACCAAAGAAATTCTAGTGACGGAATATGAAAGAAAGTACTTTTGAAAGGAACTAAATTAAAGGAACTTTAAAACTCTTGTAAGAAACCTCTATTCCTGCAATATTCTTGCACTAGTACCAGAACAAAGATTATATGCGGGAGGTATATTCTACACTTGTACTAAATATCTTTGTCGTCATGCAGGGGCTCTCAGTCTTAGGACTAGAGCACATTGTTTCTGTATCAGGATATTGATTATTGTACCAGAACATAGGTTCTTGCACCAAGTTCTCAAATTTGTTTCATAAAAGAATAAAGAGTGTCTTAACTTAAGAAAATAATTTGCAAAGATGAACATAACTTTGAAATAGCTTTCACAAACAAAAAGATGCTTCAACCCAAATTAACTTCGAAAGTCAAAGCACAATTTTCTTCAATCAAGGAACTCTTTCATGCAACTAAAGAAATCATCTAATTGTGGCAACAGACTTTATCCCTGTAATGGCTATTCACATAAATCTGATCTAACTTTTTAATCTTTTTATTTTATGAAGGTTTACCTTGAAGGATTAGATGTGAGGTTCGATCCTTTTCGAAAAATTGTGAAGTGCAGGTATAGATTAATGTGTTATAACATCGTTCATTCCTTAATTGCCAAAGCATATTCAATCTAGAATATCCAGAATGCTTTTAAAAGATGAAAACTCACTTGCATAAACACATCAAGATCCTTATGATAGAAAAGAATGAAAAAATTCACTGTAATGAACCAAATAAATCAAATTGCAGAAGTATAAATACAGTAGTGCAGGAATAATGTGCTTGCATAGTCTAGGTAAGATCAAACTTAGTTAATCATGCACACCACAAATCCGTCACACAATGGCTATAAATGAAATCGAACCTAAACTTTGTTAAATAATAGAAGCATCTACTTAATTCATGCCTTGCATTGAAATGAAATCAACACACCTTTAATGAGGAAGAAGAATGTGAGGGATAACGAGATTGGTTGGTTGGGCCCTAGCCAACCAGCTCGTTTCCTTGCTAAAGAAACCTGGAAACTTAGCTCTCAGTAATGCATCAACAGAGAATTAAAATGCAGGATTGAAATAGTATGGCACATTCCCTTTATATTAAATTTTAGAATCAATAAATGCGGTTAAGCAGTCGATTGAGCTTTTGACTCAAACTATGCAGTTTACTAAGCACCAATAGTAGCAGTTCCTGAGGCGATAGCAGAAAAATTACAAAATACCACAGTCAAAATAACATTTCTATCGCTATCACTTGCTACCATTTTCTATATGAATCCTACACTATATACATCCCTTTAGGCCTACAGCCGTAACAAATTTACATTCAGTGTTACGATCTAAGCCTTTCAGTTGTAATGAAATAATAACAACATTACATTCTAAGCCTTTCGGCTATACCAAAATACTAAACTTAAGCATTCAGCCAGTGACCTGATCTCTATCATATCCATGACTTATCTCCACTTCGAGTTGAACTTGAGATGACCGATTTTGAGCTAGATTTCCGTGTTAGGTAGTGAGTTGTCATGGAATTTTAGAATTCGCCAACAGTGTAGGGATCCTACCTACACTTGACCATGCTAAAGAAATGATTAATACATTGCTTACAAAATACTTTAGGAAAGAAGATATTAGTTGAAAATAATATTAAAGGTATAAAATCTGTAAAGATAATTAATTAAATACATTTGTAAATCTTAAACATGAAATATAAATCTACTGCAGGAAAAGGCATGATTCTTAAAATAGTGCAGGAATCAGGAGGTTGTGAGGTTAAAGCAGAGGTCTAAAGGTTATGAATTTGAAATAGGAAAGCGGTTAAAAATGAAGCAATTTACCCTACCAACAGTGACCACAAACTCTAGAATTATCATTGTAGTTCCTTGAACAATTCCAAACATTGAAGTGCTCAATCAACTCAAATCTGACTCTAGCTCGCTTTGACATCAACAATTCACCCCTTGTCAGATACAAGGTGAGAAGTACTCCTCATCACTACAAGGCTAGTCATCACTCTGGACCATATCTTCGGTATGACGTGTAAATATTCTTGGTTGTTTTTATCGAATCCCAAGAAGCAATCCATCTGAAATTTAGCGGCTCTCTTGCAGTAGTCTTCTTTCTAGATCATTTATTTGTATTATTATTTCGCTTTTCACAATGCTCACATGGGTGAAGATAAAAACAACTATATTTGACATGTCCAACTCTGTTACACTGTTGTTATCTATCAACTTGTTCTAGAACAACATCCTCCAGAAATCCAGTGCTTCAAAATTGTATTGGTTGAATAAAATCTGGAATGTGAAAATATGCATCTAGAATATCTGCATTGTAGCCCAAACCAGTTCTGTATTTATTGTGTCTAATATCTTTCCATGGCCTTATGAAAGTTTTGGGAACAACATGCTTCTCATAAGAACATTCAATTGCAATTTCTTTTCAAACCACTGCATTACTCTGATAATTTTCTGATTGATGATTGGGCTCAAGCAAACTAATATTCTGAACAAGAACAAGTTCAAAATTTTTCTTTTGTAACTCTTCTTGCTGAAACTGGGACTCTAGCTCCAAGAATTCAATTGTGCTTTTAGCATTTTTCAAATATCTTTGGATTCCAAAGAGCATGTCCTTTCTGACTTGGACACTGTTATAAATAGCGGATGACATTAAAGTGTGTAATAACTGCAACAAATCATGAAATTTGGCCATTTTCTCCAATAATCAACTTTGAAAAAAGGGGTGTCAACTACCACCGAAAATGCACCCAAAACAAGCAAATTTACGATGATTTAATAGGGTGTCGGGTTCAACTGATCATGAATCCATTTACAATATAGAATCAACAATGAAACTATTCCAAAAATATGTACTCTTAACAAATGCAAAAAAAAGTCTCCACAAAGATTTGAACTTATGACCTCATAATCCTCAACCTCAATATACTAAATTAGCTCTTCTAACCACCATGCCCTTTTACTTTCTTGATTTTATATTTCGTAAATTCTATAATTAACGCTCAATAAAATTCAAAAACTGTTACACAAAAATATCGTCACCATGACTATTTTCAGTCAGTATGGGTCTATCATCACTTATACTGTCCTCCTAAGCAAGTCTCAGACCTCAGCTCTTCATGTCAAGCTTTGAAAATGAGAGAAAGACATTAAAAATAAACAAAGCTCTGGTTCCACACTCTCTCTCACTGTTGCCTGTGGTCCCGCAACCCCTGTTCACATTACCTGCGGACCGCCCGCTCTGTCTCTAAAGGAGTGGGTGTGGACCCCTGTTAAAGTCAAAAAGGCGCAAGTTTATTCTAAAAAACTCACTTTGGGTTAATTCTAGATGATTCTAGAAGGAATTTTGACGTGGATTTTTGGCTCTTAGGTGGTTCATGCATCCCAAAAGAGAAGGAGATGATCCCTTGATGAGAGGAGCTATCCCTTTGAAGGAGGACTTTATCCCTTTGAAGGAGGACCTAGTAACTTCCCTCCATTGCACTATAAATTAAGGCATTGGGCTGGTTGCTAGAGAGGTTAGAAGCTAAACATTTTTGTGGGTAAATGCTGGTGGAATTGAGACTTCCTAGTTAAGCTTGAGAGGAGAGATCACATACCTTTTGGCTTCATTGGGAAAAGAGTGAAGCTTGTCAAAGTAGAGGAGACTTCTTGTTGGACCCTCGGAGGAGCTTGTACAACATCAAGGCACAGGTTGTAAAGTTCTTCTTTGATTTGAATTAATACAATCAGATTCATTTTTCTCAACAAATTGTCTTATGTCATTTGTTTCATGAATTCCTTGATCATCATGATAAGTATGCTTTATGATATTGGCTTTTTAGGTGCTATTTAATTTGTTTGCTTGTTTGTGTTTGCAGATTTGCTACAAGGGAGCTCATTTGGATCAAAGGAGCGAGGCTTCCACAAACTTGCATTGGACCCAAGGTAGGCCTAAAAACACTTGTTTGCCTTTGTTTATAAGTTGCATATTTAGAGAAAGATAGTTTTTTATTGGCTTTCTTGTCACTAGATATCATTAGATACTAGGGAGGTCGATCTTGTCCACAAGAATGACTCATTCCATGTGACAAAATGGCGACTCCACTCTGGACTTGATTTCTTGATTTTGTTTACTTTGACCTGAGAAACTGTGTTTTTGTTTCTGTTTTTGGCTTGTTGTGTGTGGAATTGGGTAGATTTAGTAGATCTTGGATTATTTTTTGTTTTTCATAACTTTGGGAGAGGACCACACCCTTGGCTTACAACACAGTGCGGACCTGTCCGCACTTTTGCTTTTCGCACAGAGCGGTATCGCACCTGTGTGAACTTTGGGCCTGCGGACCCTGTCAAAATTTTGGAAAACTTGAGATTTTCTCTTTTAGTTAGCTTAGTTTTTGTTTAGATGTTGTTATCTCCTGCCCAGACCTACATGTAACTTGTCAGAAGCTTTTCTTAGGTTATTTCCATTGGTGTTATGGTTTCAGGTGAAATTCCTAGAAGTTTTGGTTACCGGGCTTGATTTTCATTTTGGTCTTGTAGTAGCTCGAAGCTTAGAAGCTGTAGAAGCCTCAGATCACCTTGGTTTTTACTGGCCTTCTTATGAGTCTGACCATTTGCAAAATTTGCCTTTGTTGAGGAATCCATCTTGTGTTTCTGATTGCGAAACTTCGAAAAGGCTTGTGTTAAAAGTTTGGATTTCATTTTTAGAAATGAAAACAAAAATTGGTTGTTTTTTGCCTGATTGTTATTCTGGACAAATTAGTCCTTAGTTTGCTTCTAGCTAAGTAAAACATCCTTGAAAAGACATCTTGTAAGCTTTTACTTCAAATAGTTTTTTATAGTTTATAGATCTCAAGATTAGTTATTTCCATAGTTTTGAGTGTTTTATAAAAAATAAAAAATCTCTTTTGGAAAAAGTTTGTTTTTGTAGTATTTGAGTGTTTGAAAGAAAAGGGAAATTTTTGTGAAAATAACTAGTTGTCTCGTTTTGAGTGCATTGGAAAAGACAAAAAGCTCTTCTTTTGATTTGTTTGTTAAGAAAGATTTGTGTTTACAAGCATTTGCATTCTCAAACTCTTTCCTAGCTAGAAATTCATTGAAGGGAAAAGATTGCTTATCATCTTAAGTGCATTTTTTAGTGATTTCAAGTTGAGTCTTCACACCACAAGTTTCATCTCCGCACCTCTTGACTTAAACAAAAACCAATAAAAATAACGCTTAAAGTAAAATCTATCTAGTAATATTTTTATTTCTAGGGCTCTATTACACCAACATAGCTTAGGCTAGTGTCTTGGAGTAGGGAGTAATTAACTCTCCAAGACAGTAAAACAAACAAGTAGCTGTATCTTGCGGTAGGAGAAAAATCCAATTGTTGCATCTATGCTCTGGGAAAGCTCCTCTTAAAGGAGAAGCACGAGATCGTGTCCGAACCAGTGTGGGAATCAATCCTTCCTCATTGGGAACGACGCCAGATATTCACGTATTAAAAATGGTAAACCTCAGATTAACCATTGTCGAGGAGCCTGGGGTCACTTGTTGGTAAACCTTGGATTATGTCAAGGAGCCTTCAAGGGGATTGAGCTTGTTACTCTGCCCTTGTGTGTGTATCGGATCGTAGACTATTCCCCCAGGTATATTTGTTTTCGTTGGTAACCATAGTGACCATATTCTATAGGATTCTTCCTAAGGTGACGGTGGAGGGAAGATCCCACTGTACCTGGAGCAGACGTCGGCTAGACTCACTTGGATTTTCTGGGGGGTTCTCTTCACTCGAGACGGTTTAGTGGAGAAACTTGTGCCAGTCTATTCATTAAGCAGGTTGTCGGGGTAACTGTTCCAACCGCCATTTCTGTATTGAACTCTGCGACGTTGGATTTCATCACCAACTAGTGTTTTCAGTACGGAAAGTTACTGTTTGTGTGTGGTTTGATCTCCTAGATTCTTTAGGTGTGTGATTCAAATTTGTTTGGTTCTTTAGAGGCTTTAGGTGGTTTTCATTGAGATTTTACTTTGTTTTCATGTGAAGTAGTTAAAATATTTAACCGTGGCTGAATTACCGAGGAAGTCCCGTAGACTTCAGGGCCAACCTCCTGAGTTTTCACCGAGCCAGCCTGAAGGGTTAAGAGCCCTCGTAACTCCTAGAGACAGTAGAGTTGGGTCACCTGAAGAAGGAGAGTCTTCTTTGGTGGTACATCCTGATTTTCAAGCTCTAGTAGCAGATTATAATCCGCAATCTGTGTTTGTTTCCGAAGTTACTGGCAGTTTTTCATCTACTAGTGATTTAGGTGAGGAACCTGAAATATCTGAACCTAAAACTGAATTTGCTGCTACTCCAACATCGAGGTTTACCTCTCCAACTTCTAGTGGTCCTGGTTCACCCAGGGCAGAAAGAACAATTACCCAAAATCTTCCTTCTTGACTTATAGCTATTGAAGAACTTGCTACTCCAGAAGAAGAGGAATGCATCCCTATCCCTGATAATCAACCTGTTATAGAACTTAGGGAGCGTGAATCAATCTTTACAGTCCACCTAGGAGTAGTGCTTGGTATCTTTCTTTGACTAATTTTTTGGAAAACACGGGACTAAGTTTTTCACCACTCGTATTCATTTTCACCCAACACCTAGGGGTTACTATCCTTCGTTAAATATGTCAAGATAGTCGTCCATGTTTTCTCAATCTCTAGAATCCTTTTTGTACGGCGGTCCTTCTGTTCCCTCTGGGTATCAGTCACTTACTGGTACTTTTTCGGGAGCATCTCCTCAACCTATTGAACAAGGGTTATTAACTGGAAACAATGGTACTAAGCTGTTGAGTGTAGAAGATATTCTCATGATGTCAGGTACTATTCCTAATCCTCAACCTCAAGGTGGCCAGTTACCGCCTAGGGGGAAGCCTCAAAGTCCTCAATTATCGCCTGGGGGCAACCTCAAGGTACCCAATTTGCACCTGGGGGCAACCTCAAGGACAGTACATACCTACGAGACAGTACGTTCCTCAAGGTCAACCCCAGTCTCAATATGTACCTCAAGGTCAACCCCAGTATCAATATGTACCTCAAGGTCAACCCCAGTATCAGTACGTGCCTCAGGGTTATCAACCTCAAGGTCAATACTCGAACCAAGGTTTCCAACCACCTTCCGGTCAATCATATGTTCAAGGAACTGGAAATGTACCTCTGAATTATCAACCCTACCCTCAACCTGGTTATGGTCCTCAATATTCTCAACCTGTTATGGGTCCGTACCCCGGAATGAACTTAGTGTGGGATCCATCTCAAACTCAACAAGTCTTGCAACTGAATGTACAGTTGTCATCTCAAACTAGACAACCCTTAGTTTCTGGTTCACCCCAGCAACCTGTCCAGTCTACTATTCAAACTTCTGTACCTTCTGTAGTTTCTCAGCCTGGGCCTAGTACGCCTCGTACTCTGCCTCAAACGGCTGCTGCAACTACTGCAACATCTGTTCAATCTACCCCACCTACTTCTGGAGTATCGACAGCTCTGATTTCTACTATTCCTGTATCAACTCCTCAGAAATCTTTACCTCGGTCTGGATCCACAATTCAAACTTCGGTTCATATGCCTGTAGGACAACCTGGTTCAAGTACGGTTGTCACAAGTCAACCCCAATTTACTTATCAATCATACTAGGGACAGTACCAATTCGGACCTGCTGTGTAGCAGCCAGTCTATTAGTATCAACCGTACCCTGGGTATACATATCAACAACCTCAACAACCCTAGTACGGTCTGGTTAATCCTGGTTTTCTGGGAGGATATAATATCCCAAATGCAATTCCAATTCCTAGTTATCCTGGATATCCTCCTCCTAGGGCTGGTCTCATGAACCAGAGTTTTAGGGACCCTAATTGTCAGTTACCGTTTATCGCAACTTTGCACTTGCCTGACTTGTCGCGCCTTACGAACGATCCAATTAACTATCTTCCGTTTTGGCCGCCAATGCGAATAAGTTGCCTAGTGATATTCCTAAGTTTGAAGGCAAATCAGGAGAGGACCCGTCGAACCATGTGATGACTTATCACCTCTTGTGTGCATCTAATTCCATTTCAGATGATTCAATTTGTTTAAGGCTTTTCCAGCGCACTCTCATTGGTCTTACCGTGAGCCACCTTTTATAACTTTAGTCAGTTAGCTACTTCGTTTTTAACTCATTTTCAGTTGCCAGTCAGATATGACAATGGCACAAAATTACTAACTTCATTAAAATAGTCAGTGTCCACTTACATTTCAGATCACATTCATGAATGGAGACGTCGACGGCGTTTAGTGAAAGTTTTTATTCCAGATCAGATCTTAGCCGAATGGTTTGTAAAATCTTTATTGCCAAAGATTACTGAGGATGTAGCTAAGGCTGGAGTCGTTACAGAGGAGCAAGTAATTGCTCAAGCACAGTACCTTGACTTAGTTTATACGCAGTCAGGTACGTTACACGAGAAAATCCCTGATCTTCCTAAGCAAAATCAAATCGTTGCAGCTCCTTTAGGGTCTCATGCTGTTGATGGTATGATTGGTACGGTTAATACCAAAAGTAAGAAGAAGTCTTCCAAGAATTCTTCTCCTATCATAACCTTTCCAGATTCCCCGACAGGAGATTCTTCCACAGAAATTTCCGCCAATATTCATGTTGTAGAGTCATCTACAGCCAAATCAAAATCCGGTGGTAAGAAGAAAGGGAAGAAGAAAAATAAAACTGATAAAAATTCGAAAGAGAAACCAGAAAAAGCGGAATCAAATGATGAGAAACACAAACCTCATTATCCTTGTCTCATTTGTGACGAAGAGCATTTTACAAGAGACTTCCCTCATCGTGCAGAGGTTGCGAAGATTGTCGAAGGTTCCCAAACGCCTACTATTTTGAAGGATCCCTTTCCAAGTCAAGACAATAAGATGATAGGTTCTTCCTCAAATGCCAATGAAGAACCCATACTAATGATGTCCCATGTTAGGATTGTGACTCGATCGCATGATTATGGAAGTAAAAGTCCTGTTGATGGTAAAGAAGCAGAATCTTCTCATTCTAACCCATCAACCTCAGCTCCCGGTTCCGATCCGCTACAGATCGAGAAACCTAATCCAGACTTAGTAATCAAACCGCCTGCCAAGGGTATACTTCGAAAGTTAGCTTTCAATCCACATGCGAGAGCGGCTCAGAACTATAACATTGTTGAAGATTTGGCTGTTTCACCTTCAGCAATGTCGGCTTTGGAAGTGCTGCAATCATGTCCAGCACAGCGTAAATTACTATTGTCGGCTATAGGAGTTGTTGACGTTCAGGACTTGAACCTTATAATTTTCGATCTAGAAAATAGTACATCGCGCTTACCTCATCAAATGGCTTTCCAGATCCCAGTGTTAGTAAAAAATAGACCTATTTATAGGACTGTGATTGATGAGGGAGCCTCAACGTGTATTATGTTGATACAGAGTTGGAGATCGTTTGGTTCTCCTTCGCTAAATCAATCCCCGATGATTCTAAAGGCCTTTGATGGTCGTGGGTTTCATCCTTTTGGAATTCTATAGGATTTACCTATAGGGGTAGAAGGCAAAACTGTTAATCTAGATGTAGAGGTGGTTGATGCACCTATAGATTACAACCTTCTCTTGGGTCGTAGTTGGTCTTACACTATGACAGTTGTCATTTCATCGGTCTTTCGGCTTATAAAGTTCCCTCATAATGGAAAGATTGTAACTATAGACCATCTGACTTACTTTTCATCCAACCCAGCCTCTTCAGAAAGTATTCAGCATGTCGGAAAAACGACTATCCCGTATAAGGATGTTGGAGTAGGACTAGTTAAAGATGCTGGTTTACTGGGAACTTTTCCTTTTCCTCCTATCAACACACTGTCTTCTACTACAACCATTCATATGATTTCGTCAGACACTATTGTTTATGATGATCCTTGGATCGTACCTTCCGAATCTGAGATAGACTCATTTGGTGATGTTATGCCTTTGAGTCCATATGAAATTGCGTATCAGGCCGTGCAGTCATTTTCCGACCCATCTTCAACCAAAATTGACTTAATGAATGTGGTCCATGAAGAATCACTTTCAATATCAAACTCGGACTCAATAATGTTTTCTGAACTTGTTCACACTAATGAGAAAATTCGTGAAAATCCTATGTGTTGATGATTTACCATGGGAAGATCTTCATCATAGGTCTTCGTTTTTATCCGAGAGTGATCATTTTGAAAATTATTTTTCATCTTTTTTATGATTGAATATGTCAAGGAACCTTAGAATCCAATGAAAAATCCTGATTCAAAGTTAAATTTTGGAAACATTTCTTGAACTATTCCTATTGATATTTCGGTTAAGCTTGGAATTGTTGAAAAAATTCATATAGGTGCCTCATGTACGGAAGATGAAATTCAAATATATAAGGCCCTATTTCAAGAATTTCGCGACGTGTTTGCCTGGTCATATGAGGAAATGCCAGGAATTGACCCTGCAATTGTTGTTCATGAAATCAAACTTACCCGGATGCTAAACCCGTCCGGCAACGTTTGCGTCAGATCCACTCGAGAAAAGCTGCTGCTATTAAAGCAAAAGTTTAAAAATTACTCAAAGCAGGTTTCATTTATCCGATTCCGTTAACGGATTAGGTATCGAATATTGTTCATGTTAACAAAAAGCAAGGGACAATAAGAATATGTATCAATTATAGGGATATTAATCGAGCCTATCCAAAAGACAATTACCCAACTCCCTATATCGATCAAATCATTGATGATTGTGCCAGCAGCGAAATATTCTCCTTCATGGATGGTTTTTCTGGATACAATCAAATCAATATTCTACCTGCTAATCAACCAAAAACAGCTTTCATTTGTCCATGGGGGACATTTGCTTATTGCAAATTACCTTTTGGGCTCAAGAACGCAGGGGCAACTTTTCAAAGGGCCATGTCTTACGCATTTCATGACATCAAGCACATTGTGCAACCCTATCTCGATGATTTTCTTGCTCCTTCATTACATCGAGCTGATCATCTCATCCATTTACGAGCAATCTATATGAGGTGTAGGCATTATCAGATTAGGTTGAATCCACACAAGTGTGTTTTCTGTGTAGAAATGGGTCTGTTACTGGGGTTTATTGTTTTGAAAGCCGACATTCGCGTCGATCCCTTGAAGGTTGAAGCTATTGTCAAATTGCCTCCTCCTTCGAGTCTTTGCCAACTCCAAAGTTTGCAGGGGAAAGCAAACTTTTTACGTCGATTCATTCCTAACTACGCCGAGATCACAAAAGGTTTTACTTGGTTGTTAAAACAGAATACTCCATTCTTTTGGGATGAGATAGCTGAAAAATCTTTTGATGCACTAAAACACGCGTTGACCCATGCACTGTTATTGCATCCTCCCAACTACAACCAGGACTACTTCTTGTATCTCGTCGCCTCCCATTCCACCATTGGAATGGTGTTAGTTCAGGAAGATGAATTTGGTACTGAACATGTGATATATTACCTTAGTCGAACTTTAAATCCAACTGAGCTAAAATACTCACATGTGGAGAAATTAGCATTGGCAGTCGTTCAAGCTGTCCAATGTTTTCGTCATTACATTTTACTACGTAAAACTACAATAATTTCTTATTGCAACCCAATGATCTATATTTTTACCAAGCAATTGCTAGGGGGCAAGTACTCCAAATGGATTTTTATCCTACAGGAGTTCGACTTGGAATTTGAAAAGTTTGAGTCGAAGAAAACTTTAGTTTTTGCGGAGTTAATGTGTGACTTCCTGCGTGCTGACACGGAAACTATGGCGGAGGAGCCCGTTGCGGACAAATCGTTGTTTCTAATCAGCAATTTAGATACATGGTATGGGGATATCATCATTTATCTCCAGACCCAATCCTTTCGGCCAGAAATTTCAAGGTCAGAACGTCGAAAAATACGATTCCAGTCCCAACAATTCAGAATTATTGGAGATACTCTTTATCGTCGTGGGGTGGAATCTGTTTTTCGACGTTGTTTAACTCATGAGGAAGCTGAAAGGGTTCTAAATGATTGTCACTCTGGAGCATGTGGTGGTCATATGTCTAGGTATGCCACAACCCAAAAGATATTGTGCGCTGACTACTTCTGGCCATCTTTGTTTAAAGATTGTATTAACGTGATCCGAAAATTCCACAACTGCCAAATTTTTGATTGAAAGATGCGTGCTTCACCTGCTCCTCTCCACCCTATAATTGTCGTTGGTCCATTTGCAAAATGGGGTATCGATTTTATTACATGTAACCCTCTATCGGTCAGGGGGCATGCGTATATCATCCTTGCGGTAGATTATTTTACCAAGTGGGCTGAGGTGATGCCTACATTTGAGGCAGACGGCAAAACAACTGCGATTTTCATGTTCAGTCATATAATTGCTAGTTTTGGTGTTTGACAAGCGATTATCACTGATCATGGGTGTCATTTTCGAAACGTTATGATGACTGAACTTACAGGCCAGCTTGGCTTGCGTCACGATAGTTCAACTCCTTATTATCCACAAGCTAATGGTCTGGTTGAAGCCATCAACAAAGTTCTAGTCATCATGATCCAATGAATCATTGGGATTCACAGGTCGAATTGGCATAACATGATATTTTCAGCGCTTTGGGCGTATCGAACCTCAATAAAACGTCAACAGGGTTCACTCCTTTCCAACTAGTTTATGGTCTGGAAGTTGTGTTACCCATTGAATGCGAAATCCCGTCATTGCAAATGGCCATCGAGTTACTTCCAGCCACTTCCGAAGAGGAAAAACGTTTGTTATACTTGGCTGATCTAGATGAGAATCGACGTGATGCTGCATTAGTGATCGAAACTCATGCAAAACGTATTAAACCTCAGTATGATCGAAATGTGACCCCTCAAAATTTTTCGGAAGGAGACCTAGTCTTATTATACGATCAAGCAAATGATAAATTAGGTGTTGGAAAATTTGTACCTATGTGGCATGGTCCCTATGTTGTCAAGTGAAAGCTAGCAAAAGGGGCCAATGAATTGGTAGACTTTGACGGGGTCTCTTTAGGTAAACCCAGAAATGGTCTTTACCTGAAGAGGTATTATGATTAAAAATGGGTGTGGAGATTTTTAGTTAGGTTACTTTTCTTTCTAGCTGGTGTGTTTTAGTTTTAAAAGTGTGCTTAGCTTAGAGAGTGTTTTTCGTCATTATTCCTGCTTATCTTGGTTTTACTCTTGATATTGCAGATGTTGACGCCTCTCCAAACATACATTGGTTTTGCTGATGGTGCTTGTCGTAATACACGGAACATTTCTTCCGCAACTTGGGTTATCTATCGCCATCTGACGAGTTGGTATCTATGCATGGGATAAGCCTCGGTCAAACAACGAACAACATTGCAGAGTATAGTGCAGTGATTGAGTTATAATCTGAATCTATTTCATTTGGGATTCAGAGTTTGATAGTGAGGGTAGATTCTGAACTCGTTGTATTACAGCTTAATAGAGTATATGCCATTAGAAATCCAGTGTTATTGAGATTATTTTTGAGAGTGCGTCTCTTGGAACATGAATTTGACTATATTGAATATCAGCATATTCCAAGATCTTTAAATACATTAGCAGATGCAATTGCTTCTCGAATGTTAAGTAGACATTTGCAATAATCATACATGTAAATTTAAAAATCATTCCATAACATGTTTTACAAGATAAGCCAGTAATAGTGATATAGTATAATATAGGAGTGTGTCAAAATATACATCGTCCTCGATCATAGGTTTAAAAACAACTTATGATCGGCAAAAATGATAGTACAAAAAGAAAAAATGTCATATGTGTCGACAATAGGCGATCATCCTATCGCTAGTGATGATCTCGATAAGAAACCACTGTACGGGCCACCTTACAAAGGAACCTCCTGAAAGATCTTGGGACCCCAATCACACAGTGCTGTAGTCGACGAGGAATGTCATCTATGCTGGTCTCCGGAATGTCTCCTGTCAAATGCTCTAGATGGCTCTCCAATTCGGCCAAGGTCTCTGTTGATTCATCCTGTGGGGCTGGTGCCACTACAGCTGGTTGTTTCCTCTCATAAGGTCGGAGAGTGGCTGGTCGTTGTGGACCCACATCTGCATTTGAAACTTTTACTATCAATTTTGGGTTGAGATAAAAAAAAAAAAAAAAAAATTAGCAAAATGTCGAAAATGATTTTACCTGAGTCATCCCATTGCTCTCCTGGTGGAAGAGCCATGTTTGGGTCACCGCGAAAATCTACCCAACGTAAGGAAAGTCCTGAATAGCAAAAACCTGGTTTTCCAACCAATGGAAATACTCAGGTTTGAATCGAACGACCTCTGTCCCCTCATGAGGATGACGGGCCATAACTGCAACCCATCGCATCAGTTTGGGCTCTCGAGGAAGTCTAGCTCCAACAGTGAGGTGTTGTGGGACCAGCATTGGGACCCTCTCCAGACTAAAGCTCACGACTAAAGCACCATATCCAAAGGTCTTCAGTTGTCCGTTCTTGGCTATAGTCAGTTGGCCTTTTACATTAACCAACACAGCATCGCACCAGTTGAAGATGGTGCCTCGAAAGCAGTCAACTGCCATCCGCATCTGGGATCCAGTGGCTATATGTAGTGCAGCCTCCCGCAAAGCTTGGTAACAGTAAACGAAATTACCATGAGTTCAGGAAGGGATATGGTTTTGATGTCTATCACTTTGTCTCTAGTCTAGTTGTTACAGAACTCTAGCCGGAGGCTATCGATAGACTAGCCACCTGGCCTAGTCCCGAATAGAGTCAAGTGTTCACCTCTCTTAGGAAAACCAATCAAAAAGTATATGTTTTTCGGCTCCATTTCGAGCTGGTGACCACCAATGAAGAATTACTGGTCCTGTATGCTCCACCTGTCTACAAGCCACTTCCTTGAAGTCCACCTGGGCCCTCATGCCAGGTATGGCCCAGAATTTGTATAAGCCGCATGCCTTCAATGCATCAATCGAAGGTTGATGATTTATCGCGGCAAGATCTACATCCTCATGCTCCCGTTCTCGCCAATCAAGCATGATGTATACTCTACATCCAACAAAAAGGCGAATTAGAATATAAAAAATGGAAATTTTTGGGTGAATTTTGAGAAATTTAGGGTTAAAAACCCTTGCTGCGGGGACCGCACCCTCTCTGTTAGAGACAATGCGTGGGTCTGCACCTTGCCTTCACAGTAGGTGCGGACCCCTGACTTTTTCCCCATTGCGAAAAAGTCGGGGTCCGCAGGCTACCTGTGTTGTGCCTGCGGGCCCCCGCGCGCGGGTTTCTAGCCTAAAAATCCTCTAAAAAATGAAATTAAAACCTAAAAACAAATTTGAAATGGATGAAATTGAAGAGTAGGATGATGTGGATTACCTGGAAGAGACAGTGCTCGATTCCGACGGACGGATTTTCCGCGATCTTCACGGGAAGTTTTTGACCAAAAGCTCTGTTTTCTCACCCAAATCTCAAACGGTAAAAATGAATTGACGAAAGCCCTTTTTATAAGTTTTTTGAATAAATGAGTTGTTAATTTGTTTATGTTTCACTTTAGAAAGGTAACTTTTGCAGCATTTTTATCCATTTTAAACAGGTATGAGTAATGTTTGAGTTTTTTTTCAGGATAACAGATTTTTCAGGCAAAATCGGTCATTTTCAACAAAAAAACATTAAAGTCACCTTTAAGCTCTTTTCTGGCTCCTAAAACATGAAAAGATCGCCGATTTTTTCTTTTGAACTCGTTAAAACGGAACTAAAAAGACGGTCCACTTACAGCATTTTTTCTGACCATAAAAACATGAAAAGATTACCGGATTTTTGTTGTTTCAAATTCGATTTTGGTTATGAAACGACGTGTCATTGATCGTTTTTTTTACTTTTTCGGATCAGAGGCACTAATTACGAAAAGTAATCCTTGGTCGTAATGATCAAGCGGTTCTCTCAAGTATTATTTTATACTTTTTCGGGCTTGGGAGAAACAAATTTACGAAAAAGGACAACCCTAGAGTCTTTTTAAGTTTTTTCAGACTCTCTAAAATTGAAAAACGTCGAGTTTCTCCTATACTGGACTCGTTAAAATTTAACAATAAAGGACCTGTTCAATTATGAACAGGAACGGACCACTCCTTCTTAGGGTTCGAATTTAAACTAAGTTGCACTCATCCGAAGGATGAGCTTATAATCAAGAAAATGTTATCCTCCTCAAGCTTGTTAAAAATAAAGAGGTACTTCCCAAAAATGGTGGGGGAAAAGAGGGAAAAGTGAGCCTGTTTGTGATACTTTGTAACCACTCTTGAACACGACACTTTTATTCACCTGGGTTGGGAAATCCTTTGCCTAACAGTTGATCAAACCACATTGAAAGTCTTCAGCCAGTTTCTAGGTATTAACTTTGGGTCAATTGTCAACAAACCATCTGCCGTGTCGTTATGTGTTCAAGAGGTCAGTGCAAATAAGCCATTCATCTGCAAAATATCTGTCATCCATCTTGACCATCCCAGAGTCAGTCCTTCCAACTAAATTTCTTCAAACTTGATCTATGATTTCATGTTGTGGGCTTGCCTATGACGGATCGCTTTCTATCGACTTCAGCTCATTATCTAGAAAGATGATCTTGAAATCGTCAGTAACTTGGGATCTGCATGCCTCAATGGCAGGTTTCTCGCCTTCGACGATAGCTTGCATCATTGACCTGTGATCAAAGGATTCTGTGACATGTTCGACATCAACACATCTATTCACATCTCATGGATTGTATTGAGTACTTTGAGAGCCATTGACATTACTGGTGGTTTCTCTCACACTTGTTAACAGTTTACATCCTTGACTGATAATCAAGTGGTTTCTACCATGTTTGACTTCAACACATTCATTCGCATGGATAGAATCGTACTGTTTTGGGAAGTAGAAATGAAGACCCCGGATCTAGTTTCCGCCATCTAGGCTGCGAGGAATTTTTTATTCATTATATTGTGGACTATTCATAAACAGATGGCTGCATCCATACTGTGTCTACATGTGTCTATACTTGTGATGTATTACAAGATCATTCCTATATCAGAGCAGTAGTTAGTTTTCTAGTCAGTTTTGATCTGAGTATGGGAATACCTACCTCAGCGATGATATGATCTCATATATATATTTTGCATTTAATGTTTTTACAGGTTCCAATCAGGCTCTCCACAAGATGATCTTCGAAATGATAAAGTACTTCACTCTTCGTAGATGATAAATGAAATCCTCATCTACTACAGACTTCGCACTTTAGGGGGCAATCTGTTACACAAAAATATCGTCACCATGACTATTTGCAGTCAGTATGGGTCTATCATCACTTATACTATCCTCCTAAGCAAGTCTCAAACCTCAGCTCTTCATGTCAAGCTTTGAAAATGAGAGAAAGATATTAAAAATCAACAGAGCTCTGGTTAAGCACTTTCTCTCAATGTTGCCTGCTGTCTTGCACCCCCTGTTCACATTACCTGCAGACCTGCCCGCTCTGTCTCTAAAGGAGTGGGTGTAGACCCTTGTGAAAGTCAAAAAGGCGCAACTTTATTCTAAAAAACTCACTTTGGGTTAATTCTAGATGATTCTAGAAGGAATTTTGACGTGGATTGTTCACTCGTAGGTGATTCATGCATCCCAAAAGAGAAGGAGCTAATCCTTTGATGAGAGGAGCTATCCCTTTGAAGGAGGACTTTATCCCTTTGAAGGAGGACCTAGTAACTTCCCTCAGTTGCACTATAAAGTAAGGCATTGGGCTGGTTGCTAGAGAGGTTATAAGCTGAACATTTTTTAGGGTAAATTCAAGTGGAATTGAGACTTCCTAGTTAAGCTTGAGAGGAGAGATCACATACCTTTTGGCTTCATTGGCAAGGGAGTGAAACATGTCAAAGTAGAGGAGACTTCTTGTTGGACCCTGGGAGGAGCTTGTACAACATCAAGGCACAGGTTGTAAAGTTCTTCTTTGATTTGAATTAATACAATCAGATTCATTTTTCTCAACAAATTGTCTTATGACATTTTTTTCATGAATTCCTTGATCATCATGATAAGTATGCTTTGGGATATTTGCTTTTCAGGTGTTATTTAATTTGTTTTCTTGTTTGTGTTTGCAGATTTTCTACAAGGGAGCTCATTTGGATCAAAGGAGCGAGGCTTCCACAAACTTGCATTGGACCCAAGGTAGGCCTAAAAACACTTGTTTGCCTTTGTTTATAAGTTGCATATTTAGAGAAAGATAGTTTTTGATTGGCTTGCTTATCACTAGATATCATTAGATACTAGGGAAGTCGATCTTGTCCGCAAGAACGACTCATTCCGTGTGACAAAAACATGATGTCAATTTCTTCTATCGTGGCATTATGATCGTTGGCATTTAAAATTTTGCTATTCGGGATAACACTTGTAGGAAATGAGGTGGAGGAATCCAGTCATCAATACGTTATTGTAAACCTCTATTTCGAACTACTTCAGCATCAACCGAATCCAAACTTCATTATGCAATCTGAACTACTTCCACTTTCAATTTAGGTTTAACTACAAACATATGTCAATAAATTGATTTCAAAGTGTTCTGGTAAAATAAAATTCATTCAACCACTTCTATCAGAGTTGTGACCTTCTTTGACCAGGTTTTAATTAATTTTTGAAGGAGAACCTAGACTTCCCATGGCCTTGAGGATGCTACTATAGACAGTAATCCACATGGAAACAAAATTCGAGTGCCCGTTAAATAAAACTTCCACAAATTCAAATCTCACCTTGAAACTGCTTGAAAAATGCACGATTTCCCAGTTCTATGACAATGTCACCAGTTATCCTTGTGTTGAATGCTACAAGTATATCTCAAACATAAATTGATTGATGCAGGAAGGAATGCACAGTAAACAAACCATAGTAAAATTCTCTTATCGGCACATAAATGTGATTTCTTTTACTTTTAAATACCAATGAAGTTCTCTCACCAACATTCTCGAGTATTTCCTAATGGAGAAAAAGAATTAACTGGACTCTCCAATCTAGAGCAGTTCGCTGGATCGAGGTTGGGCACTTCCACTTTGTCTCGGCAGAAGTTAAAAAGATGGACACAAATTCAAATGGAAACACGAATTAAATAACCATCATGCATGTATTCCTGAAGGTAAACAACCTTAAAGATTTTCAACCACACTTCATATATTCTTCAGGCACAACGACTCCAAAATAAGAAAATTAGGGCCCATGCCAAGAATATAAATAATTGGTACTTCTTTTATCTCACTACTAGATTGAACCGAAAATCTCTTCATCTTTCATTTAAAATATTTTTAACCTCTATATAATTACCTTTCATTTAAAATATTTTTATCCTGATATCAATCCTTTCTGTTAAACCACATCATTACTTAAATCATATTTTTAACCTCCAATCTTGACCTTTTCAATATAAGGAATTTTCGACACTAGGTGCGAATATCATGCATGAGAAGAATAAATTGTTCAGAAAAAAATACAGTTCTCAAAAACAAATTATGAACGTAATAGTATACACTTTTTCCACACTTCCTATAAATTCCTATGCTTTACATTATTTATCCAAGGAACTACCATGGTCAAATGATTCAGACACCCTTCCAATGTGTGCCCGAGCTAGCAGTTTCAAACATCAAGGAAAAGTCATAGCAATTGCAGTGGAATGAAAAAAGAAACACCACACTTAAGTGAACTCCCGTCTAAAAAAAAAAATTGGTTTGGCTAGTTATTTGACTATGAAAAAGATGGTGGGAAAATTATAACATTAAATAGATTTGGGTCATCTTGTAGTTGTGGGTGACATGGGTTTGTTGTCTCAACAATAGAAAGGAAATACATTATGTTTATTATTCTATCACAAACTGCAAATCTTTTGTAAAAAAACATACTCCCAGTTTCTTGATTACATCTCACAAAAAATCCGATGATTCAAAGTCTCAGGCCACCAGATTATTGTTTAATATAGTGCTAACTATATGCTCAAATATAAAATACAAACGCTCACTCCCTATACCTTTCCTTTTTTTTTTCGAAAATAGTCCAAAAGTTGAATACCACAATCCACGCTTGTATACGGCTCATTTAAGCACAAAATCTGGGAGCAACATGTCTTGACTTATCCAGAAAGTACTTAGCTGCAAAAATATCCACATAATTACAGATGAACGATGTAGGTTATGTTGGAAATACTGAGAGGGGGGTGAAATATTATTCCTTAGCAATTAGCACTTTTCAATCTTTTCAGATCATTAATTAATCTTTAATTATTGTTAATGTTTATGCAGTAATAACAGTAAATAAAAGAACATAGTAGACACAAGAATTTTAGGTAGAAAGCCCCCTCTTGGTTAGAAACCATTGAATGCTTTTCTAATAAATTCTTTAATCTTCAGCCCCAACTGAAATGAAGCCAACAACTTCCTATAATTCTAGAAAAGCATTTTTCTCCAACTTCCACTGGAAGGACACCCCAACACCCTGGTTTCTTTAGTAGTTAACTGAATGGATGTCGCAACATCCTAGACCAACCTACCACCCTAAAGTTTTCACATGCTCCAACCTATAGGAGACTTCATGCACTAGCCTAGCACCTCCCTGCCACCCTATAATCATTGAAATGAGACAAGAGTGTGGATTCTCGTACCATGGGCAATGATATGTGATACAATATGATTTAAAATTTTTGACAGAACACCCAATCACACTATGACCTGCAACCCAACCATGACATAATCCCAACAGAGACTCCTATGCCTCCCAATAATGCCTTTTTTACTCTAGGAAGATTGACCCTTTTACAATAATGACTCTTCCAATGATGAAAATTTTACAAATCACTCTTTTACAACTTTACAATGATGACTCTTGGCCTGGACACGTCTTCACAATATATGGATGGTTATCATGTCTTTAAAGGATACCCCGCTGCACTGATTCCTTTGATTTGATATTTTTTCTCTTTAATTCTTGCTTGAAATTGTACTTGAATCTTCTTCTACCTGCATGAAAAATTTTCCTGGTGAAACCAATCCCAAAACAAAACAAAATACCCTTCAACTTACCTCTACCTGCAAAACAAGTGTAAGTGCATAGCAATGAAAAAATAAAAATAAAAATTAAAATGCGTACTTGAAGTGTGATTGTCACTCATTTTGTTGACTTGTTTCAGCATTAGACAAAGACTCCCACTCTCGATATAGGAATGGACTCTATGCAAGACTATATCGAAAACTGACCTAAAGATATATACAATAAAACCTTATGACAGTCCGTATACTTGTGATGGACCAAGTTCTAAGTAAAACAATAGAGACCATTTTATCAACTATCAGAAGACATGTAAAATGAACATACAACATCATATAGATTTAATAGACTTGGTGTAGCATCAAGAATATGTAGCATCAAATGTGTAGTATCAAGAATAGGACATTCGAAATGTGGTATCAAAACTAATTGTGACATATAGAGACATAGAGATATAAATGAGACCATGTATGTACTTACGTTGTCCTGTAAAAACATATGTCAGAGATGATACTCATATTTCAAATGTAAACACTAATCATAAATATCTTTCTGTTGGAGACTTACCCTTCACTATTTATGTGTGGTCCTTACTCCAGTGATCCTTGAATGCATGTTTTTTCTTGCCTTTTAGGAGCTTGATATTGAATCTATTGTATCGATGTAATTTCGAACTTCCAAGGTTAGAAATTCCATCCTATGGTAGTCCTCTTAGTCCACTTTCCAACTCGATAGGTTCGATCAATATTGCATTCTTCAAGGAAGAGTTAGCGATAGTATCCCAGGATGACTTGATTATAGACTGGTTCCATAGAGACAACTTGTATGAAGTTCCATGTGTCATTTTTGAAGCCTCCAGTCCTAAAAACACTACTCAAAAAACTATAATCTGTCCTATTTTTGTGACTATTTATTAAATTTGAATCCATTGATAAGAGAGAAAGTTATGACGACTTTCCCAATGTTACCTGTTTGACATGGAATTCGGGAGCCTGCAAAAACCCTAACTTCCTCAGATCATATCGCCAAAAATATAGCACACCAAGATCTAAAATTCAGTCACCAGGTTCAAAAATATAATATCAAATGGGTTTTAGTTTCAGATTTTGAAGCTTTGTATAAAATTTTTTTATAGAGAAAATCCCATAATGACCTGTTTGAAGCTACAAAATCCCTACTAGATGGGGATATGAGGGTAATTATTTATATGACTATCTTGAGTTGATAGGGTCTTGAACAAGTGAACATTGGGGGGATTTTAAGAGAAACTTTTTTTTATTAATTATTGACTATTCAATCACCACAACCAATTATGAGTGCCATGCCATAACCCCATAGGGTTTTATCCCACCAACTGGGGTTACTAACTTCAAACATGAATATCTCTCAAACTGTGATGAGTAAAATCCACATAGAAGATCCATAACTAAGAATAGAGTAAGTTATCAAGTCAAAATTCACATCCAAGATCTAGGTAACCCCTGCTGCTGCGTGGGTTATCATCAACAACAACCACTGATCGAGAATCTCCCCCTTGGAATTAATGGAAACACAAGTACTCCCCCTATTATCATGAAACCTCTTCCTACTGCCTTATCTCCCCCTTTTTCATCAATGGCAAAGGGTAACTCCCCCTGGAAAACAACCATCCTATGGACTTGTACACACCTCCACTCCCCATTTCTACTTGAGTAGATAAGAGTAAGAGTCTAACGAAAACTTGGGAGAATCCAAAGCATTTTGCAAATATACTCAAATGATTCACGAGGTAATGGTTTGGTAAAGATGTCAACAATTTGTTCCTTTGTGCTAAAATACTCAAGCTTGATATTCATTTCAGCGACTTGGTCTCTAACCAAATGATATTTAATCAGAATGTGCTTCATTTTGGAATGCATCATAAGCTCCTTGGAGATACTGATGGTGCTGGTATTATCACAAAACATGGGAATGGGCTCATCAAACTTGACTTGAAGATCTTGCAAAGTTTGCTTCATCCAAAGAACTTGAGTACAACAAGTTGTTGTTGCGACATATTATGCTTTTGTTGTTGATAACGAGATTGAAGATTTCTTTTTTACTTAACCATGAAATAAGACAACTACCTAGATAGAATGTTGCTCCACTGGTACTCTTACAATCATCAACACTTCCTACCCAATCTACATCTATTTAAGCTTCAATGACCAAATCATTTCCTTTAGGATACCATAGACTATATTCCATTGTGCCCTTAAGATACCGAAGAATTCTTTTGACGATAATAATATGAGATTCTTTTGGTGTTGCTTGGAATATTGATACTTTTCCAACTGCCTACATCACATTAGGTCGAGAGACTATCACATATAAGAGACTACAAATCATGGATCTATACAACCTTTGGTCCACATCCTTTGATGAATTTTATAAGCTTAACTTGCAACATGTTACCATGGGGGTAAGGATTGGCTTGCAATATTCCATCTGGAATTTCTTGAGAATTTCTTTGATGTACTTGGTCTGATATATGAATATTCCTTTATCCTGCTGAGAAATGTAAAACCCTAAAAATTATGTTAGTTTTCCAATCATAGACATTTCAAACTCACTTTGCATTTTTGTGGAAAATTCTTTACTTAATCTATCATCAATCCTTCCAAATATTATATCATCCACATATACTTTGATAATTATTAGGTTATCTCGATCCACATTCACTTAAAGATTGTTGTCAACACTTCCTTTCTTGGATCCCTGTTGAAGTAGATATCCATCGAGATGAGGATACCAAACCCTAGGAGCTTGCTTGAGACCATATAGAGCCTTCTTTAATCTACAGATGCAGTCTTCTTTGTCAGAAATCACAAAACCCTTGAGTTGTTTAATGTAAACTTCTTCCTGATCAAATTCACCATTTAGAGAATCTAACTTAACATCCATTTGGTAGACCATGATTTTTCTTGAGCAATCGAAACATCCTAATAGCTTCCATTCTAGCAACGAGAGAAATTTTTTCTTCAAAATCAATTCCTTCAACCTATGCATCTCCTTTTCAGACTAATCTTGCGTTGTTCCTGGTAACCTGTAATCCTTCAACTATTTTACTCCCCCTGAACTTGTAATGAAACTTCCATCTTGTTCAGACTACCTTCCTATCAATCATAGACTTGTTCCATATACTCCTACATAGACTCCTCTTCTACAAACATTAAGAAGTCCACAACCCATATTTTTTAAAATAGGGAGTCACCTAATGGGCCATCTTGACTTGAGTCATTGTCTGAAGCCACTGTTAATTCCTCATGACATTTTGCTTTTACAAACACTGAAAGCATAACTGCTTAAAACTTGTTATCTTCTTTGTCTTCCTGTACTTGTTTCCTTTTCTAGACCTTCTTATTCCTGCAATCTTGAGCCATGTGCCCATAGTTATGACAATTGAAGCATTCAATGTTGTCCATAGGTGATTCCATCTGATATCTGCAACCACGAATTCTATGGCCATACTTATGGCATTTGAAACATTAAACGTTTGGACCATCTAGCACATATTCCCTTTTGAAAAAATCATCGTGGAACTAGTCTCGTGATCCTATAAACTTGCTTCTAGAGTTTTGCAGATAATGATTGTACCTGTCAAAAACTTCACAATCCCTAGCCATATGTACATAGTTAGCACAAAAAATCAATAACAATTAAATAAATGTGCAGACTTGAATGGTTCATTTAGATGTGATGGTCCTTGATAGCTTTACATGTCAATAACTTTACAATCCTTGGCCATATGTCCATAGTTAGTGCATGAAAAACAATAGCCATTAAATAAATGAACATACCTCGAAGATTTTTCATTCTTCTTTGGAGGCGGTGTTGTAGTTTGTTGTGGTCCTTTCTTCTTAATTTCTTTGGTCTTGTTCTTTGGAGTTGCAACATTCTTCTTTGGCTTTTCACTTTGATCAACTTCCTTCTTATAAGCATCCTACGAATATGTGGAGCTTGTACCTTCATCAACTTGAGCTTTACCATCTTTAATTGCCTTCATTTTTTCTTCTTCATCTAACTTATCTTGTAAGTGTTCTTTTTGCAATCCCTTGAGTTTGTTGATCTCATCATAGGTTGCTTCAATTTCTTATTTATTCTGAGCAAAATCTTCTTGAAACCATCTTGTCAAGATCTTCCTTCGTTTTTCTACCTCCTCAACTTGTAGCTTGAGAAGAGTGGTCTTCTCTGCTTCTTTGTTGAGAACCTTTATCTGTTCCTTCTGCTTCTCATTTTCAATCCTGAGCCTACTTATTTCTACTAAAGTTGTTTCTAATTCCTTTTTCGTTTTATCAAGAATGAATATGTATCTTTGATCAAAATCCTTCTTTTCAATTTCTTCTCCCTACATCTGTTGTGTGATCCTATTAATCTCTCTAAATGTTGTGTCCAGTTCCTGTTGCTTATGTTGGAATTCTCTCTTGATGTATCATGTAGTCGTATTCATGATTTATTCCAATTGAGTTCTAAGACTAATAATCATCCTCTCAAACTCTTAATTTTCTTTGATGAGTTATTTTGTTGTCTTCAATTTTGCTTCCAAAAGTCTTGTCATTTCCTTTTGACTTTTGAGTTCCTTTATCACCTTGATCACTTGATTTTGAAACTTTGTTTTACTCATTTCACCCATTTATTCATCATAGTCAGAAGGATCTAAATCTTCAAGAAAATCTTCACCTGATTGCTTTGTTGAATAGAGATTATGAATCTTTTCCCAAAGAGCTTTAGTTGTCGAACATTGACCAACTTTTGTTCTCATAGAATTTGGAAAAACATTCAAAATTACATTCCTGGCCTTTCAATTGTACCTTTTAGCTTTGTCGGTGGATGGGTCTCTAGAAACAATTGATTCCCATGCTCCATATGCCTGCAAATGTACTTCCAACCTCGATTCCCATATCCAATAACTATCTGCATCAAAATTAGGGGTTGGTATACAATACTCACTTTCTTCAGATTTTGTTGTACCTGGACCTTCCTTTGAAATCCTTGTAACCTCCTTCTTTGGCTTTACCATCTCTATTCTCTAAAAAATGACTTCTAGTGGTTAAGCTGTTACTGAAGGAACCAAGCTCTGATGCCAATTGTTGGAAACACAGAGAAGGGGCGTGAATCAGTATTCCTTAGCAATTAGAACTTTTAAATATTTTCATAGCAATAATGAATCTTCAATTATTATTAATGTTTATGCAGTAATAACAGTAAATAAAAAACACAATAGACACAAGAATATTAGGTGGAAAACCCCCTCTGGGTCAAAAACCACCAAACTCTTTTCTAATAAATTCTTTAATCTTCAGCCCAAATTGAAATGAAAGTAACAACTTCCTAGAATTCTAGAAAGTCATTCTTCTCCAACTAACAGTAGAAGGATGCCCCAATGCCACAGTTTCTTCAGTAGTCAATTGAATGGATGCTCCAACATCCTAGACCAACCTACCACCCTGAAGTGTTCACAGGATCCAACATGTAGGCGACTTCATGCACCATCCTAGCACCTCCCATCCACCCTATAATCATTGAAATGAGACAAGAGTGTGGATTCCCATATCAGGGACAATAATCCATGATACAATATGATTTAAAATGATTTTGACCGAACAACCAACCACACTATGACCTGCAGTCTAACCATGACATCATCCCAACAGAGACTCATATGCCTCCCAATAAATCCTTTTTGTCTCTAGGTAGATTGACTCTCTTATAGTAATGACTCTTCCAATGATGATACTTTTACAAATGACTCTTTTACAACTGTACATTAATGACTCTTGGCCTTGACACTTCTTCACAATATACAAATGGTTGTCATGTCTTCAAAGGATGTCCTGCTACAATGATTCTGTTGATTTGATACTTTTTCTCTTGAATTCTTGGTTGAAGTTGTACTTGAATCTTCTTCTACCTACATGCAAAATTTCGCGGCGAAACCAATCCCAAGACGAAAAAAATACCCTTCAACTTATCTCTACCTGCAAAACACATGTAAGTGCATAATAATGAATAAATACAAATTAAAATTACAATGCATACCTGAAGCGTTCTTTTCACTTTTTCTGTTGAATTGTTGCAGTATTACACAAAGAATCCCACTCTTGATATAGGTCTGGACTCTATGCAAGACTATATCCAAAAATGACCTAAAGATATATACAATAAAAACTGATGACAGACCATAGACTTGCGGTAGACCAAGTTCTAAGTACAACAACAGAGACCATTCTATCAATTATGACAAGACAAGTAACATGAGATTACAACATCATATAGATTTAGCAGACTTGGTGTACCATCAAGAATATGTAGCATCAAATGTCTAGTATTAAGAATAGGACATTTGAAATGTGGTATGAAAACTAATTGTGACATATAGAGACATAGAGATATAACTGAGATCCTGTATGTACTTACATTGTCTTGCGAGAACATATGTCAGAGATGATATTCATATTTCAAATGTAAACACTAATCATACATACCTTGCTATAGGATACTTACCCTTGACTGTTGATGTGTGGTCCTTACTAAAGTGATCCTTGAATGCATGTTTTTTCTTGCCTTCTAGGAGATCGATATTGAATATGTTGTATCGTTGTAATTTCGAATATCCAGGACCTAAAATCTTGTCATGTGATAGCCCTATGACTCCTATTTCCAACTCCATAGGTTTGATCAAGATTGGATTCTTCAAGAAAGAGTTATATCAAATCTCCCACGATGACTTGATTACATACTAGTTCAGTAGAGAGAACTTGTACTAAGTGCCACATATCACTGTTGTTACCCTCGGCCATGAAAATGCTACTAAAAAAACTATAGTCCCTCCAGTTTCTGTGACTATTTACAATATTTGAATCTAATGCTCAAAGATAAATTTATGATGATTTTCCCAATGTCACCTGTTTGACATGGAATTCGGGAGCCTACAAAAACCCTAACTTCCTCATATCTTACCTCTAAAAATATAGCGAAACAAGATCTTCAATTCAGTCGAAAGGTTCACCAAGATTTTACTTGAAATGGTTTTTAATTTTAGCTTCTGAAGCTTCGCAAAAAAAAGTTATAACAAAAATTCCATGATGCACTATTTTAAGCCACAAAATCCCTACAAGAGGACGATATGAGGGTCATTATTTATATGAATGTCTTGAGTTGACGGTGTCCTCAAGAAGTGAATGTTGGAGAAATTTTAGGAGGAGTTTTTTTATTAATTATTTACTATTCAATGACCACAACCAATTATGAGTGCAATGCCATAGCCCCATAGGATTTTAGACCACTAATTGGGGTTACTAACTTCAGACATGAATATCTCTGAAACCATGAAGAAGTACTTGGTGTGCCATATATCAACGGAAACATCTCAATGAGTAGAATCCATCTTTAATATCCTTGACTCATAATAGAGTAAGTTGTCAAGTCAAAATTCCCATGCAATATCTAGGTAGCCCCTAGTGCTGCTTGGGTTGACATCAATGACAATCATTGATCAACAAGTTATACACAACTCAACAGTGGTCAATTCCATAGGAATCGATAGTTTCAAGCATAGATACAATACACAGGGTGTCTCATATGATCCCAACAATGGTTATCGATGAAACAAATGAAGGCCACAAAACTAATGGCTCATCAATCAATAGGTGGATTAACTCCCTGCTTTGATACCGATGTAAGACACACGAGACTAGAAATGAAAACAAATGTATACAAATCAATCTCAAATAATTATGTACATGTTGTACATATAATACATATATAAAATAGTTGAATTCGTTCACAGGAGTTGTTGGACTCTAATAACTACCCAAACTGACCCAAGGTTAATCCCGAGGATTAGGTATCTAACATTATCTTGGGTTGTTATTATTTTATCTTTGGAGTTTTCTCCACATTCTTCTTTTCTCTCTTGTACTTGCATATAGTGGATTATTTGTGTCCATATAAAAATAAATCTATCTTTATAGGTACGTGGGTACCATTAGTTGAACCCACTAATTCTCTAGGAATCCTTCTCACCTTCATGGTTCATCAACTCGGTCTCTTACATTTCGACTCCATCTCGCATTTCAATCTCATATATTACACATCAAGCTTAGATATGAGTACAAACTCATATCTACCTAGTCGTTAATTCCACAACTTGATGTCACATTCTCTCTCTACCTAAGAGGGATAAACAATACTCGTATCTAACTAGTGGTTAATTCAACAACTTGATGTCACCTTCTCCTTCTACCTAAGAGGGATAAAATATACCTATCCAGCAAGACTTACATCACAACTGGTGAAATTCTTAGGGTTTATTAATCCCATGTGGGATAAAATCTACGTATCTAGCAAGTCTTACATCACAATTGGTGAAATTGTTAGAGTTTATTAATCCCATGTGCTTTTAATATTGATTCCTTGGGTTTGTTGATATTTTAGATTTATAATATTTATCCCTTGGGTTTACTAATTCATTTGGTTTATAATATTAAACCCTTGGGTTTTTTAATAGCTTTGGTTTATAATATTAATAATTCCTTGCATTTATAATTTAATCTCTTTGGTTTATTAATTTGTTGGGTTTAAAATATTAATTATTAGGGATTATTATATATATGAGGGTTTAAATGCTAGGGTTTAAATTTTATAATATATTATTATCAAACATTATATTATTAAATAATATATTATTATATAAAATGTTCTTATATATAATACGATTTTATGATGTCACTATTATATTATATTAAATTGTTATATATTAAAATTATGTGTATATATATATATATATATATATATATATATATATATATATATATATATATACAATATCTAGTTAATATTATTAATATACTTCAAGTAAGTATATAAAATATATTGACAATTATATTAATAAATATATAATAATTATTGACGATGACATAATGGTAGAGATAAATGCATATTATTAATAATAACTAAATGTTATTATTATGTTAGATGTAAAGTATATTTTATTAGAAAGTTTCATGTAATAACCAATATTTTATTAACATACAAACTAATGTTAGTATAATAAGTATAATTATATAAATAAAAACTTATATGGTAATTATTACTTATAAAGTTATTAATAATGAGAAATAGTTAGCCTTTAACAAAATACACGTAATAGTTATTAATGTGGTGGGTGGTCAATATATGCATATGGGCGTATATCAACCACATCATTAAATATGGTTGTTGACGCAGATTGCCAATTGAACATCAACTGAACAACAATTGACAATTGAACAACGTCCCAATTGAACAACAATCTGTGATTGAACAACAGCGGAATTGAACAGCAGTCCGTAATTGAACAGTGGTCAGATTGAACAGTAGTCTGGCGATTGAACAACACTTCCGGAATTGAACAATAAATGCAATTGAACATCACTTCCCTCCACATTGTTGATCTCCTCTCCAGATCTAACGGTCGCCAGTGACATCGCATCGGGGAACTTGTGTGATGTTTACCCACCTCACGGAGTCGATATGGTTTGTAAGCCTTGGTCTATAAAAGTTCGGGTCCAAGTTTTAGACTTAAATCTCAATTACTTTAAACCCCGATATCCCTAGGATAACAGAATCAATCAGATCTTACAGTTAGCATCTCTTCACCTAACACATGGTTTAAACACAGGCTTAATCCCGCTGTTGATGGTGATGTCAGCTGTTGACTTTGCAATCGACGGATACTATTGTGTATGGGACTTCAACCCGATCGAACCCTTTTATGATCTTCTACCCCCACTATTAATATTAATGACTATGATTAACCATAAACACTGAGATTATAAGAAAAATACGAAAAACAGAGGAATTACCTGGATGCGCTTCAGAACGCAGATACACAAAATAAACGAGAGTTCCCACCAGGATCACACACAGATGCACACTAAAAAAAATTCATTCAAAATAATAATAGTTACAGAGTCTCGACCCCTTGGCTCGATTACAACAAATTAACAGACCTCTGTTTCAATCTCAAAACCCTCTCTATCACATAACTCTCACTTCTCGCTCAATCCTCAATCATCTTAGCTAATCCTTCTACATTACATTTTCTTCTTTTTATGAGTCGAATCCTACTCTAACTATACGAACAACTCAATCTCTATTTTAAACAATCTAACAATCAAATCTCTATTTTCAAGCTCCACTACACACCTACGCTAACAACTTATCCTTCAATCTAAAATAAGACAATTTCCTAACTATTACAATAATGTATTACAAATCATTTTTGAGAGATCCAACCCTCTCGGTTAAAACTGACTTTTGACCACTCAGGTCAGTGAAATTCACTCTTTTAGCCACAACATGTGAACAAACCTTCACATTGCTAGCTATGTCCTTATGCTCCTGCATCAGACTCCTGGGGAAGAAAAGAATCATCCCTCATACTTTCATGGTTTACTCCATACTTCTGCAACTCTGCTATTGTCAACCAACTAGCATCCTCCACTGGCTGTCCTTTCCATTTGACTAGATATTGACAATAAACATGTCCTCTAGTTCTTTTGGATACCCTTTTCTCCAAAACAGCTTCCACCTCTCTCTTAACTGTCTTTGGCATTTGTTCTTCCCAGAACTTCATCTTCTGTCATTTCCTCCTATAGCTCGGTCTCTGTCCCTTTGTATGGATACAAATTTGCAACATTAAAGATAGGTAATATTCCAATTCCTTCTGGAAATTCAATTTCATAAGCATTAGCTGAAAACTTTCTTAAAATTCTACATGGTCCTATCTTTTTCATTTTCAGTTTATTGTAAGTCTTAGCTAGAAATATTTCTTTTCTCAAATACACCATCACTAAATCTCTCACTTGGAATTATTTCTCTCTTCTTTTCATATCTGGTCTCTATTTGTATTTGCTACTTCTTTCCTGCAATTTGCCTTTGACATCTTCTTGTAGTCTCTGCATATGCTTTGCAAACTCTTCATCTTTTGCACTTCTTGTCTCATGTTTACCCAAATTTTTGAGCTCATACACACCTCTTTGATTCATCCCAAAAAAAATCTGAAATAGACTCATTCTAGTACTTTGGTTTGGAGTGTCATTATAAGAAAACTTAGCCTGAGCTAGTGCTAAATCCCATTGCTTAGGATTTTGATACACTAAACTTCTCAATATGTTTCCCAAGCTTCGCTTTACTACTTCGGTCTATCCATCTGTTTGAGGATGGTATGTTAAACTGAAACTGAGGTTATCTCCTAGTTTCTTCCAAAGAGTCCTCCAGAAATGTCCTAAGAACTTTGTATCTCTATCAGACACAATACTTACACGCAATCCATGTAATCTTACAATTTTTGAAAAAAATAGATTAACAATATGTGTTGCATCACTAGTCTTTTTACATGCAATGATACGTGCCATTTTGGAAAATCTATCTACCACAACATAAACATAATCATCCCCCCTTTGCGTTTCAGGTAACCCCAAAAAAAAATCCATGCTAACTACATCCCATTGTCGATATGGTATAGGAAATGGCTGGCACAATCCTATATTTTGGCTTCTCCATTTAGCGTGTTGAGATATCCTGCACTTCTCAACAAATCTCTTAATATCAGTCTACATCTTTGGCCAATAATAAAAAGCATTTACCCTCAAACAATAAACCTCCTTGGATAAGATAACCTAACGACTTACTTCGGTTATGAGCTATTGTATTTTGAACTGCTGTGTAAATATCCTTGATATCTGCATCGTCTCTATACATTTCAACCATTTCTTCAAATCCTACAACACCAACTTTTAATTCTTGCATAATGAAATTTACCCCGCTTAAAGCATCAGTGACTTTGTTCAACTTACCACTTGAGTGCTTTATCACAAAAGTAAAGCTCTGCAAATACTCTACCCACTTGGCATGTTTCTGGTTCAATTTCGACTGGTTGTTTACGAACTACAATGCATGATTGTCAGAATATAGTATAAACTCCTTTGGCAGCAAATAATGTCTCCATTTTTTTAAGGCTTGTACAATAGCATAAAATTATTTATCATAATAAGAATACCTCTTCTTCGCTTCATTTAATTTCTCACTGAAGTACGCTATTGGTCTCTGTTCCTGACTCAAAACTGCTCCAATCGCAACTCCACTAGCATTAGTTTCTACTTGAAATACTTCACCAAAATCGGGTAAAGCTAAAACTGGTTTCTCTATGATTCTCCTCTTTAGCAACTTAAAATTCCTCTCTGCTACTTCTGTCCATTTGAATTATTGATTAGTCTCCTTGATTGTTTCAAGAATCGGTGCACAAATCTTAGTAAAACCTCTGATAAATTTCTTATAAAAACTTGCAAGACCATCAAAACTTCTTGTCTCAAATATATTCCTTGGAATAGGCCAGTCCCAAATTTCTTGGACTTTCTCCGGATCCATTTTCAACCATTCTTTAGAAACTACAAATCCCAAGTAAATTAATTCTTCTTTCATGAAACTACATTTCTTCAGATTTATCATTAGTTTCTCTTCCTGCAGAGTTCTTAAAACCATTTTAAGATGCTCCAGATGTTCTTCTTTACTTCTGCTAAAGACTAGAATATCATCAAGATAAACAATAACAAACTTGCTTGCATATTCCTTCAAGACTTCATTCATCAATCTCATGAACATCCTAGGTGCATTAGTGAGTCCAAAAGGCATCACTAAACACTCATACAACCCAATGTTTCTTTTAAATATAGTCTTCCATTCATCTCCTTCTCTAATTCTTATTTGATGATATCCACTCTTCAGATCTATTTTAGTAAAATACTTTGACCCACTCAAACAATCCATCAAATCATCCATCTGCGGCAAAGGAAATCTATACTGGATAGTGGTCTTGGTTATGGCTCTGGAATTTGTGCACATACGCCATTCACCTCCTTTCTTTGGACTGAATATTGTTGGTACAACACATGGACTAAGACTCTCTCTGATTAGTCCCTTATCCATTAGTTCTTACACTTGTATTCCAACTTCTGCGTTCTCTTGAGGAGTTAATATGTACGCTACTTTTTTTGGAAAACTTTCTTCTGGTATTAGATTAATATGATGACTAATACTCCTGATTGGCGGCAATGCATTTGGCAACTCATCCACAATAATATCAGCAAATTCATTTAACAGAGTTTTGATTTCTTCAGGCAAATCATCTATGTTTGTGGAGGTTAAAATTACCTTAGGTCTCCCTACGATAGCAAAATGCATTTCTTCACCTTTTCTTACCTCTTGCAACAACTCCTTTCCACTCATCAGCATAACATTGGTTCCAAGTGCTCCTTTGTCAGCGTCATCCTTCAATGGTAGCAGTGTATGTTTATTTCCATTCTTCTCCAGAGTATAAGTATTTTTCCTCCCATCATGAATAGCTTTCCGATCAAACTGCCACAATCTTCCCAGCAAATGCATGTCATACATCCATTGGCATCCCATTACACGATATCACATCCTTATAGGTACCAATTTGTATCTCAAACTTGCATTGTTCTGTCACAATAATATGATGTCCTTTCTACAACCATGTCACTTTGTAAGGAGTAGGGTGTATTGTCTTTACTAATCCCAGCTTGTCCACCATCTCCGTAGAAAAAAGATTATCAGTACTTCGACTATCAATTATCACTTTACAACATTTACCTTTGGATTTGGACATAGTTCTGAATATACTCATCCTCTGCACTAGTTCTTTAGTCTCTTTCTCTACCTTAAGCAATGTCCTCTTCAACAACAAGGATTCTCCTACTTCAGGGGATTCTTCCTTTTCCATAAATTGAGGTGTTTCTGGCTTTGCCTCAACCACATTCGCATTCCTCTAACTTGTTGGTTTATTATGGGGACAGTCCCATGACACATGTCCCCATTCTCCACACGTGTAACACCAAATTTCTCTTCCTCAGCCTATTCCTCCGGGAACAAATATTCCTCTATTAAAATCTTCTCTATGTGGTGGTCTGCTACTTGAACTTCCTGTTTCTTGTTGATGTTGTTGAAACCTTGGTTTGGTAGTTCCTCTACCTCTTACTAAACTTCTCCCTCTATTCCTCTGACTTTGTTTTCTCAGCATCTTCTCTTCTACCTTCAAACCTGCTTGATAGGCATCTTCAATAGTCTTCAAACTCAGAAAGATGATCTCGTCTTGTATGTCGTATCTTAAGCCATTGATATATCTGGCTACCTTCTCCATATCATCCTCTGCATGTCGTACTCTAATACTCAATCTATAAAACTCTTATGTGTATTCTTTAACATTCATTCCTTTTTGCCTTAAATTCTGTAACTGTTTGAAAAGATTCAACTGATAATCTTTTGGCATAAATTTAGCTTTAATTTTACTCACGATTTTATCCCATTGCTTGATCTTGGACTTTCTTTTTCTCGTTCTAGATTTTTGTAGCTCATCCCACCAAGTAAGTGCATGACCCTTCAATCTGGAACTGCAAACTTTGTCTTCTTTTTGTCATCAACCTCTTCAAAGTCAAAATATTTGTCTAGTGAACTGATCCAATCCATTAACTCTTTAGTATTGAAACTCCCTTCATACACAGGAATTTCTACCTTTGGTTTTCCACCTACTTTAGCCAACATCTTGATAACTTTGGTAGTTTCATTTTCCTCCTCTTCTTCTTCCCCAAAATATGCTTCTGCAGCACTTTCAACCGCTTGATCAGGTGCTCTCCTCTGTGCAGTCTCCATTGTGTCCATCCTTGTACACAGACTCTGGATCTCCTCCAGCAGAGCTGCATTTGCTTCAGGTCTTCCTCAACATATGCCAGCTCCTCACCTTGGTGGAATGTTTACTGCAGTCAAACTCAATCTCCGAGCTTTGATACCAAAAATGATACAGATCGCCAATTGAACAACAACTGAACAACAGCCGTCAATTGAACAACTTCTCAATTGAGCAACAATCCATGATTGAACAACAATTGGATTGAATAGCGGTCCATAATTGAATAGTAGTCTGATTGAACAACAGTCGGATTGAGCAACACTTCCGGAATTGAACAGAAAGTGTGATTGAACATCACTTCCCTCGACACCGTTGATCTCCTCTCCAGATTCTATGGTCGTTAGTGATATCACATTGGAGAACATGCACGACGTTTACCCGCCTCACAGAGTCGATATGGTTTGTAAGCCTTGGTCTATAAAAGTTTATGTCTGGGTTTTAGACTTAAATCCTGATTACTTTATACCCCGATATCCCTAGAATAATAGAATCAATAAGATCCTAGGGTTAGCGGCTTTTTGTTTACACATGGTTGAAATGCAGGCTTACTCCCGCTGTTGATGGTGACATCAGCTGTTGACTTTGCAATCGAAGAATACAATTGCATATGGGACTTCTACTTGATCAAACCCTTCTATGATCTTCTACCCCTGCTATTAATATTAATGACCGTGATTAACCATAAACACTAAGATTATAAGAAAAATACAAAAAGCAGAGGAATTTCCCAGATGCGCTTCAGAACAGAGATGCACAAAATAAACAAGAGTTCCCACCTAGATCACACACAGATGCACACTAAAAAAAATTCATTCAAAATAATAATAGTTACAGAGTCTCGGCCCCTTGGCTCGATTACAACAAATTAACACACCTCTATTTCAATCTCAAAACCCTATCTATAACACAACTCTCGCTTCTCGCTCAATCCTCAATCATCTCAGCTAATCCTTCTACATTACATTTTCTTCTTTTTATGAGTCAAATCCTACTCTAATTGTACGAACAACTTAATCTCTATTTTAAACAATCTAATAATCAAATCTCTATTTTCAAGCTCCACTACACACCTACACTAACAACTTATCTTCCAATCTAAAATAAGACAATTTCGTAACTATTACAATAAATTATTACAAATCATTTTCGAGAGATCCAACCCTCTCAGTTAAAACTGGCTTTTGACCACTCAAGTCAGTGAAATTCACTCTTTTAGCCACAACATGTGAACAAACCTCCACATTGCTGGCTAAGTCCAGATGCTCCTACATCAGTTGTAGATGTGTTTCATATACCCAAATCATCGTATATCAACCACATTGATAAATGTGTTTGTTCTAGTTATAATAAAATTTGAGTTAGTTACCTCCATTAAAATATTGAATTTCCTGGATGGTGCTGCCCCTTTAATTCTGAATAAGCCAAGGGCTTGTGTAGTGGGAGAAAATGTTGAGTATTCCAATCTGAAGAAGTGAAGGTGCTGCTAACTACAGTTGTGATGCCTAAAACAACTAACATTCTCTCCCTTAATTATTTCACCAAAACAAACCTTTGCTCAATTTTTTCAAACTAATATTCTAATCTACGTAATTCCAAAAAGTATTGTCTTGAGTTTTTATTATTTTATCTTTGGGCTTTCCTCCACATTCTTATTTTCTTTGTTGTACTTGCATACAACCAATTATTGATGTCCATATAAAAATAAATCTCTCTTCAGAGGTACGTGGGTACCATTCGTTAAACTCACCAATTCTCTAAGAATCCTGTTCACTTACATGGTTCATCAACTTGGTCTCTAACGTTTCGAATCCATCTCTCATTTAAACTTCCTCTATTACACATCAAGCTTAGATAGGAGTACAAACTTGTATCTACCTAGTGGTTAATTCCACAACTTGATGTCACATTCTCTCTCTACCCAAGAGGGATAAACAATACACATTTATAACCACTGGTTAATTCCACAACTTGATGTCATATTTTCCCTCTACCTAAGAGGGATAAATCCTACACATTTGACTCAACAAGGCTTACATCACAATTGACGAAATCAACTTTGGAGTGTGAGTTACAAATAATCATTCATCCCTTACAACAAAAATGTCTCATTACAACAATCTCAATTTAGCTACAAGAAGCAAGAAGGTTAATAATATTCATCTCTAATAATTATTTTCACAAACATATAAACCCATTTAAACTTCATCGCAACGCATTACTTTCTACTGAACCTTTACCACTTTATTTATATTTTATGCACATTATTGGTGACTTCATGAACCCTCTTTGTCTTCATTATGCTCACAACGAAAGAAATTTTCTCGTTGCTTCCCCCTCCATAGGGAATTTGTTCTACGGAAGGTTTCATACACCTCCACGCTCTAATTCCTATGCTGCCACAATTTTGACGCTGATTGTTTCTCGAAATTTTCTTGACCACTTCAGATCCACAAACAATTTCACATCGCAAGAAAAAACTAATTTATCTTGATTTCTATCATTGAAAAAACTCCATAAATAGAAGGAACCGAACTTCTGGAAACTTTATGATACATTCCAACTCAGCTCCGCATGACATATCACTCTTGCCAAAAATGTTCAACACTTATGCTAAAAAACTTGCTTGACAATGCTTTTTCAAACACTCAACCTCAGAATCTCTTCGAACAAGTTGAGGGTTTTCTTGCATAGCTTAGTTGCTTATGCACGACTGCTTCACACCACCAAACTTTACATTATTTCCACACACACTACAATTCAGAACCACATGCCTCTAACTCCTACACTTTGGAATGACTTCCATTCGCATAGCCCCAAACGAAACTTACAGCTTGCAGTTCCTTTGTACTACACTTAGCAACACAACTCACCTAATGAAATAAAATTAAGGCCCACGTGACTCCTCATTCACAATTCCAACAATGCTGATTATGCATCTCACTTAGCATATAATGCTTCTCAATAAGCTCACTTAAGACATAACACTTCAACACAACTTTTTTAGAAATCTTAATTAAATTCTAGGTTCCTACTAAACTACACTCAACTCATTGACTCATGCAAAAGAAAATGACTTTTGGTTGCTCGATGCTCGATGGTCGTTGACAAACCCGTCCACACACCAAAAACTCAAATTACATTTATCTACTCAACGATAGTCCCTCCCGTGAGTGTGTAGGCCTATGGATGACTTTGATACCAATGGAGAGAAACTGAGTAGAAAAAGAAGAAAATAAATTGTAGCTATAACTATCGAATTGCACACAAATACAAAATACAAGAGTGGGATGTTCAACTTTGGCTGAGAATCTATATTTATAGTAAAATTTGAGTCTGTTACATCCATTACAATTTTGAATTTTCAAGACGGTGTTTCCCCTTCAACTCTAAATAACCTAAGGTGGTCTGTGGTGGGACGCAATGTTGACTATTGGAATATGAAGAAGCTAAAGTAGTGCTCGCTGTGGCAGTGATGCCTAAATTAGGTGAAATATTTATCTTTAACACAGAAAAAACAATATTTGGGCTACAAATGACTAGATGGCATAATCGAATCACAAACTAACATGACTATACAGGTTACTTACGATACATATGAGCCCAAATTTTGATGCCTTACAGAACCGATGCTAAGCCATAATTTTTGGAGGAATTTCTTTCTTAAACATTAGCTTTTCATTGCTCTCATAAAAAAAATTCACAATTCTTTTGGTGCAAATGAGACATTCCTTGGAGTTTAGAGTTTGATGCTTTTGTTGTTAACTCCATGTTTTGTGAGTATATATGAGGTATCATAGTGTCATCGTCTTTTTTTATTCAATGTACGTGGACAACAATGAAGGTGTGGGTGTCCATTCTCACCTTGAATGGTTGACCTTCCTCTCTTTTTATTCTCCTTCAACATTTTGAATATTTTACTTACTACTATTTATTTTTTACTTGTTGAAATTTCCTTTCAAGTAGGTGCATTTTCAATCCTTAATTTTCTAAGCTTGAGTTATTGTAAGATGAATTGATTTAGTAATGTATTATAGTTACTTTCTAGTGGTCATAACATAGTTATAATTAGCAAGGACACTATCTCATTTGGACCTATTTGCAAAATGCACAAGACAAGATCAAGTTTTTGGAAGTCAAATTCAAGTACAACAAAATAAGCTACAAAAGAAGAGTGATCTTTCTGAACTAGTTCTTGTTCAGAACAACTCCCTTTTTTATTCTAATGTTCACTCCCATTAGTAGTTAGAAATTTATGAGAATAACGAAGCTATTTTAAGAGCAAATTTTCATAAAAATGTAGAGGTTCAATGTGCACTTCTTAAGCCCATTATCAAACCTTTGGAAGAACTTGTTAACAATAGGAATAAAATGAATGTTGGATATTAGAATGATATTTCATTTCATATTTCAGACTATTCCAAGAACATCTAATTACATAGTCTTCAGTTTCTTCAAGATGATTCATCTTCACTTTCTCTTGTTTGATAGCCAAAACAGATTTGCAGATGCTAACATTGTATTCGACTTGGCCATGTGAAATAACATTATTTTGATCTTCACCCTTGTGACATTGTGATAAGCACATTCATCATTGAAATAGATGTTCCAAAAATAAAACTCCTACAAGAAAAAATATTCGATTTGGATGGATCACTGTTTGGCAACGGTCTTCAATAGCCAAGAAGATATATTATTATCACCTTGTATTTAACATGGGAGGGATTGATGGTTAGTTACTAGCTTCGAAGATTAATCAAGCAAGCCCAACCCATAACCTAAACCGAAGATAGTTGTCTAAGCCTAGAGCTAGATTCAACCATTGCCATAATTAGTGTTGTATTGAAAGACAGATTGATGCTCCATAAGCACGCATTTTAATTCTTGGCATGCCCTAAACCACCATCAGGAAAAGTTTCCTCCCGTAATATGAGTTATCACTCCCTGATCACTTATATTACCCCAAACATCGGACTGCATTTTCCAGCTGAAATGGAATATTACTACCGAAATTGCATTGTACATCCAGAATAAACCAAGGAAGACATGATCCCAGGCAGATACTTGACATGTTCCTCCTCTACCAGGTCCATCACAAGGAAAGCGAAAACCTAGATTCGCTTTATCAGGTATTAAACGGGAGCTACGGGCAAATAGAACACCTTTAAGTAGGATTAAAACAGTCACATGGATAGTAAATGCATGAATGTGATGTACCAAAAAATCCACGGTTCCTAATGGAATTGGTAGCAAAGCCACTTTGGAACCTACTGTCACCAAATCACCACCTCCCCAGGTTAAGCTGGTACTCGCTGTTGCACCAGGAGCTGTTGAACCAGTTGCTGAAGCATGAGAGTTTTGTATCCATTGCGCAAAGATAGGTTGTAATTGTATAGCAGTATCTGAGAACATATCTTGATGACGTCCTAGAGCGCTCATAGTATCATTATGAATATACAGACCAAAACTATGGAAACCTAAGAATATACATACCCAGTTGAGGTGTGATACAATTGCATCACGATGTCTAAGAACGCGATCTAATAAATTGTTGTATTGAGTAGTCGGGTCATAGTCTCTTACCATAAAAATCGCTGCATGTGCAGCAGCGCCAACTATGATAAACCCACCAATCCACATATGATGTGTGAACAGAGAGAGTTGGGTACCATAATCAGTAGCTAGGTATGGGTAGGGAGGCATCAAATACATGTGGTGAGATACAACAATAGTAAAAGATCCTAACATAGCTAGGTTAACAACTAGCTGAGCATGCCACGAGGTAGTTAAGATCTCGTAAAGATATTTATGGCCCTCCCCCGTAAATGGACCTTTATGAGCTTCTAAAAGGTCCTTGAGATTATGGCCAATGCGCCAATTGGTCTTATACATATGACCGGCTATCAGGAAAAGAACAACAATAGCCAAATGATGATGCGCAGTATCGATCAACCACAGACCCCCCGTTACTGGATTTAATCCTCCACGAAAAGTCAATTTGTTTTTCACTTCATAAGTTTGTAGATATATTGAAACAATCATTAGGGAACACTTCCAAAAATAGAATAATTTAGCATCTAGACAGATTTATAACTATTCTGAGAATGTCTTTGATCTTTAGTTCTAGAGTTGGTGGTTAGACTTAAACCACCACTAATACAGACCTCTAGTTCTTCCGCTTCATTTGGCTTTTGGTCTTCTTTAAACCACCATTTCAGAGAGCACATTTGGGCATTATTTCCATGCATTTTTTCACTTTATGTCTCTTCTTGGACTCATACACCCCTTCAAATTAAGGGGGAGAAAGTTGAACACCTAACTTGTTATGGTTATGGTGTGGAATGAGGAAAGTTTTTGGAAATCCAGGAAAGCTTGGAAGTTGAATCCAATAGAAAAAATAGTGTATTTATGTTGGTATTATCTTTAATGAAAATACAATCCGCGCCTGTTCTTTTATTATGGTTTCACATTTCAACAAAATATCTAGAGGAGAGTCTCCTAAGATACTAAAAAGAAATATAAGTGGGTGGAGCCACCAACCAAAACTAGATAATGAGAAATTCCCTTCCCTACTTATCAAATTATTATAATTTTATGGGAATTTTTCCAAAAATGGCCCTTAAATCCAAGAGGAGCACCTCACCTCAAAAGAAATGGCAAACGAAAGAATTTAATTTAGGATAGTTTGGATGGATCCTAGAAAATGTATAATTTTTCAATATAAAGGTTTGAGTGATCAAAGCCATCTCATAAGGGATCATGGATATCACGAGAGATAAGAATTGAAGGTTTTTTAAAACTAGATGATTTTGAGAAGGAAGATAAGGAAGATATAGAGGAAGAGGAATGTTGTGAAATTGTAATACACAACAAATTATCCTTAATACCATGAATAACCATTGACGTCACATAAGTATTTAGAGATTGTATCAATAACCACAAAATATGAGAAACTAAAAGTGGAATGAAAGGATGCTTCGGAACAATAAATGATTTGATAAACCATTCCAAGAATATGAACAACATCATGGCCTAATAAATTATAATCACATTTGGAATCACACCTTACACAAATATTTACATTTGAGGCTTATAAGTGTGGAAATGAATTGAAGTTGGTAATGCACCTATATATATCTTATTGTATTAAATCTATAGTTGACCACACAAATATTTGAGTTTTGTCTGACACCCAAAACCCTATTCCATTAAATCATACTAAATTATAATACTAATCCCTTAACCATTAGTATATTAAAGTGAATTGAAATAACTACCAAAAATAATACATGAAGAACAAACATAAAAGTATCATTGTGGGTCATCAGCCTCATTGCTCCCATAGCTGATGAAGTATGTCTCCCCGATGAACCCCATTCATTTGTGAGCCAACCGCTAAAATCTCAAGTAGATGATACTAAGTCTATATGTAAAAGATATATTGCATATTCAAATTTCTATTACTTTTCAAACACATTGCAAAAAATTGGGAAAATTGCAAGGCATCCATATTGTTGGCTAGTATGGGAAACAATTCCTCTTAATTCCCTACACCAATAGATATTTTTAGGACCAACAAATATAGTCAATCAATCTCCACCATTATTTAAGTGATCATCCTTCATTATAAACACCTTATTATATTCAACCACGACAAGTTTTTGTGGTTTAATATATCTTGAGAGCGAAAATTTTAAGGACAATTTTTTTCTTAATGCTTATAAACCTCAATGAATCTTACTAATCCCTAATATAAAAACTATAAAATTTTTGGTGATATTTTTGTAAAAATATGAAAATTTCTAATAATATTATATATGCTCTATAAAATTTTGGTCATTTTTAAGATAGAATAAATTTATGGTATAAAATTTGGGCAAATCAATTTTAGAAATTATGGAAATTGATGAAGGTTGTTTTTGAAAAAAACATGGAAAATTAGCCCACACGCAAATATTACCCCCTAAAGTTTTCCTTGAACCTTGAATTTTCTACCTCAATAATTCTTGGGTCATATTGAGTAATATATAGAACAAAAGTAGAATAAACATCTAGGGGGGCATAAATTTCTAGTTGTATTATTTCAAGAAATAATATTCCCGACACTCAAATTACATATTGCTTGTAAGTTTTCTTCGACTGATTAAACATCCTACTTGGGAACCTTTTGATCCTCTGTAAACACAACATCCTAACATTAAATAGTCTTCTTCATTAATAGGTTCCAAAATATATAACCTCTTATAACATCTTTACAACCAATAAAGAGACATCTTAGCTTTATTAGCCAACTCACTCCTACTTTCCCTTTCAATATTCACATAAACATTTCCACCAAAAACTCTAAAATGCTTAAGAGAGCATTTTTACTAATCCATGGATCGTCTATAATTTTTTCAACTAATGTTGATGTAGGTAATCAATTTACCAAGTAGCATGGAGTATAGATTGACTATGCCCAATATTTTTTGGATAACCATATTGCATTAACATACTTCATTCCTTCCACGTGAACATATTCTTTAGTATTTTTCATGTCCATTATTTTAAGTTCTATATGGAATAGCCTTTTGTGATAGCCCCTGGTTAAAAGTTTATGTAATAAAAGCTAATAAATGAAAAATGAGACCATGGTTAGAGGATTCTTATTGTAAGCTGAATGTTTGGCAACGATATCTTTGTGGGCATCATTCAATGTGTTTATGGCTAAGGGAAATTGGAAAAGGAAATGTCTAAGGCATTAAAAAGGAAAAAAGGTGTTTCGGCACATTTATTTATGAAAATAAAGGGAAATAGGAGAAATGAAAGGTGAAAGGTCATAGGTTTCATGTGAGGAGGAAATTGAAGGAAAATAATTGAAAATGAAGAAAATAGAAGCCTCATTGATAAAAAGGCTTCAGAGGATCCATTTGTAACCTTTTGTCAGTTCAGTTTTGGAGATCTCTCATTATTCTATATCTCTCTCTCACTCTTGGACACATAGAGTTTTCTTTGAGCATTCTATCTTGGAAAAAGGAAGGGAAAAGAAAGAAAAGGAAGTATAAGGAAGAGAAAGGAAAGGAAATACAAGGTAAGGAAGATCAAGATGAAAACAATTCAGCAATAATACTTGTAGGTAACATATTGTATGTGTGATTTCCTTGTTGGTTTTGACATGCATGGCTTTGCATGTTGTTATTTTGTTCCTAGTTGTTGGTGGCATGGTCTTGCCAAGTTATAAAAATGGTTTTCATCCTTTGCTTTCCTTATTCTAGATAGCCACGGTGTGATGGGATTTTTTCTCAGTTTTGAGCTTTGGAATTTCCAGATGGTTTCAGAATTTGGGGTGGAGGTGGTCTAAGGAAAATTCCGAAAGGAATAGGAATCCCTTTGATGAGTTTTGGCAAGATACACTGTAAAACCTGAGGTGGAGTCTCGATTTAGGGCCTAGTGATTCGATGTGAATTATGGTAAAGCCTAAGATATAAGGAGATGGAAAATTCCTCAAGGATTTTGATGGAGTCAAAAGGGATTCCAAGCTTGGTTTGGTTTTGTGATCTCGGTGCCGATTTTGGTGAGATCATAGTTTGGTGAGGGTGGAGGTTATTTAACCTCTAGATTCCCTTAGTTGTTTTTGGATTGGCTTATCCATGTGATGCCACATTCATGCTTGGAATATGGAAATGGAGTGACTGGCTAAAAGCATTATTTTGTTCAGCCATGTCTATGGTTGGGTGGTACATGGAAGTACCTAACCTCATTGGCTCTTTACTATGTTTAATAAAATCTAATTTATCTTGCTTTTTTACTTGTTATTATGCGGTCTTAATGGTTGTTATATCATTGTTATTTACATCGTTTAATACTTGTTATAAGCATGGTTATTTCATCTATTTACTTGTAATTGAAAGGATAATGGATGCAAGACCTAATTGATGTCAAAATAATTAAGGGAAGACGATGGTAATCCTTCTCGTCAAGTATAATATGAGTTTTTAGTCATTTATACTATATCTTTTATTAATGTCTTGTAGATTGCAATGATTCCAACTATTTGATAGAATGTTAGTCCCGGTTGGGGATGGTCAAGCATAGTCTTGGAGCTAGTTTTCAGCTTACAAGTCTTTTTATCATGTAAATTATGGATTCCAAAATCTACCAATGTTTGTGGGCAATGACCTAGATTCTGGGTTTGAAAAGTTGAACAAATCTCGAAGTTGTAGGCACAACACTGGGGAAAAAAGTCCCCAAAAGCTCTATTGCCCTTGGTGTGGGAGCTTCTGGAGCCTCACAAACACACCCTTGTCCATATCAAGGGAGTGTCCAGGGGTTTAATGCACTAAAAATTCTCTTGGTATAAGGGATCGTTACCTGAGTAGTTAGGATGGCTCCTGGAGTTTTGTTGTGGATTTCGAAGGTCTATGTGGTGTGTTTCCATCGATTGCACTTCCTTAAAGTGACTTAGGAGGTTGAATCCCATTATAGTGGCCTATAATTGCATATTTACATTAGCTGGTTAGTTAATTGCGTAGATGTGTGATGAGATCGTTACAGATTGTTATTAGATCTAGTTCCGCTCTTTATGGAAAAAGTGTGATGTTCTCAAGGTCATTATCATCATGCATCATATCAAGGTATATTGCTGGTATGGTCATGCATGATATTATGTGTTGATAATGTTACATTTCCATATATTCTTATGTTTATACATGTACATGATAATGTGGACTCATCTTACAGAATAGATAAGACTCCCCTAAACAACATTGAGGTATGGATTTTATTTTTGGTATCTCTTTGATTTTTATGACATGATATACTTGTATGAAGAAGATAACCACAGATGCCAAGAAAAATGGTAGACTATAGCTCTCGTGACTCTCCTTACAGATCAATTGGGAAGTAAGGAGATGAGCATTCTCCTGGTATGAAAGATACATTGAGAAGTTTGAGGGTTGAAATCAGAAGATGCAAGGCAGATAATGACATGTTAGTTGAGGCTTAGGAAATACTTGCAAGGGATTAGGGAAACTAGATAGAGGTTAAAGTAGCTATCCTTCAGAGCTTCTCAAAGTTGCAGAAACCGAGATAGATGAGGATCAGTCAAGAGTACGAATAAAAAAAAATGGAGCCTATGGTAGTAGGTCTTGGATCAGACACAGGTTCGATAGAGTGGAGACAATTAGAGGTGGTAGATCATTGGACACACTTGAAAGGAGTATTAGTATGTATGGGCATCATTTTGGTTCCTCTTCTAGGAGATATTACTATATTCATCGTCGTCATCATCCTTAGAGGAAAGGTGAGTACCTCCCTGAGGATTTTAAGAAATTCAACCCGCCTACATTTGATGGAGAGATGAAGAAGTCAGAATATGTTGAGGCATGTTTTCTTATGTTGAAGAAATTATTCAGATTGCATAATTGTATGGAGAACATGAAAGAAAATATAGCCACCTTCAATGTTAAAGGGAAAGCAAATATTCAGTGGGAGGATGTGAAGAATGTTAAATGTATTCCGGATGATGACTTGACTTGGAATGAGTTTGAGAGGCTCTTCAAGAATAATTATTTGCCATAAAGGTACTATGATGATAGAGCTAAGGAGTTTTATGAGTTGCAGATGGGTTCCATAATTGATGATGAGTATACTATTAGGTTCTTGGATCTATCGATATGTGTGCCATAACTCAAGGAGGAGAAGGCCAAGGTTTAGAGATTCATTAGTGGACTGATAATAGCATACATAGACCAGATTGAGTTCGATGAGCCTAGATCATCGGAGGAGGCCATATGAAATTTGAAGCATTGTTATGAGAAGTCAAAGAGAAAAGATGAGCCTAAACGTGACTTGAAGGGAAATGATAAATTAAAAGGAAAATGGCTACCAAAGAGGGGAAGAACTAAAGATGCAGGTGAGAAATAAAATGTGGTCCCTTACAAGACTTTCAATATAGTTGAGAAGGGACATGGAGAGAAGCAAACTAGACGTGATGGTAGAGCACCGTTGCAGTGTTGGATATGTGGAAAGGATCACTATACGAGGTATTTTCCGTAGTATTAAGGTGGTAGACCCCATATATATAGTGATTAGGAGGTCCATACAATTGGGGATGTCGGTCATAGAATCCCTTTGATTTATGCAGTTGCAGATAATAAGTAGCCAAATCACCAAGAATCTGTCATTGAGATGGATGGTAAGCTTTGTGATCAAGTTGTTTCTATTTTTACTAATTCTCGATCTAATTATAGTTATATTAGTCCTGACCTTGTGGATAAGGGTGGTTTGAGAAAGGAAGTACGTGCAAAATCTTGGTTGGTACAGTTGGCTAAAGAGAAGAAAGTTCACCATTGGGTAAGAGCTTGTGAATTTTAGTTAAATGGTATGGCTACAACAACACATTTGAATGTACTTCCATTGGAATCATATAACATGCTTTTGGGTATGGCTTCCTTGTGCCTTCACAAGACCAAATTGGATTTCTTTGACAAGGCCATTGAGTGCCTCAATGATAATGGGAAAAATAGAATTTTGTAGGGAAATTAGAAGCCTACATCAGTGAGGATGGTTACCGCTATGCAGGCTAGGCATAGTTGCGAGAAAGGTTGTGTGATGTTTGCAATGCATATATCTAGTGAAAAGGGTAAAGATGTTGAGGATGTAGAAATCATCAAGAGGTACATTGTACTACAATAGTATAAGGATATGTTTCTTGCAAATATTCTAGAGTTACCTCAACACACGGAAGTAGATTTCTCTATTGAATTGGTGCTAGAGGCCACACCAACATTGAAGGCACCTTATAGGATGAGTACCCCATTGATAATATAGTTGAAATTGTAGTTAAAGGAGATTCTTGACATGGAGTACATTAGGCCAAGTGTATCACCTTGTGGTGAACCAATGCTGTTCGTAAAGAAGAAATATGGTACTATCATATTGTGCATTGATGACAGGAAGTTGAACAAAGTGAGGATCAAGAACAGGTACCCATTGCCGAGGATTGATGATTTGTTTGATCAGTTGAAGGGAGAAACAATGTTCTCTAAGATCGATTTGAGATCAGAATACCACCACGTACGCATCAAGGAAGAGGATATCTACAATACTACCATCATGACCAAATATGGACATTATGATTTTGTTGTGGTTCCATTCAGTTTAGCTAATGGCCTAGCTACATTTATGCATTTGATGAATAGTGTGTTGTGTCCTTATCTTGACAATTGTGTTATTGTATTCATTGATGAGATATTTATATATGCCAAGATTGAAGAAAAGCATGTTAAGCATTTAGCAGCATTGTTGAGATTGCTAAGAGAGCATCAATTGTGTGCCAAGCTTAGCAACTGCAACGTGAATTACTTGGGACATGTTTTTTCCAAGGAAGGCATAGTAGTAGATCTAGAAAAGCTAAGGGCCATCATTGAGTTGACAGCTCCTAAGAATATGGATGAAGTGAGATCAATCATGGGATTAGAAGGTTACTATAGGAGGTTCATCAGGAACTTTTCATGCATTGCATATCCTATGACAACCTTGGAGAGGAAAGTTAAGAAGATTGAATGGACAAAGAATATGCAGCTAGCTTTGAGCAGCTGAAGTAGGTGTTGGCCAATGCTTTAGTCCTTAAGATTTCAGAAATGGTTAAAGAATTTGTAGTATGTATAGATGCATGTAAAAGAGGACTTGGTGGAGTTCTTACATAGGACGGACATGTGGTGTGTTATGAGTACATGAATTTGAATGAGTATGGGCAGAACTACATGACTCATGATCTTAAGTTGGCATCTATTATTCATGCTTTGAATATGTGGATGCATTATCTTCTTGGCAGGAGATTTGTATTGATGAGCAATCACGCTGGGTTGAGATACTTGTTTGACCAACCAAATCTAAATGCCAGGAAAGCTAGATGGCTGGCTACCCTTAATGAGTTCGATTTTGAGATTAGATACATTAAGCGAAATAAGTTCCAGGTTGCATATTCTCATAGTAGGAAGGTTGAGGTGAATCATATAGAAGCTATGAGCTCCTATGGGACAAATTTATAGGATAGGATCTTGCAGGAAGGACAATGGGATGACAGGTATATGAATATTATGCACAAGTTACAATAGAGTATGGGTACAGATACAAGAAAACGTGATCAAGATGAAAACTATCATCTCACAGAAGATGGTTTGACAACATTCAAGGACATGATCTATGTGCCAGATTGTAGTGAGCTCAAGAATCTTATCTTGATGGAGTTTCATCTCAAGCCATACTCAGAGCACCTAAGATATCAGAACATGTTGACGGGAGTCAAGAAGTTCTACCATTGGACAAATCTAAAGAAGGAACTGGTAGAGTTCATGGCTAGATGTTTGGATTGTTAGTAGGTAAAGGGAGAATGTAGGAATCTAGGTGGTCTACTACAACCTATTCTGACTCCAGAATGGAAATGGGAGATCATCTCTACAGATTTCATTACATGTGTTTCAAGGAGAGTGAGACAACATGATTCTATTATGGTCATGGTTGATAGGTTGAGAAGGTTAACTCACTTCATTCTAGTGAAGACTATATATTTAGCTAGTGAGGTGGTACATGTTTGCATTAGGGTGATCGTGAGATTACATGTTGTTCTGAAAAATATTGTGTCAGAAAGGGATGCAAAGTTCACTTCCATGTTTGGGAAAGATCTATTTACAAGTTTGGGTACATAGTTGGCATTCGACATAGCCTATCATCAATAGACAGATGGACAAACAGAGAGGCTCAACAGGATCTTGGAGGATATGTTTAGGATGTATGTGATGCATCAGCAGAGAAAATGGGAGGATTATCTTCCATTGGTTGAGTTTTCATATAAAAATGGTTATCAAGAGTCATTGAGTATGTGTCCTTTCGAGGCATTATATGGGTAGAGTTGTAATACTCCCATTAGATGGAGTGATCCAATGAATAGTGTGCTTATTAGACCGGACATGTTAGCATACATGGAACAGGAAATGTAGGTTATAGAGAAGTATCTAAAGGAAGCACAAGATATACAAGAGAGTTATGCAAACCATCACAAGGCATTCAAGGCGTTCCGTGTTGGGGAGCATGTCTATTTCAGCATAAAGCCCAGGAAGAGCTCTTTTGGGATTGGATCATGTGCCAAGTTCACAACACGATATTGTAGACCTTTTGAGATACTTGAGAGAAATGGATGAGTGGCCTATCGACTTGCACTACCTTCAACAGTGAAACTACATGATGTTTTCCATGTTTCATTGCTTAAGAGGTATATAAAGAATGATGATCATGCTATTTCTTGGTCTGTATTGTAGGTGGAGCAACAAGGAGAATTCTAGTCAGAGCCTCAGTGAATATTGTAGTGGAAGCAACTCATGCTTAGGAACAGAGCCATAGGACAAGTTCAAGTGAAATGAAAGCAGTTTGGGCTAGAGGAAGTTATATGAGAGATGTCGGATCAAATGCAGGCGATGTATCCTTCTTTGTTTGTGATGGAGGCAAAGAATTTTGGTATGATATTTGGTATATGCTTGGAATATGATTTGCTGATTTTTTGATATCTACATATGTATATGGATGGAAATACTGCCACGAGTTGTGTTATAAAGCTCCAATAACCAGTATGGTTGTTATTTTGTCATGTTTCCGTGATGATTTGATTTTGAGTAGATATAATTGTAAATACTGAAATGAGATAAGTTATAAAGATCCATGGCCAATATGTTTTCTTCACTGCTTTTGCTGAGGTCTTGGTGTGTTTTAAGACCAAGGAATATGTTCCCCAAGGGGAGGGGTCTGCGATATCCCTTGGTTAAAAGTTCATGTAATAAAAGTTAATAAAGGAAAAATAAGACCAAAATTAATGGACACTTATTCGAAGCTAAAAGTGTGGAAAATATATCCTACTAGGAATCATTGGATGTGTTGATGGCGAATGGAAATTAGAAAGAAAATGGCTAAGGAATTAAAACAGAAAAAAAAGGTATTTTGGCACATTTACTTATGAAAATAAAGGAAAATAGGAAAAAAGGAATGTGAAAGGTCACAAGTTGCATATGAGGAGGAAACTAAAGAAAAATAATGGAAAATGAAGAAAATAGAGACCTAATTGATACAAGTTCTTCTCAGGATCAATTTGCAGCCTTTTGTCAGTTTATTTTTCGAGCTCTCTCATTATTCTCTCTCTCTCACACTCTTGGACACTTGGAGTTTTCTTGGAGCATTCTAGCTTGGAGCAAGGAAGGGAAAAGAAATAAAAGGAAGGAAAAGGAAAATAAAGGAAAGAAAAGCGTAAGAAAGGAAGAGAAGGATGAAGAAGATTCAACAGGAATACTCACAGGTAACATATCGCATGTGTGATTTCCTAGATGGTTTTCACAATCATGGCTTTACATGTTGGTATTTTTTTCACTAGTTATTGGTGGCATGGTCTTGTCGGGTTATGACAATGGTTTTCATCCTTGCTTTGCCTTTTTCTAGATAGCCATGGTGTGATGTGATTGTTTATGTATTTTGAGCATCGGAATTGTTGGATGGTTTCAAAATCCATGGCGAAGGTTGTCTCATGAAGATTCTGAAAGACCTAGGAATCCCTTGACTGGTTTTGATGGGATACATGGTAAATCCTAAGGGTGGAGTCTTGGTTTAGAGCCTAGTGATATGGTGTGGATTGTGGTAAAGCCTGAGAGGAAAGGAGACCAAAAATTCCTCAAGGATAGTAATGGATTCTGGAGGAATTCCAAGCTCAGTTTCGTTTTGTGATCTTAATACAAGTTTTGGTCATCAGGGTTTGGTGAGGGTGGAGATGCTTTAACCTGTGGATTCCCATGATTTTTTATGGATTGGTTTATCCATAAGATCCCACACTCATGGTTGGAATATCACATGGCGGTGATGCGCTGAAAGAAAGATTTGGTTCGACCATGTCTATGGTTGAGTGGTACGTGGATGTCCTGAACCTGGTCGGCTCTTGCCTATGTTTAATAGAAGCTAAGTTCTCTTACTTTTTTCCTTCTTATTATGTGGCCTTAATGGCTATTATATCATTTCTATTCAAATGGTTTAATGCTAGTTATAAGCATGTTTATATGACCATATATATTCATGGTTATTTCATGTATTTACTTGTAACCAAATGGATAATGGATGTAAGACCTAATTGATGTAAAAATAGCTAAGGGAAGAGGGTGACAATCCTTCTTATCAAGTCTCATATGAGTTATGATTCATTTATGTTATGTCTTGTATTCATGTCCTGTAGATTGCATTGATGCCAAGTGTTTGACAGAATGTCAATCCTGGTTGGGGATGGTTAGGCCTAGTCCTGGAGCCATTTTTTGGCTTGCAAGTCTTGTTGTCATGTAAGTTATGGATTCTGAAAGTTACAGGGGTTTCCGGGCATTGACCTTACTATTGGGTAAAACGCACGGTGTATGGAGAATGAAAGCTACCCTTAAAGGTCTTCAAGGGACCTTTGACAGACTGTAAGATTATCTGCAGAAGTTACCAAGTTATACACATGTTCATCTATCAAATATTAGTTAACTAAGTATGGAAAGAGTGTTTACCTCAAATCTCCTTCTAGATTTGTTTGGAGATCTCAATGCAGCCAAGAAGAAATCCTGCAAAGCTGGCTCCAAGACAATTCATGCACAAAGGAAAGGCAAACACAATCATAGCATACAATCTAGAAAACTAATATAACAATACACAATGAACATATATTTGTATACAAATAAAAATACTCAACTCAACAAGTATCAAAATGAACAACTCAATGAAAAATGTTACCAACGGTATGGAGTAGGGAACATAACTGCAATTCTGTATTTATAATGGAAGAGTGATTACAACCATCTATTGTGTCAGCCTTCCCTTCCCCTTCTTCTCTCTCTCTCTCTCTCTCTCTCTCTCTCTCTCTCTCTCTCTCTCTCTCTCTCTCTCTTTCAGCTCACTTCTTCAAGTGTATGACAGTTCACAACAGCTTAGTGAGCTATCTTTTCAAATGCTTAGATCCCTTTCACAATAACCCTCACCTTGCTTATATAGCAATTGAGTTAGGGTTGCCAAGCTCCTCCTAGAGTTCATTAGGGAAAAATCCATGAACTTGCCCTGTTTTCAATATTTTTCCAATTTTCCTTCATTCTCAGATTGGAAATTCTCTAAATATCTTGCTTTTAGATGTTTCCTTGCTTTTCTTGAGGAAATCTAGGGATAAATATCTAGATATTTGTGAGGGAATTCGTTGGCTTGTCCCTTTGAACATCTCTTAGTTTCACTAATGCTCCCCCTGGTCTAAAAACTTGAGTTAACAGGGTGACTAACACTCCTCTATTCTTGGTAACAAGCTTTATAAAGCAGGTTGGCAGTGAAAAACTAGCATTAGTGTGGATTCAAGGCCTGCAATTGTGGTCTTTGCTTCAGCCATGCTATCTTTCACCTCTGAGTTGATGAGGAGGTCATTTTGTCCTATAACAGATGCCCCCTAAAGTGTGAGATCAGAGGCAGAGACGATGGCCGAAATACTTTAGTAAAATTGTAATTTTCTGTCAAAATTTTTAGAGAGAGAAGCTTTGGGCGGCAAGGGAAAACCTGATACAACAACATACATAAATATAAACTGCTAAAATCATGTCCTCAGTCGGGCATTCCCATGCTCAGTAGCTATGTTGGAGTAATTTTCTCTTCTGAGATATAACAATGTTGGTTGTCGATAAGCACAGAGCAGATCCAGTGTCATAATAAATCATCCTAAAATAGCTGTCTCCAAAGAACAATATCCGCAGCTTGGGAGAGGAAACAAGGCTGAATGATGCAAGCCTCTACCCAAGGTCTTGATTTCCACTTCACTGAACAGCATAGATCGATACATGTGAAAAATATGTGTTGATGTCAAACATGCACGAAATCCTCTGATTACCAGTCAATAATGGAGACTGTTAACAGATGCGAGGAAGGCCACCGATAATGGTGATGGTCTCCAAGATGCACAGTGCAAACTAGCGAGTGTGAAAGATTTATTTGTCATCGAACACTCGTAGAATCACTTAACCAAGAGCCAATAATGAAAACCCATGATCAAACACAAGGTAACCTACCACTAATGTCTGCAAATACCAAGGCACTGAATGTGTTTTTGGGTTATCTTCCTAGATAGAGTGTTGAAGTCGATAGGAAGAAACCTGTCGAAAGGTAGGTAATGACGTGTCCTACATCAATCGACACGAAACTGGACAAGAATGATTTTGCTTTTTGAGGAATATTTTGAGAATTTAGGTCTAAAAAACAGAGGGCATGATGAAAGGATATGTATGATGGGTTGATAGAGGAAACAAATGGGAACCCTTAAACAATAGAAGGCATGAAAACGGTTTTAACCAGACATAACTAGACTCGTGAACACTACAGAGTGTTAGGATATGGAGATGTAATTACATCAGGGTATATAGGCTAAAACTCATAGGTTGGCAGGGTTCATATTGAGAGGCCATCAAAATGAAGGTTTATCTGAGGGAGTGCCATGTTCAAGCGAATGATTGCTGCCAAACCACGCTTTCAAATATGGAATACAGTTGTATTGTCCACTTTCCCTATCTAACTATTTAATGAGTCCATATGGGTAAACTCATTGATCTCTTCATTTTTAAAGAGTCTAAAAAGGATCGCAAAAAGAACGACTCTTTTCCCTATCTGATTAGTTTAATGAGTCCAGACAGGAAAACGCGTTGATTTTTTCATGTTTTAAGAGTATAAAAAGTTTCGTAAAAAGAACGACTGTATATCTTGTCTGTGTAATTTAAAGAGTGCAGACTAAACGACTCAGTGGTCTTTTCCTATTTAGAGAGTGTGAAAAGATTGTAAAGAGAGACTCCATGGTGGTCCCTTTGTCATAGTTGTTAACCTGGTGCGACAAAAGGTTAATAGTATACCCGGATCAGTTACTTTTCCGACTTTTAATCTATCGAATCCAGATAAAGAGAAACCTATTTTCAATAGATGTCAACCTCATTTTGTTACGAGTACGAGGCGACAGACTAAACTCGTTTTTCGTCATGAATTTTTAACGAGTCACACGATGACAAACTCAATACCTTCATCAAAATTTTTAATGAGTTAGATGAAGAAAAATCATGGTACCTTTTTCAGTTTAATGAGTGAAAAAAAGGGAAAGGAACGCCTCATCCTTTCTTCATAGTTTTATGAGCTCGAAGGAGGGGAAAAACTCGAGGATTTTTCGATTTAAGAGTGAGAAACGGCGCCAAAAAAGAAAGTGCTCTTGCTGCTGCTGTATATTTTTAACGATCCTAGTAACAAAAACTCGGGATTTTTCAGTTTTAACGAGCAAGAAAACTACCTAAAGGAATCCTCGGGTCATCTTTATCAAGTTTAACGAGCCGAAAGACATAGCTCAGGATTTTTTCAGTTTAAAGAGCGAGAAAAAAGTGCCTAAAAAGAATGCTCCTTTGGTCTTTTTTAGTTTATGAACTGGAAAAGGATCAAAAAAGAGTTGCTCAAAACATCGTTTCATGTATTTAACGAGCGTAATGATGAAAAATCGAAGATGTTTATATTTTTTAAAGAGCAATAAAATATCACAAAAAGTGCTCTGACCATTGTTGTACAGATTTAACGAGTGCAACGATGAAAACTCGGAGATGTTTATATTTTTTAAAGAGCAATAAATTATCCCTAAAAAGTGCTCTAACCATTGTCGTACATATTTAACGAGCGCAACGATGAAAACTCAGAGATGTTTATATTTTTTGAACAACAATAAATTATCCCTAAAAAGTTCTCTAACCATTGTCATACATATTTAACGAGCGCAATGATGAAAACTCGGAGATGTTTATATTTTTTAAAGAGCAATAAAATATCCCTAAAAGTGCTCTAACCATCGTCGTACAGATTTAACGAGCGCAACAATGAAAAATCAGAGATGTTTATATTTTTTAAAGAGCAATAAAATATCCCTAAAAGTGCTCTATTGAGAATTGCATGCAACTTTTACTGCTTTTCATTCCTCAAAGTACTTTCATCAAAAGTGGTAAAAAGTATAAAAAAGTAGTAATTCCTATTATCTATGTTCATGCATGATAAAAAATCATCGAGAATGGACTACTTCCTCTTTAATGATTTTCCAAAAAATCATGTCACTCAAATTTATATAAGGAGATACTTTCAGCTTTCACATGCATCATTTTCACTATTTTGAAGTTTGTGAGAGCTTGCTAGAGGTAAAGAGGAGCAGATTTTTTGTGGACCATTGTAGGAGATTCGAGAAACCAATCAATGTGTCGTCAATCCCAGGTGAGAGCTAAAACCTTGCTCAATGCCTTAATAAACCTTTCTTAGCAATTTTATTGGTGGAATTTTGCAGATTTGAAGTGCCCTAAAGCCTTATTTGCACACTAACGCCCTCCAGATGGCCAGTAGGAGTGTTAAACGCTTTGTACGAGCCACTGGAGAGCGTTAATCCTCCTTGTGCAGCACTGGGAGTAGCGTTAGGGCTATAAGGCACAGTTAAAACCCTCATGCATGGATTCCTTAAGTGTTTTTGACCCATTTTAACTGTTTTTAGGGTTATTTTGTGCACGTTTCATGCTAAAATGACTCACCAATGGAGAGAAAGGGCCCATGACAATGAGGAATTGCTGATGCAAAATGATCTAGCATGCATACTTGCATTGCGCCACTGTGGTTTATTGAAGTATGCAAAGCTAGAGTTGATGAAAGGACAAGAAGATTTACTGAGATGGATCATCCAGCGTTGGGATGAACACGAGCAAGTGTTCAGGATTGGAGATCAGGTGCTGGTGATTGACCGGGATGACATTTACTTTCTCACTAGTTTGTCATGCCATGGGGCACAAGCAAACCTTACTGGTGGTAGGCCAGATCCACGATCTACCTCAGAGGTGGTACAGACCTACTGCATCCCTAAGAGTGGACTAGTCAGCAACAAAGTCCCCATAGAGAGGATTCGATCTTGGTCTATGAGGGTAGTTTTATGGTTGATTGTGTGGTTGGCGGGTCAAATAGTCCCCACGTAGTGACAAAGGCCCAACTGTTGCTTGCGGTTGACTGTGTCCAGCAACAGATGTTCAACTGGTGTGAAGCAGTGCTTCGCCAATTGAAGGCATAATTAATAGCATGCAAGACTCATACCCAACATAGTTTTGGGTATGGCACTATCATAGTCTCATTTTTCCTTGAGAGGGTACTTGTCATGCGCCCACGGGTGAGCTTAGGTCCCTTTGATCCGAGAGAGCCAAGGTAGGGTCACTGGTCATCACTCGATCCTTGCACAGGAAAAGGACCGATCCGACACTCTTTTGACGAAGACTTCTTCCAGTGGCTCCATAGCCAAATTGTGATTGTTGATGGCTATGCCTATGAAGGCATGGACTTTACCAGTGACCCAGAATTGATGCTACCGCGTCGGACCAACTGGGGTCCTCAAGGTGAGAATAATTTTGACAGTACTTAAATATTTTTTCACTTTTGAATGTATATGTAATGTTTTTTAAAGGTGAAATAAGAACTGACATGAAACTTTTATGCTTAACACATATGTGGCACCAGTACGACCTGTAGGCGAACCTCACTATGTGCGATGAGGCGGCCAACTACTTGCTAGAGGGGACGATGTCGACAGTCTCTGCGAGGTTCTGAGGAACCTAGATGGTTTAACTATGGGTGTCCCCCCCCCCCTTCCTATGAGGGGGATTCCATCTCATATGTAGCGGCACACCATGGGTGTACCTGAGCAATTTTTGGTTCCTCTTTGGAGGGTACCTAGAGCTGTTTTAGCTTTTCTGGAGCAATAGGCTCTTTTTAGCAGGTGTTTTTGGCATAGCCATATGAGTGCTTGTAGTTGGGCTTTGAGCCATTTTGTACTTAAATCATCCAAGTTTTGGAATATTTTGATGTAAAAAAATGGATTTCGATATCTATATATATATATATATATATATATATATTTGGTATTTTGGTGGTGTAAATGTGATTTTAAATGTTTTTTGTAACAAATTTTTAACTTTAGTAAATGTTTTTACTTCTCATGCATGCTGCTATAAAGAATGAGACAAATGCCAATCCAATACATAATTAGTTAACGAATCAGCGACTGTATTTAATTCTCGAGGAACATGTTCATATGTGATTATTTCAAATTGACGTTCCAAGAGTCACACCCTTAGATAGTTACGTAACAAGGCTAGATTACGAACATGATAATGGTTTGTCAATTGCATAACGACTAGCTGGGAGTCTAACCTGACCACCAGATTGGAGATGCCCCTTGATGACGCTTCTGTGAGAAGCAAAACGACGGAAATCTACTCAGCAATATTGTTGGTGGCGGTAGCAAGAAAGACCCCCCCAGAGTAAAATAGTTCTGACTTGGGTGTGTAGATGACCTAAGCAGCTGATGCAATGTGGTGTGTGTGACGATTGGCACCATCCACATTTCCTACGTATGTTAAGGGGAATGACGACATCTGCATTGCGAGAAGAATGCATGAGACAAGTACTCCACTAAATAACAAAGCAATCCAATCACATCAGAAAAGGTGAGAAAAACTTATGAATACATAAAATTACAAAGCACATTCCCAGTGCAATATTAGGCACAATACTTTTTTAGATAGAGCCCATATCTGGACTCCTTGAGTGGGGAGGGCTTTTGTTATGACATAGGGACCCAGCCAAATGGGTCGAAGCTTGCATGCCTCCAAGAGGTTATCTTTTGGATGGTAGAGTGATATGAAGTTGCCCTCTTAGAAAGAACAAAACCTAACATCTTTCACAAATTGGGATTGTACCCGCTCCTTGTGAGCTTCGAGTGGCAAATCGGCATCTCAACGGGTTTTATCCAGTTGTTTAAGGCACAATAGGCGTTCTTCTTCGGCAATAGGGTCGGGCATGGGTTCAATGGCTATTTCTAGGGAAGGGATCAGCCACCCATTTTGTTTTGCTTTGTCGTAAAGTTGGATCTCATGTGCGACAAATGACGGATTAAAGTCGGGCATTTAATCGTGAGACCAAATGAAGTCATCATGGAATTCCTCATGTAGGCAGGTGGAGCTTACAATTTCCTCAAGACTGCGAGCTGCTCACATCTGGGTGTTTTCCACGATGCCTATCATGACTGAAATATCTATGGGTAATGACTTGGAAGTGTCGCCCATGTTTCCTTCCACATCAAAAGTTTGGATGATTGCGTATGGTGAGGAAACAATTTTTGGTAAGTCAGAGGATATGATTTGAAGAGGCATCATGTCTGAATTAGATATCGGGACACGATGGTGCCAATCCTCTTGATGTTGCTCTCCAAAACTCATAATTTCTTGAACTGCTTCATCCGTAGGTATGAGTTGATTGAATGGATCTAAAGGAGGAGCGGCTATGGGAAGGGCATTGGTACTGTCGACGATAACCAACATGACCAGAGATGTGGATGCGCATTTAATGCCTTGGTAGGACAATTCAGCTGGTGATAGCGCATCTGGTCTCCGACTGTGTCAAGGTCTGAAGGAGCTGTTAGGATCCAGGGATTGGTCAGTTCATGAGGAACTGATGAAAGCATGTTGACTGATTGTGAAACCTGGGGCAGCTAAAGAGGAAGTCAACCCATAAGGGAAGAAGGCTTTAGTAGACTGGTACCTATACTAACATAACTGTGAGTTCCACCTCCTACTAGGGGTACAGAGCCACTTGGTAATGGTGAATAATTAGGGGTGCCGAAAGACTACTGATCCACTATAATGACCTTTCCATCCAATGGAAATAGGATGATACAAAAGACAGTGGATACAACGGCCATCATGGCATATGTCCAACTGTGACCAAGCAACAGATTATAGTCGAGTTTCTTGTCCATGACTTCTATTTCCACCATTATTGTTTTCCCATACAATGTGATGGGAAAACTAGCTAGGTATCCTTTTTGGATAAAGGTGTGGCCCTCGAAAGCTTTAAGGGAGTTTGACGGCGGGGATAGGGTTGGGGAACCCAGGGCGAGCCAACATGAAGCCGACATGATGCAGGTTGGAGCACCTTTGTCGATGACAGTTTTTTGTATACCTTTACCTTTTGAAGTGATATGCACTTGAAATGCAAGTTGGTGGGAAAGGTGATGTTTACACTTGTCCATGTCGAAAATAGCAAGCATGGAATCCGTAGGGTCAATACCTCTGATAGCCAAAAGCAAAGCTTTCCGTTGGCTAGGGCATGTTTGTAATACTTCGAGTGCCGACATAGCCAATGGTGCTTACGCCAAATCCTCTATGATATTGTAGTCTTAGGCGGCACATGCAGATGTATTGTGTGTTGTGTGTCAAAGTGCCCCCTTGGGGGGTCAAATTAGAAAGTCCTCAACTGGCCTTTCGATATGCAAATCGTTGGGCGGCGATGAGTTTTGACCTGAGGATGGTTCTGCTACTGGAGCAACAGGAGCTCCATATCATCTGGCTCTTATGGTGAATTCTACCATTTCAAATGTGTAAATGGTAGAAGATCCTTCACCAACTGAGGGATGTTGTGAACCATCGTTGCCCCCTTGCATGGGTTGTGGTTGGTTGGCAACGAGATTTTGCTGCTGTTGAGTAGGGAAAGGATTTCTAAGGACAGCAGGTGCCTTACCAGAATCCCTTTTAGCAAGGTAGTCTGTGCATTGCTGAAGCTGCGGACAAGGCCAAGTCATGTGGTCTTCAACAAAGAGTTTGCATGGATATTTGGTGCTTTTATCCTTTTCCTCATCAGTAGGCGTAGCGGCCTTCTATTTTGGGTTGGGCTACTTCGATGACTACTCTTCAGAAGGAGTGGTCTTGTTCTTTTTCTTCTTGTTCTTGCCACCGGATTTTTGTGTAGGCTGCATAGAGTTTATCGTAGTGGCAAGAAGAGTAGTCACTTTGGTAGAGGTGTCCACTGCCAGCTTGGCAATGAAACCACTGATTTGTTTTACAGTGACTTCAGAGGTTGTGTCGATAATCCCGTCGGCATGCACTCCATGGTGTTAAGTGGTGGAAGCATTGGGGTTACCAGGAGCATGGGGGATTATGTCATAAACAATGCGAGACTGTGAATAAATCAAATCTAAGTGTTGGGCACGATGTATGGATTGGTCTTCTGTGACTGCACAACCTAGAGCAACATCTCTAGCGATTTGTGGGAGTAAGGACTTACAGAACCAGTCTGTTAAGAGAAAACCAGGGATGGTAGCTTTGACTAACCTCCACCTACGTCTCCACTCATGAATATGATCAGAGATGTGGGTGGTGGTATCCTGACGAAATGAAGTAAGGAGCTCTATCCTAGTCTCATAGCGGATAGGTAACTGAAAGTGCTTTAGGAACTCCATCGCTAAAGTGTCAAAGGTATTTACTGACATGTGTGGTAACTCAATATACCATTTCGCAGCATTACCAATGAGGGTGTGGGGAAAAAGACGTAACCGGACACTATCATCCACCATAGAGTTAGAAACAAACCAGAGATGGTAGGTGGTGATATGGGTGCCCGAATCCTCCCCTTGTTTTCCATCAAACTTCAGGATCTCCGTTGGTATTTTATGCAGGATCGGCGGTCATTTGTTAGCTTGTATAAGTCGGAAATATCCAACATTACCAAAAAAGGCAGAGAGTTAGGTGCCTCCGACTCGGACCATGGTGATGACAGATGACCTGAGGAGCTTTGTGCTCCTCCCATCATTTGGTTCCCCATAGTGTACATGGGTTGCATGGTGTAGCAGTGGCTTTGCGGTATGGTGTTGTAGAGTGGATTTCCATGAGGATTTTGATACTGGGGTGTGAAATTGCCCCCAGTATAAGCGGTGCCCCCTTGACTCATTTGAGTCTGTGAGTAGGGTGCCCCCACGGATTGGTTGGGAACCCCTTGTGGATTCCAAACCAACACAGAACTAACCATTTGGCTTTGATTGACAGAGGGAACACTCATGTCAATTAGCGATTTTCCATGCATGCCTGAGAATAGAGGGGGGATTGTGACATTCCCTACCGGCATGTGCATATTGGGAACCCCCCAAATATCTGAATTTGGGGGTTGGAACTATAGATTGGCAGCCGACTATGTTGTTGGTAAACGGGAACTGTGCCCATAGTGTCACATTGAGTGTTATATGGAGCACTGTATGTGGCACTTGTCGAAGGTATGCATTGTGGCACCATAGGAGTGGAACCTGGCATCTGCTGGGTTCCACTTATAGAGGGTGTTATGTGAGTTGTTGTACCTGGGACAAATGGGATAGCAAGATTCCACATTACTGGTGTTGTGATCACTGTCGACTTGGGAAGTGGTAGAGGAGTCAAGACCAATAGTGTCTCTAAAATTCCACAACCCGTGAGCCGTCGACTGGATAGATGGGAAAGTTCCACCTACTAAAGAAGGAAGTACAGGTACCATGGGAACCACGATAGGGTCCAATAAATTTGTAAGTGGAGTGTTAAAGTGAGGAAGAAATCCTTCCGTGAAGAAATCCTCTGGAAAACTTGAATCATCGGTCGTCCACACAGATCCCGTGTGAGATTTAGGAGACTGATTCCTCGAAGATGAGGAATCCAAGTCAGTGGAACTTGACAGATCTTCCACAATGAGTGGAGGAAGTCCTAACAATTGTCTGGAGTGACGATGAGCATCGGACATAGCCACGATGATCATTAAGTTTTATCAAACAAATTTTAATGTGATATTTTTTAAAGTCTCAAAAATGATAGCACTCAGGTACCTAAAAATAAAAAATACACTAAATATATCAATCAACAAACAAAGGGAAAGTACCTTGTCTGATAAGCACTGATCACTGGAGATGAAACCCAGTATCTCAATGAATAACAGAGAAGGATGGCCAAATGTACGGTTACAGTTACTCTAGAGCTTCGCCCGAACCTCAAATTGAGGGGCCAAGTACTCTCGTGAAGACGAGCACCCTCCCAAAAACTGAAGACAGAGTAGATCCGTCCGTGTTAGGTACCAGGACAGCCTGTCCCAGTCACCTTGTGTAAGTACCTAGAAGTTTTGGCCACTAGAGATACCTCAAATCATAGACATTACCAGGGGGGACATAGTCGTAGACAGCATGTTGTGTGGGCAGGAAACCCGAGTCCCCGACTTAGTTCTGAAATCCCCAAAGGGACCCCCAAAACACAAAATGCCCAAAGGATTTGTAAGAGAAGGTGGGCTACCTTCAATTCCAGTCCAATGTTGTCTCATATTTTGCTCCATTGTTAGTGGAGTGGTCCTAGTAATATGAATGCAGAAGGATTTTTCACTCATTAACGACACTAGTTTTGGTTTTCAACCTTGGGTAGTTCCCTCACATGCTTATCCCAAGATCCTAGCCTAGCTAATGTTGGTTTTCTCTAAAGAGTAACTGATTGATTTTAATCTAAATTTTAAGTGTACTTGATTATTTGTCTTCGGTAAGGGTTGTTAGAGTCGGTCTTTACATCCCTCCGTCAGAGATCATTTCTCTTATTGCATTTCATTTTTTTAGGTGTCTCATACAGTTCATTCATCTTCATTCCGTTAGGGAGCATGCCATAGTCTGACGGAAGGGCCTTGTCACTTATTCCCCTCATGTTATCTACCTGCTGGCTCATGTGTGTGTGTTCATTTAAAAAAAAAACATATACAGTCTTTTTATTTTGAAAATTGCAAAAGTTGTCTTTAGGGTTTCATGGTCACTTAGGTCTAGGGTTTTATTAGGGTTTCGTAAAAAAATGTGTCAGAGTGTTCAATAATTGCCAGCAGGCCATGAGGATGTTTCAACATCAATAAATTTCATTGCCAAGTGTTCAAAAATGTGTTTTTCCTCAAAACTTTGTTATGAGGAAAAAACAAAGTATTTAGCATTTATTGTAGAAAATTATGTAATTTTTTTTTTCTTCATTGCAAATTTCTTTCTTCTGCACCCTGGTTTCTTTCCTTAGCCCAATATGCTCTGACACCTGCAAAATCAAGCAAAGCTTAGGTTATTAAGTTCATCAAAAATTCCAAAAGAAATAAAAAGTCCAAAAACAGAGGTTGAAATAAAAGCTATTTGCAAAACTTTATGAAAGTGGGTTTTGGCAAAACGAATTTGAAAAGCTCATGTATAAAACATGTCTCTAAGTGTTAAAGGCTCATTTTCATTCCAAGAGCAAAGAGGAGGCAATTCAAATCGGTTTTTGTGAACAAGTAAGGATATTGGGCGAAAATCTTTGTAAAAATACCAGCGCGGCGCACTGAACAGGAGGCGCGGCGCACTGGGCTTCAGAACACAGTGTTATTTTACACAGGCGTGGCACACTGTTGGGGCATGGCGCATTGGGCATGCTGCATGGTGCACACAGCTAAAGGCCCGAAACTGCTAACAATTGCTCCAAATTGCCAATAACAAGCACGGATTTGCCAGGTAGAGTCTTCATCTTTGTGTTTCATCCAATTTTGTGCTAGGCTATGGTGGTTGATGGATGGTAATGGTTCAAACAAAATCAAACCCTACCTCCTAAATTACCTCAAGGAAACTTGTTGCTAGGGTTTCAAAATCACTGTTTTGTCACCAAAATTCACTCCCTCATCCCATTGGTCCCTTGTTTTCATCATTTCCTAAGTTTCCCTATCCCCCTAAGCTCATTAATTCCTTCTCCCAAATTCCCTTTCCCAAATTCTCAAATCCAAAACCTCAAACCCTAACCCTATACAAAAATTCCCAACCCTATACATAAATTCCCAAACTCTCCCATATTTCCCTAACTAAGTTTATCCCAACAGTCCCTAATCCCTCACTATTTTCCCTTCCCTTTGCAGTCCCTTGTTTCACTATTTTCCCCTTGGTGCCAGAGCTCAAGTACATCACCAAAAGGCAGTCCAACACAGTTTCATACATCAACAACCATTTCTCCAAGGTAATTTGTATACCAGCAGTTAGGTTATCCAGTCATTCATCTGATTATGAAGTGAAGACCCAAAGTGACTCACCCATGGAGGAACATGCACCCAGGAGGCCTCATAGAGGTGGCAGACATATCAGAGAAGAACCAACCAACCTTACTGAATTACAGGCCTACCCTCTTGCCATCTCTTGTTTTCAGCATCAGTCATGTTATGAGTTTTGTGAGAAGGTTGCTAATGTTCAATTTCATCATGAGTTGGCTCGTCCATTTGTACTGCATTTACATGGTGATCAAGCCACTTTAGCTGGTGTCACTTTCACTCTAACACCAGATTCCATTTCATTAGCAACCGACATACCAAACATTGGAGAACCATGGAACAAGAGGCAGAAAATTGACCAGCAGCACTATGATCCGTACATCAAGCCCGGCTTTTTGAGATAGCTCAAGAGAGTGTTTCCATTTCGGTACCTCAAAGATGAATATGCGCCTTTAATGAAACTGATCATGAAGTATTTCAGCTGTGAGGGATGGTTCTCCCGCTTGTATGCTTATCACATCAGGCTACTGATGCATTTCACTCAGGTACGGATGATGAACATTCCTTATTTCATATGCCGAAATATAGAAAGGATGACCACCCTTGTGCAGCACAAGACCCCTCAGCAGCAACTTAACAGTGTTTATCATTTTGCTCTCATCAAGATTGTGGTGGTTCATCAGCTTGGATTACAGGGCATCACTTGGGATGATTTTATCTCTCGTGACTTTTTCAGAGCTTCATAGGGATCTTCAGAGGCTGGACATGTGACAGGTGGACCTTCTTATCAGCATGAAGGTCATGAGACACATACTGCTACTATGCCAATATTCATTACTTATCAGAGGGGCGCTAGATAGTTATTTGTCGCAGCAAAGTGAGTGTTATCTCCACCTGGGGTAAAAGGGACCTCGCTTCCGACATCAACACCACAGGTACAGGACAAAGGCAAGAGGCCAATGTAGGATGAGGGGCCTTTAGGTGAATGAGAGACAGACTTCATTCTCATTCAGGATGATGATACAGACATGGGCCCGCAAAGTGCCAACCCTAGAGATATCATCCATGACCAGTTGATAGAGATCAAAGCCTTGTCCCTCAACTTGTAGAGGTCTAAGTGGAATATAAAATACTTGGAGCAAAGGAATAAGCAGCTTGAAGATCAGCAGATGATTATGGAATTACAAAACATCAGGGAGAATCGTCAAGCTGCCCAAAGGAGGAGGATTGAATTTACTTCATTGGAGCAAGAGATTAATGATGATCGGGAGTCTTGGCTCGAAAGAGTCAACATCCACTTAGAGAGACTGCTGGAAAAGGCTGATAGGGACAAAGCATTTCTAAGACACATGGCTTTCCACTACATGGCACGGAACAAGGTTTGCAAGGCACGAATAAGAAACTTAAAGGCAAAACTAAGGAAGGCATCAAAAAGGAAAAAGAGGAAAAAAGAACATGATCGACTCTGGATATTGGCCAAGGCATCCTTGTCCCATAATAGCTCTTGATGAAGAAGGTTCAGCCCAAATTTCAAGAAATTTGGAGCAATTTTTGCATTTTGAAAATTTTGTGCACTAAAAAACAGGTTTTTCCTCCCTATGCGCCGCGCCACGTGGCACTCACTTTCGCTAGAGGGCTCCAAATCCAAAAAAACTTTATATTTCTGGATTTTTCATGATGAATTATGTTTTCATACCTATGGCCAAGAAATTTGGGCAGGTTTTGAGCCTTAAAAAGGTCAAAAAACACTCAAAAAATGACCTCTCTGCCCTTATTTTGACACACAGGAAGCAGTCTTGGGATATTGAAGTTTTGGAGGGGAAAATGACATCCAAATCTAGAAATTCCACTTGAGTTGGAAAGTAGACAGGTAGGGCTTTCCAAAAAGCTATCTTGGGCTCAATTTGGACTTCAAGAAGTGCCTAAAAATCAGCTCCAAAGTGGCATGACGCATAGAGAATTTGGGCGTGGTGCATAGAGAAATTTGCCCTCATTTTCATTCTTTAGTTTAGAAATTCGCCCAGTTTTGACTAGTTTTGCTTTTTGATGTAACTATTGATCTACCATGATGTAATTTGATGAACATGATGTAATTTTGGCACATTTTTACTTGTTCTAGGCGATTCATTCACTAAAAAGTGAAAATTAAATGAATGAATCAGTTTCCTAGCATATAGAGGCAAGTTGTTTCATTGCCTATTTTTCAGTTCCTTGTTTAGATATGGTTGAAACAGCTCCTAGAATGATGAGCTTGACCCCTAGAGGCATCTGAAGGAGTTAAGCTTCTCTATATCATGTAATTTCTTAGTCATTTTCAGGGTTGGACACTAGGGATTGCTTGGGACTCCATTGTACATCTGATTTCTGCATTTTTGGCAAAGGAAAGAGCAGGGTTTTGTAGCACTTGTTGGGATCCTTGTGGCTCTGTGTTTTGATGGTGTTTTTCTTCATGTAATTTTAAGTTCATTGATGTTTTATGTATGCCATTTCCCTTTTCTTTGCTTCTGAGAATAAACAAATTGAGTGACAAAGGTAGGATTCATTTGGCTTGTTGTGCTCTGCCTTAAAATTTGTTTATTTTTACATGTTTTCATCTGCTTGGAGAGGATTCTTGCAGACGCTTGCCCTCTTCAGCTCCTCAGCGGTCTTTTCCATCCATTCATTTAATCTAAAGCATCAAAACTACTGCCTACCTTGCCCCAACCGGAACTCTGCAAAAATTTGGCCTCATCCCCGGACCCAAATTTGCCTTTCCCTTTTTTCCAACAAAACCCTCAAAAACTCAAATCAAATCCTTTCACTTCATACCTAGCCTAAGATCAGTTGTGAAATCAATCATCTCAAGCCCCATCGATTATCTTTCGTTGAGATTGACCTGGAGAGAGGCCTCTCCTGTCCTCGTAGGGCTAGCTACGAGGCTGAGCGTGGTTTGATGTGGACCTAGAACCTTTCCTTTTCAGCCTGAGGAAAATCTAGGCTCTAACAAGGGTGTTAAAATATGAATATGGTGAGACTCTTGACTCAATAATTCATGCAGAACAATGCTCTGAGAAAAAAATTTCATTTTTTTATGCAAACGAGTCTTATTCTACATATTCATCTTTTCACATATTCATAGATTCGTCTATGCATCTAAAGCCATTCAACACTTTCATAACCAAAAGATTATTTTTCCAATATTTCCTAACAACTACTGAAAACCAAAATGAAGCAGCTTACAACTATTTCGACAGAAGGATGAATACAATTTATCAGTCTTTCTTTCAATAAAAATGTATTTTAAGAGAGAAAAACTAAAACTTTTTCCTAAAAATAAATTTTCAGGACACCAAATTTGCTAACATAATATAGTTGCAGATCTTACTTCATCCCATGAGAAAATTCCCCCCCCCCCTTTTGGTCCACAGACACTACTGGAAATCATGGAAATGGGAGACTAACGCTCTATTTCAGTGCAAACAGAGAGTTAGTTGGTCCACTAACACTCCCTGTCCATAGGCACAGTGCTTTATAAAGCTCTGTTTAGCCTAGTAACCTACGTTAGTGAGGGAAATTGCTCAAAGAGAAGGCCTTTAGTGTCAGTTTCTGAGGAGAATGCAAACTAGTAGGATGTAACAAGATAGTTGGTGGATCAGAAAAGGATTTGAAGAAGTAGGGAGCTCTTAGAAGAAAGAGAAGAAACGAGAGGAGTCCGGGTAAACTGGGAACTAGATGTATAGTCCCCAACGGAGTTGCCAATTTTTCTATGGGGTAAAATGCACATTGTATGGAGAATGAAAACTACCCTCAAAGGTCTTCCCGGGACCTTTGACAGATTGTAATATTATCTACAGAAGCTACCAAGTTATACACATGTTCATTTATCAAATATCAGTTAACCAAGTATGGAAAGAGTGTTTACCTCAAATCTCCTTCTAGATTTGTTTGGAGACTCAATGCAGCCAAGAAGAACTCCTCCAATTCCGGTTCCAAGAAAATTCCTACAAAAAGGAAACGAAAACACAATCACAACATACAATTTGAAAACTAATATACGAAAGCACAATGAACATATATTTGTATACAACTTAAACTACTCAACTCGACAAGTATCAAAATAAACAACTCAATGAACAATGTTACTGACACTATGGAGTAGGGAACACAACTGCAGTTATGTATTTATAATGGAAGAGTGATTACAACCATCTGTTGTATCAGCCTTCCCTTGCCCCTTCTTCCTCTCTCTCTCTCTCTCTCTTTCAGCTCACTTCTTCAAGTGTATGACAATTCACAAAAACTTAGTGGACTATCCTTTCAAATGCTCTGACCCCTTTCACAATAACCCTCACCTTGCTTATATAGAAATTGAGTTAGGGTTGCCAAGCTCCTCCTAGAGTTGATTAGGGCAAAAGCCATGAACCTGCCCTGTTTTCAAGATTTTTCCCATTTGCCTTCATTCTCAGATTGGAAATTCTCTAAATATCTTTCTTTTAGATGTTTCCTTACTTTTCTTGAGGAAATCTAGGGATAAATATCTAGATATTTGTGAGGGAATTCATTGGCTTGTCCCTTTGAACATCTCTTAGTTTCACTAACTCTCCCCCTAGTCTAACAAATTGAGTTAGCAGGATGACTAACACTCCTCTATGCTTGGTAACAAGCATTATAAAGCACGTTAGTAATGCAAAACCAGTGTTAGTGTGGATTCAAGGCCTGCAATTGTGGTCTTTGCTTCAGTAATGCTGTCTTTCACCTCTGAGTTGATGAGGAGGTCATTTTGTCCTATAACAGACCTGGATTCTGGTCTTGAAAAGTGGCACAAATTCCGGAGTCACAAGCACAACACTGGGGAAAACATTCCCAAGAATCTCCCTTTTCCTTGTTGTGGGAACTTCTACAACCTCCCAGATGCACCCTTGTCCATATCAATGGAGCATCCAAGGATTCGATGCACTGAAATTGCATTTGGTCTGAGGAGTTGGTTGCCTGAGTGGTTGGGATGTCTCCTGAGAGTTTTTGGTGATGTTGAAGGTCTTTGTGGTTTGTTTCCATCGATTCGATTTCCTTAAGGTGACTTAGGAGGTTGAATCCCACTATAGTGGCCTCTCGTCGCATATTTACCAAAGTTGGTCGGTTACTTCGATAGATGTTGGATGAGGATGTTAAATTTTTTTCATTTCTATCCTACACTTCTTAGAAAATTTCTCAAATTTAATTTTGTAGAACTCTTAACCATAATCTATCCTCAAAATACTTATTTTATTCCCCATATGATTCTATGAAAGAGCCTTCAAATATTAAAATTTATTTAAAATATTAGATGCACTTTTAAAGAACTACATCCATATGTTCCTCCAAGAATCATATAGGAATGAAACATAGCATGCAAATTCACCTGACGATGAAATAGGAAAGGGTCCAAATAATTCACTATGTATCAACTCAGGTATCCCATATTTTCTTCCACCACTAGATGGGAATCTTACCCAATTATATTTACAAAATATACAATGTTCACAAAAATAAAATCCTTCTAAGAAATTAGACATACCTTCAACTACATATTTATATATTTATCATGTTATAATGAAAGGATTCTTCCTCCAATATGTCCCCATCAATACCATAGCATTGCAAAGATATAAAGGTTTATCTCTTCCACATTTCCACCCTTGTGAATAAATCAATTATTACAATTTGACTAATAATGTTTCATAACAACTTGTAAATAGCTCTAATCCACTATTTTCTTGTTCACACCATTGTTTCCTAAGCCCTCGTGTGTGTTTCCTTCCCAAAACTAGTGATGATTCCATCCATTACAACAAGAATATTGCAACTTCTGGGACTACGAACTTTAATTTATAAATATAGAATTCATACAAACTTAAGAGGTGTTAGTGCTATATGAAAAAAACGTAAGATTCTACTTAAGCTTCCTTGAAGCAATGAAGTGAATTAATATTTACAAGACCACTTTACAAGATCCAAAAAGGTGAAGTACTTAGTTTAACTTTGCAATAAAAGAGATGGTTGAATCATAACTTATTCTATTGTGATAAAGAAACATTTAATATACTTGCACAAAAGAAATGTTGGAAAGGAAATCCTAATCTATTTTGCAGAAGGTAAATAGTAGGAAAGTAACCATAAGCTAGATGCACGAAAGCAAATGCAATGAAAGTGACTCTAATCTATCTTGCAGGAAAAAAAATATATGCCATTGCAATTAGGGTAAATTCTATTATATTTCCAAAAATCATTAAATACTCAAAAGTGATCAAGGTTAACTACTTTTATGATACTAACTCATAGAAAGATAATTTACCCTAGTTGTAGAACTGAGATTATAGTAATAAAAGTAGAGTATCTGAAGGGTCTTTATTATTTTCAAGTTCATTTTCAAGGCTTATAGGATGTTGTGGAGTGATAAAGAGAGAAAAGTAAGATTTAGATGTAATTTAGGGTGCATTTTAGATAATTGTACATAATATTACAAGGTTTCTATAAGATTGGTAGAAGATTGCGTTAAAAAGAAATCTTATGTTTCTGGGGGTAGTCTGAAGGAGGGAGATGATGGTAGGAGGAAATTTATGGGTGCATCGGGCATTTCCATCCCCAAACGTACTCAATTTCCCAACTTGTGCAACGGGAAAAAACAAGCATAACGGCCTCATGTAGCTTTGTTGTGTAAATTCCATTACACAGACAATTTGGAGAAACAAATGGAGATGAAAGGAGGAGTGTTGAAGGAGGTGATTCACATGCATAGAAATGATGCTAATATGCTCTATACAACAATAGATTTCATCTACATGCAAACTAAATATTCATCTAAGAAAGACAAATTAATTAAATGATTGCTAAAACACTAGTTGCATAAAGAAAAATTGATGTGAAAGGATGGGTTGAATTTGGAATAGAATCTAACTATTGCATAAAAGAGAAACTATTTGCAACAACCCCTAGTTAATTTTTCATGTAATAAAATTAAATAAAGGAAAAATAAGACCACGGTTAAGGGACATTTATTCCATGCTAAATGTTGGGAAAAGATATCGTAGGGGGAATAAATGGATGTGTTTATGGCTAAGGGAAATTGGAAAAGGAAATGACTATGGCATTAAAAAGGTAAAAAGGAATTCTGGCACATTTATTTATGAAAATAAGGGAAAATTGGAAAAAGGACAGTGAACGCTCATAGGTTGCATGTGAGGAGAAAATTGAAGGAAAATAATGGAAAATGAAGAAAATAGAAAACAAATTGATAAAAAGGCTTCTGAGGATAATTTTGTAACCTTTTGTCAATTCAATTTTTGAGATCTCTCATTATTCTCTCTCTTTGTCACTCTTGAACGTATAGAGTTTCCTTGGAGCATTCTAGCTTGGAGCAAGGAAGGGAAAACAAATCAAAGGAAGGACAAGGAAAAGAATGTAAATAAAAGAGAAATCAAGGAAGAGCAGGATCAAGCAACTTTAGCAGGAATACTTGTAGGTAACATATTGCATGTGTGATTTCATAGTTGGTTTTGACATGCATGGATTTTCATGTTGGTATTTGGTTCTCTCGTTGTTGGTGACATGGTCTTTCTAGGTTATGATAGTGGTTTTCAGCCTTGCCTTATGATGAGCCTCAGTATTGCAACAAGAGTGTTGCAACTCCTAAGGCTACAAACTTTACTTTATCAACCTAGGGATTAGTACAAACTTAGAGGTGATAGTGTTGTATACACAGTAGATGCATCATTCTACTCATGCCACCCTAAACTTTGTCACTTGATCATTAGGGTTCCAGACCATTCCTCTACTGAACTGAAAGGAGTATAACTACTGAAAGCATAATGTGAAGTCTAGTCCTAGTGCAGAGAAAGTAAATTCTTTTACACTCAAAAGATGAAAGATATCAACTTGTAAATGCTATGAAAGGATACAATCTTGTGCTAGGTTACAGAAAGGAAACTATGTTATATTTCACTCAATCATATAACTATTAGGGTTGCTTGAAAACATCAAATTACTCTATCATTTCATAATTCAAAAGTGCATTCATTATCTACTTAATTCACATTTGCAAGTAAATAAATTCTAATTGCTATGTTTGGACCAAAAAAAGGACTAATGCTTGAATCTTTCAGGAAGGGAAAAGGAGTGAAAGGATTATTCTAGGTGGCACTTTTGGTAATGGAGTCTAAGCTAACAGGTGAAACTAATCCTAAACTAGGTTAGGTTATCATTGCAGGACAAATTAGTCTCAAAATATGCTATTATAGGTGAGCTACAAGATGTCTTGTACTACCACATGATGTCCTCAAATGCTACAGGAAGTTGGCTGAGAGGGTTTGGAGGGTAAAAATGGTGATATGAAGTGTTGGAATGGTGTATGACAGTTGTGGAATGTGTGGGGAAGGTGATCTACACCCTTGGCCAAACCCAGTACCTCAAAAAGGTCGAGTTTGCCTAAGATGGCTTGCTCATAGTGACTTGAAAAAAAAGGTTTAGAACATGGGTTGGCATGCATCAACAGTGGGTGGAGAAGACCTAAATGGAGTTGGTGGAAAGGGTCCTTGCTTGCAGATAAAAAATCCTAGCATAACGCCTGCACTTATTACTTTTCATTTGAAATTTATTTAATGTTAATATGGATAAGATGAATTGAATTCAGAAAACCTAATCTAACTGCTACGAAGATATTCATCTATGAATTTAGATATACTCTAATCTACAGCAACTAGGAGAAGAAAAATAACAAGTGTAACTCTTTCCAAGGAATCATAAGAAATTATCTAACCAATGCCAAAAACTTTAACTATGCAAATGACTAGAAATCAAACTCTGTTTTTGGGCTGTGAGAGTGAGGTCCTCTAATCACGGTCTCGGGAGGGAGATGAGATAGGGGTCACTATCACAAGGTTTTCAATGTACTTTACTCTATTTCATTGCAAAAACTAATTTATCCTCTAAGCTAATGGAAGCATGAATAAACCAACAACTTAATCAATCTTTTAAACTAAAAGAGACATGAATAAAATGTGACAACTAATCAACATTATAAACTAAGAATATAGATGCAAGAGAGGAACTTATTTTGTTACGGTTGGGCCCTAACCTAAGAGCTTCAGCCCTCTAAGTCAACGTAGTGTGGGATCGAAACAAAAGTTTTCATTATCATTCAAAAAGTGGAAAGTACTCATAACAATAACAGTCAAATGTGGTTAATCTTAATGGCCTCTTGGCTACAATAAAACTTCGAATCCTAAAAAAATGGAGCTAAGAATAGCTCCCTCGAAAATAGAGATATTTGCCTCCCTAACCTAAGAATAGGTGAATATAACTCTTCCTTGACTTGCAATGGCTCGACTACAAATGAAATCGAATTGATGAGATAGAGTGGGGGATCTTTGGCTGATTTGAGGAATTAAAGAGGTGGGCCATCTCCTAGAATCTCTCTTTCTTGTCTAATCCAAGTTCCTGTACTCAAATCGTATAACAAGTTCTCCAGTTCCTACATTTAACACACATTATCCACATGGCATAGTAACACATCTTTAATCCTCAAACTAAGAATAATATAACAAAATTTGTAGATAAATGTGAGAAAAAGGTAATTGAATAAGCTGAAGGATGCCATTTTGACCCGTATAATAAACCTATTGATGAGCCTCATCACCTTGACTTTTTCCATATAGCCATGCTCTAATGGGAATTTTTCTTGATTCTGAGCTCTAGAATTGTGGGGTGCTTTTGGAATCTAGGGTGGAGGTTGTATTAGGAGAATTCCTAAAGGCCTAGGAATCCCTTAGCTGATTTTGGCGGGATATATGGTAAATCCTCAGGTTGGAGTCTCAGTTTAGGGCCTAGTGATCTGGTGTGGATTGCGGTAAAGCCTAAGATACAAGGAGACAAAAAATTCCTCAAGGATGGTGATGGAGTCTAAAGGAATTCCCAGCTTGGTTTGGTTTTGTGATTTCGGTGTCAGTTTTGGTGAGATCATGGTTTGGTGAGCATGGAGGTGGTTTAACTTATGGATCCTGTTGGTTGTTTTTGGAATGGTTTATCCATTAAATCCCACATTCATGCTTGGAATATGGAATTAAGGGGACTGGATAAAAGAAATATTTGGTTCATACATGTCTATGGTCGAGTGCTATGTTGAAGTCCTGAACCTTGTTTGAACTTGTGTATGTTTAATAAATTCTAAGTTTATCATTGGGTAAGAGATTGCGCATTTTAGTTAACTGGTATGACTGTAACTACACATTTGAATGTATTTCCATTGAGATTGTATAACATGGTTTTTGGTAGGGTATTTTGGCACATTTCTTTATGAAAATAAAGGAAAATAGGAGAAACAGAAGGTGAAAAGTCGCAGGTCGCATGTGAGGACGAAATTGAAGGAAAATAATGGAAAATGAGGAAAATAGAGGCCTCATTGATAAAAATTCTTCCGAGTATCTCTCACATTACTCTCCCTCTCTCTCTCACTCTTAGACACTTCGAATTTTCTTAGAGAATTATAGCTTGGAGCAAGGAAGGGAAAAGAAAGCAAAGGAAGGAAAAGGAAAAGAAAGGAAAGATAGGATCAAGGAAGGAAGAGTATGCTTAAGCACCCTGAGCAGGAATACTTGAAAATAACATATTTCATATGTGATTTCCTAGCTGGTTTTGACATTCATGGATTTGGATGTTGGTATTTGGTTCTCTAATTTTCGGTGGCATGGTATTTCCAGGTTATGACAGTGCTTTTCAGCCTTGCCTTCCAGTTTTTCCCTATAGCCACGGTGGGATGGGATTGTTTCTCGGTTGTGAGCTTTGGAATTATTGGATGGTTTCGGAATCTAGGGTGGAGGTTGTCTCAAGAAAATTCCCAAAGGCCTAGAAATCCCTTGACCGGTTATGGTGGGATACATGGTAAAGGCTGAGGATGGAGTCTCATTTTAGGGCCTCGTGATATGGTGTGAATTGCGATAAACCCTAATAGAAAAAGAGATGGAAAATTCCTCAAGGATAGTGATGGAGTCTCAAGGAATTCCAACCTCGGTTTGGTTTTGTGAACTCAGTACTGGCTTTGGTGAGATCATGATTTGGTGAGGGTGGAGGTTATTTAACCTTTGGATTCCCTTGGTTGTTTTTGGTTTAGTTTATCCATGATATCCCACATTCATTCTTGGAATATTGCATGGGGGTGACTAGATAAAAGAAATATTTCGTTCATCCATGTCTATGGTCGGGTGGTACGTGGAAGTCTCGAACCGGGTTGGATCTTGCCTATGTTTGATAAAATATAAGTTCTCTTGCATTTGTACTTGTTATTTTATGTCCTTAATGGCTGTTATCTCATTTTTATTTACACGATCTAATGCTGGTGATAAGTATGGTTATATGACTAGTTATACTCAAGGTTATTTTGTGTATTTACTTTTAACTGAAAGGATAATGGATGCAAGGCCTAATTGAAGTCAAAATAGCTAAGCAAAGAGGGTGGTCATCCTTCTTTTCAAGTCTCATATTTGTTATCAATCATTTATGCTTTGTCTTATATTCAGGTCCTGTAGATTTCATTGACGCCAAGTGTTTGAAAGAATGCCAGTCTCAGTTGGGGATGGTTAGGCCTAGTCCTGGAGCCAATTTTGGGCTTGCAACTCTTCTTGTCATGTAAAGTATGGATTATAAAAGCTACAGGGGCTTTTGCGCTTGAAAAGTGGCACAAAACTAGTAGTCATAGGCACAACACTGGGAAAAAGTCCCTGCAATCTCCCTTTCCTTTATTTTGGGAGCTTGTGGAGCCTCCGAGACACACCCTTGTCCATGTGAAGGCAACATCGAGGGGTTTTGTTGGTGTTCATATATGAATCATGCAATTCACCCAATTCCACATTAATTTTCAACCCATGGCTCTATGAGTTGTTTCAAGGATATCATGCGAAGTATATGCAGGCCATAGTTTCCCTACCTAGAATTGAACACAATTAATAATTGAACAATGTGTAACAGGAGACAATAACTATAAAAACAAATAAGAGTAACAACAACTTATGACTCATAACGACACACTTATAATCATTGACAACAATAAATAACTCAACCGAAATAAACCTATGCACACATCTATTCCATTAGTACCTAGTCAGGAGAGTGGTCCCGACTCCCTGATCAGGGTTATGGCAAGATTAAGAAGTCACAAAATGCTCAGAAGATCAGAGTTTCATTCATAAAAAATAACATTACAAATTATGTTGTTACAGAATCCATGTTAACGTAATTCTCTTGTGATCTGAATTGTCGTCTTTCACAGCCCGATAACTCTACTTATACAATTTGTTAATACTAAGAACTCCTATAATTGCAACAGTTGTCTACCTAGAATTACATAGTGCTTTCCAAAGTAAAACATAATATAAGATAGAATTATGTTTGTTAAGAGGTTGATCCACCATTGCAGCCAATGCCCCAGGATAGCACTGCCATCTCGATGGTGACCATTCGTTAAACCATGATCCTTGTCATTCTTCCTCCAAATTTGCAATAATAATTGAAATAGCAAGCCACTTAGGAAGCAATCCCCAATAACTATGCTTGATTGATTAATGATTCATAATGACATGACAAGAGGTATACCTATGTGGTTTAGAATGAAAATTTACCAACAATGGTGTAAAATGGATATAGGAAATAGGGTAAAAATGTGGGTTAAAACATGCAAGTTCAGCCACCAACATCTCCCCCCAACTATTCTTTTTCCATGTCCTCATGCAGCTCACCGCCTGCGCAGATCTAGGTTGGAGTTACGGTGATCATCATGAAGTTGTGCGAGATCATATTTTGTAGCCATTTCTATTCCCGAAGACTTATATCCATCTATCTGGAGGACTCCCTTCGACCAATCCTCACCTACCACATAAGATGGGGTATATTGATCAGTTAGAAGATAGATAATGGGGAACCGGAACCTGAAACCCATCCATCAAATCCCACGAATCTACATGCATGCAATATACTGAGGTACTTTTTTTAAAGCTCAAGCAAAGTTGGGGACCCCAAAAGGTTCACGTGTCCTGACGGATGACGATGATAACATCCACCATTTGTGGAAGTTGTCCCGGGCCTCCTCCTGACAAAGTAAAACTTTGTTTTGTGCACATGTCAATGCACCATTCATGGGTTTCTATCATCTGTCCTTTCCATCCTTCAATCTCCAAGAAGGTATGGTGTCTATTATAGACATTCACACCTTGACAATTCACCATCCGAAGGACAAGTGGTATGTTTGCTTGATTCTCTTCGAATGTGTCGAAGGTCTTCTTCCACTTAGACTGATTAACTATGTAGGAGGCAAAGGTTCTTAACTAAATTTCCCCCACGTATGGAACCGAGTTGAATGATTGATCATCACCTACAAAGTAATCATGCATATAGAGTTCGCACATCAGTTGCTGGTTCAGGGTATTGTGACTCTCCAAGATACGCAAAAGCTATATCAGGTCCTCTATTGCATGGTTGATTTCCTCATGAATGCTTTCTAAAAAAAAGAATAAATAATGTTCATGGAGGAACAAAGCATAACTATGGGCAGGGGGTTGACAAGCCATTACCTGTTGTGCTACAGTGTACATTTCTTCCTTATCAGCCTTTAGTGGTTGCAACTTCTCTTCTAGTTCTTCAATTTTCTTCTGTTGTTTCTCATGCTTCCATTTATCTTTCTCTATCTAGTCCATGTAATCAATAACTATTTTCGCGGCTTGCTCTTGAATTCCTCTTACTCCTTCTTGGTGAGCTTCTAAATAAATGGTGCCCCATTGCAGGTGAGATGCAACAACCTCCCATTTCTGAATCTCTACAGCCATAAAAAATTCTCGTGACTTGACCAAATGAAAAAATGACTTGGTTTGTGTATTTGTGGAGGTTGTGGGCCTGTCTTTAGTCTGCACTGCTATTGAAATGCTTTCGGCCCCAGGTTTTGCAACATTCTACTTATGCCTCCTCACTTTTCTCCATAAGCATAGTGCATGCCTCCTTAGCTTGATGATTTCCATTTTTAGCTGCATGTTTTCTCTGAACTGTGACTGGTACCTTTCTCTAAGAGCAGGCCTTATTTTTTCACATTTCTAAATAAATTCTTATTTGACAGCAACCTCCTTCACTGGCCTCGCAGATGGTGTGGTGTTTGGCTGATTGACATTGACAAATCCATCAGCCGACTCTTACTTTATCTTGATTCCATTTTTTTCTTCCTCAACTTGGGAAACAATCCCAGCATCTTCTCCTTGAGGTCTTGGGACCTCCACATCTTCCCTTGGTTGCTCTACATTCACTGCAGGCCTTTGTGGGGTAGTGTCTTCGACACCCTTTTCTCATGACTTCTCTGTTGCCCGACCATCTTATTTCATCTACTCAAAAGTTGTCTCTAACCCTTGCGAGTTAGTTTCAACAAAAAAATTCTCCTCTAATGGCCCTGTGGAGACTATATTAGCCATAATTTATTCATTTTGTCCTTCGATCGGTAATGGTTCTTTTGTGGTAGTGCTAACCACCAATCCCTCAATTTTTGCAATTTATTCACCAGTCGAGATTGGTTCTTGTGTAATAGTGTCAACAATGGTGCCTGTAACTGCCTCGACAAATTTTAAGATCGGGGGAGAGGCTTTCTCTTTCACCAGGCATCTTGCGGAATGAAACTACCTTGCCCCCCATGGAAAGAATATAAGGGGCAAAGAACGAAGGATGTTTTCTTTAGTCTTCATCCTCTCAGTTCCTACTGCCTCAAGCCCTCTGTCACCATACCCTTTGTTCACTGGTTGGTTTGTGCTCCATTTTTATTTTTCTTCCTGTGCTTCTTCGAATTTGTCCTCCCGCTCAATAGTTGACATTGGTTCTTGTGGAGCAGTGTCGAATGTGGCCCATGTTTCTTCCAAGGATTCCTTATTCACTCGAGCAGGTGATGCTAGTTCTCGTGTATCAGCACCACCTACAACTTCATCCAAGGGTTCCTCATTTTCTCAGACAAGTGATGATGGTTCTTGTCTATCAGTACCCACTTAAATTTCATCCAAGAGTTTCAATTCTCCCCTCAAATTGGTAGTCAATGTTGGTTCTTATGGAGCAATGTCAGATGGACTCTCTTTTGCCTCCATTCTTCTACTCCCATTGGGCCAACATGCGACACTGGTTCTTGTGGAACAGTGTCGTCATCGGCCTCTTCTTCTTATCCCACTCATTCTTTCTCATCCTCCCTTGTAGGAATCATAGCCACATTTTCTTCCTCTTCTGACTCAGTGAATTATGGCCAAGCCACTGAAGTTTGAGACAGAGCATGAACCACCAATAGTCTGACTAGCCCGTGATTTGTAAGGACCACTAATGCTTTTTGAGACCAAAGAGAAGACTGCACC